>CAHIKZ030000768.1:1140000-1337500 GCA_903632075.3 Acanthosepion pharaonis
AAAGAATATATCATCGATATATCTTGCATAGAATACGCAGTCGCTACCAATGATTGGATAGATATGGGTCTCCTCAAATTTTCCCATGAATATTGTAGCATATGATGGAGCTGCAATGGTGCCCATGGCACAACCTCTTATTTGAAGGTAGTGTGCTCCATTGAAGTTGAAAGTATTCAATGTAAGGACATGCTCCATGAGTTTTATGATGACTTCTGTGGGGGGGTCCTGTTTTCTTCTTTTTAGTAAGTGCTTCCTGAAGGGCGGCCAGCCCTTCGATGTTTTTAATGTTTGAATATAGTGACCTAACTTCCATAGTCACTAGAATAGCTTTTTCTGGTATTGTTTGTATGTGATTAATTTTGTTCAGTAGATCTGTTGTGTCTCTGATGTAGGATTTTACTTCCTTAGCTAGCGGTTGTATGTAATGGTCTATGTATTTGGAAATTTTGTCGTGGCAGTTGAACGATGAAATAACCGGCCTTCCTGGATTGTTGCTTTTGTGTATTTTAGGAAGGAGATAGAAGCGGGCAGGTGTAATGTTTGTGGGTGTAAGTGTTGTGCATGTTTCCTTGTCGATTAGATTGTTGCGAAGCATTAAGTTTAGTGAGCTAGTTAATTTTTTTGGTATTCTGAAGGGGATCTGTAGGTATGCTTTTGTAGGTTTTCTTTGTCGGCTAGCTGTTTGTTGGCCTCTTTAACGTATTCTTCGATTCCCCAGATCACTGTATTTTGTCAGCCTGTGTTATGATTACGTCATCCCTATGTGTCAGTGTAAAGGGCTATACGTTCTCCTTCAGTCATATTGTCACGTGGCAGCTTACGTGCTATTGTTTTCTTTATGTCATTTGTTACGGCTAGTTCGAATGTCTGTATAGTAATGTCTGTGTTTTTGTGGGGTGTAGGTAGTATCCTTCTCTTTTAATGTCTCAAGTATAGAAGGTGTATGATCATTTTCCCCATAGTGGGCTTTTAACCGTATTCTTCTAAAGAAATTTCAGGTCCTTAGCCAAGGTGTCTTTATCAAACCTTGGGGGTTGGACAAAAGCTAGTCCTTTATTTAATCAAATGAATGTATTGAATGAAAATTTATTGTTACTCAAATTTATAACTCGCCTGTATGGGTCAAGTTTGAATTTGCAAGCATGGCAAGTTCTTTTGTAAAAGTTCTAGCTAGCATCATTGCAATATATATATAATACATATATATATATATATATATATATATATATATATATATATATATATATATATATATATATATATATATATATATATATATATATATATATATATATATATATATATATATATTATAAATTAATTGATTTAAAATATGGTTATTTTCATCAAACACAGTTCCAACCATGTTTCAAAAAATAGAAGCTAAAACCCTAATTTTATTTTTTTGCAAATAAATTAAAAGCATTAGTTCTATTTCATCTTCAAGCGAATTTTGAGTAACTTTTAAAATTTACCGGGTTTTTAAATACACAGCTAAAATCACGTTTCCATGGTTACAGAATATTCTACTCAAATTGAACACGGGGTGTCTAGATTTTCCTTATGACAGTATCATTGTATCAGTTATTAGCTACATTTTGGTAAGGGGTGAGGATGTATTTTACACTGAAACCTGACGTCGGTTGAATGGATGTCGTCTGAATTTTAAAAAAAAAAAAAAAAAAAAAAAAAAATTGTTAACGGTAAAAAATTTTCAACGTCATCTTTTTAAAATTAAAGATTTTTTTACAATACTTTTATTTAACTACGATTTGAAATATTTTCCTTTTTTAATTTTATTTTACTATATTCTTTTTAAGAACAGTTAAATGTATTAGAATCCATTATATTATGCGGATTATTTTTAACATTAAGTTTAAGTATGTATATGAGGTTGAGTTTTTTTTTTTTTTTTTTTTTTTTTGTATATGACTATGACAGCAGAAATGGTTACTTAATTTCACTGATTCAGTAAACTTTTTTTTTTTATATATAAACCTATTATTATAATATTTCACATGTAAGTACTGGAGGACATGGGTCATTCAAAAAGCTTACATGTTATGGTATTTCATATTAATTTTATTTTACTATAGGTGTTATTTTTGGATTCTTTTTAATGCGTGTAGTATTATTTAAAAAGAAATTTAGGGTTAGAATTCATTCAATTTAACTACAATTTTAATTACAAATTCAAAATTACAACTTTAAAATTTTAAAATATTTTCATTGTTTAGTTTTAATAGACTATATTACTTTATAACAGAAGGAAAATTACTCATATTAAGTAAGATTTTTTTCCATATCAAAGTATATGTATTTTTTTTTTTTTTTTCCTAAATTTCTTTAAATTTAAATATTATTTAAGTAATATTAATGGCACTTACTACAAAACTAGCTAAGTCATTTCTCAGATTTAGTAAACTTTATTTATTTATTAATTAATATATAAAATATATATAGGTTGCACTAGCCATGAATTCAAAAAAGATTCAACCAACATCAAACTTCATTTAGAATAAATAAATATAAAATCAAACATCTCTCTCAAAAATATTTCTGGCATCTAAAAGAATCAAATAAAACACCTACAGTAAAATGGAAGTTAATAAGAAGAGCTAGAATTTGTAGATCATTAAACGACCCGTGTCCTCTATGTATACAAGACAAAACTATATATTACTAAGTTTATAAAAAAAAAAATTTACTGAATCAGAGAAATGAAATAGCTATTATATGCCGTCATTGTCAAAAATTTTCCTTAAATAATATATAAAAAAAAAAAAAAAAAAAAAAAAAAAAGTCTTGGAATGGCAGGAAAAATGTTTTAAACTGTTATTTAAAATTGTGGTTAAAACGTATTAAAACATAAACACCGTTTAAAAATTGTAGTTAAATAAAATGTATCCCAACCGAAACACCTCTATAATAAATGTACTACAAACACTTGAATGAATCCGATAAAAACACCTCCTGAAAATGAAATTATAACTAAAGCTAGATGATTAAAGGTAGGTATGACCCATTGTTCTTTTGTACATACATATGAAACTTTATTACTCAGGTTACATATATTTAAAATAAATAATTTAATTAATTAATACATAAAGTTTACTAAATCTGAGAAAATGACTTAGATAGTTTTGTAGTCTGTGCCATTTATATTATTTTTAAATATTTAAATATAATAAAAAATTGTAATTTACATATACTTTGTTATGGAAAATAATTATACTTACTATGAGTAATTATCCTTCTGTTATAAAGTAATATAGTCAATTAAAACTAACAATGAAAATATTTTAAAATTTTAATGTGGTAATTTTAAAATTGTAAAAAGTTAAATAAAATGAATTCTAACCTGTTCTTGGTACATACATATGAAACTTTACTACTTAGGTTACATATATTTAAAATAAATAAATAAATTAAGTAATAAATAAAGTTTACTAAATCCTGAGAAATGACTTGGCTAATTTTGTAGTAAGTTCCATTAATATTACTAAAATAATATTTTAAAATATAAAGGTTTAAAAATTGTAATTTATATATACTTGGATATTGAAAAATAATTTTACTTACTATGAGTAATATTCCTTCTGTTATAAAAGTAATATAGTCTAATATAACTAACAATGAAAATATTTCAAAAGTTTAAAGTTTGTAATTTTAAAATTGAAACTAAAATTAAAGTTAAATTGAATGAATTCTAACCTAAGTTTCTTTTAAATAATACTACACGCACTAAAAAGAATCCCAAAAAAGCAAATATAGTAAAATAAAATTAATATGAAATGCCATAAGATGTAAGCTTTTGAATGACCCATGTCCTTTGTACTTACATGAGAAACATTATATCACTAGGTTTTATATATATATCAAAAAAAAAAAAAAAAAAAAAAAATGTAACCTCATATACATTAAACTTGAATTAATACATAAAGTTTACTAATTCTGAGAAATGACTTAGATAGTTTTGTAGTCTGGGCCATTAATATTACTTAAATAATATCTAAATTAAAAGTTTAAAAATTGTAATTTACATATACTTTGATTGGAAAAAATTTTTTTACTTACTATGAGTAATTATCCTTCTGTTATAAAGTAATATAGTCTAAATTAAAACTAACAATGAAAATATTTTAAAATTTTAAAGTTATAATTTTAAAATTTTAAAATTGAAATTAAAATTGTAGTAAAATAAAATGAATTCTAACATGTTATTTATACATACATATGAAACTTTATTAATTAGGTTACATATATTTGAAATAAATAAATTAATTAATAAATAAATAAATAAAGTTTACTAAATCTGAGAAATGACTTAGCTAGTTTTGTAGTAAGTGCCATTAATATTACTTAAATAATATTTAAATTTAAAGAAAGAAAAGAAAAAAAAAAAAAAAAAAAAAAAATTTACATATACTTTGATATGGAAAAATAATCTTACTTAATATGAGTAATTTTCCTTCTGTTATAAAGTAATATAGTCTATTAAAACTAAACAATGAAAATATTTTAAAATTTTAAAGTTGTAATT
The DNA here is from genome assembly GCA_903632075.3 of Acanthosepion pharaonis. Taxonomy (NCBI): domain Eukaryota; kingdom Metazoa; phylum Mollusca; class Cephalopoda; order Sepiida; family Sepiidae; genus Acanthosepion; species Acanthosepion pharaonis. The sequence goes on from CAHIKZ030000768.1 coordinate 1,144,547, forward strand.
TTGAATTTGTAATTAAAATTGTAGTTAAATTGAATGAATTCTAACCTAAATTTCTTTTAAATAATACTACACGCATTAAAAAAAGAATCCAAAAATAACACCTATAGTAAAATAAAATTAATATGAAATACCATAACATGTTATTTTGAATGACCCATGTCCTCAGTACTTTACATGTGAAATATTATAATAATAGGTTTATATATAAAAGAAAAGTTTACTGAATCAGTGAAATTAAGTAACCATTTCTGCTGTCATATCATAAAAAAAAAAAAAAAAAAAAAATGTAACCTCATATACATACTTAAACTTAATGTTAAAATAATCCTACATAATATAATGGATTCTAATACATTTAACTGTTCTTAAAAAGAATATAGTAAAATAAAATTAAAAGGAAAATATTTCAAATCGTAGTTAAATAAAAGTATTGTAAAAAAATCTTTAATTTTAAAAGATGACGTTGAAAATTTTTACCGTTAACAATTTTTTTTTTTTTTTTTTTTTTTTTTTTAAAAAATTCAGACGACATCCATTCAACCGACGTCAGGTTTCAGTGTAAAATACATCCTCACCGCTTACCAAAAATGTAGCTAATAACTGATACAATGATACTGTCATAAGGAAAATCTAGACACCCGTGTTCAATTTGAGTAGAATATTCTGTAACCATGGAAACGTGATTTTAGCTGTGTATTTAAAACCCGGTAAATTTTAAAAGTTACTCCAAAATTCGCTTGAAGATGAAATAGAACTAATGCTTTTAATTTATTTGCAAAAAAAATAAAATTAGGGGTTTTAGCTTCTATTTTTGAAACATGGTTGGAACTGTGTAGCGAAAAATAACCATATTTTAAATCAATTAATTTATAATATTAATTCTGTAAATTTACATTGAGCACTATTTTGTAAAAATAAAATATCTATAAGAACACCGGATTTTATATCTTACTGTTCTTTCTTTTTTTTTATATATATATATATATATATATATATATGAACAATTTCTGTTTCATGCTAGATGCAATCGTCGGGCCACGATTGCATTAGCATGAAACAGACTGTTCTCTAAATGTTGATATATTTCTCTATCTCTGATATTTCACTTTATCTTAAGACTATATTACTTCACACACACACTTTGTCTTAAGACTATATTACTTCACACACACACACACACATACACACACACACACACACACACACATATATATATATATATATATATATATATATATATTGCCCCTGAAAAGTTATAGAGAAAAAAAGAAAGAAATTCTGCTATTTTTACTATTGTGTTGTTTCATTTTCATGGAATAATCATGTTTCATGTGAATTCGAACGTTGAGTTAACAATTCCAATGCACTACGGCGGAAACGTTGTGTATATAGCAATAAGAATGATGGCAACACAATGTTTTTCTGTAAATATATAATCCTATCTGGAATGAAATATTATTCAACCAATCAAATACGTTGCTGAATGCCTAGGTTTCGAGTCACCTAGTTTAAATAAATCCAGGGTGAAACAATTTTTGGCAATGGAAAACATTTTGGGGCCTGTTACATTGTCGTAAAGTAGACCGCAGTAAAGTTTTTCCCTTCACAACGCTGTATGATATATACACGTGCGAATAAGAACTTTATGCTCTCAATTTACGATTCTCTCTCTCAGTACATGTAGAAAATATTTTCTTTTACACATTGATTATTAACGACATTGAAATTTTTTTTTGTTCTCCTTAGGTTGCTGTAAGAAATACATGTACAATAGGTGTAATGGTTAAACGCTCAGAACGAGAAATCTGCGAGCGGAGTTCGAATTCCTATCGAGTTTATTACAGTTACTTTCGCACAAATAGCAGATAGGAAATGTAAGAAAGGTAGGAATACAGTTTTCCATCTCCAACTAAGGGTTAAATAAAATCTCAAACTGAACTCTATCCGGGGCCGGCAACTAGTATAGGGAAAAAACTACTCTGAATTAAGAACCGAATATGGTTCTGGCGACTACGGTTCCCTCAGTAAATTTGCAGTATAAAGTTGGCTCTGTGAGTGTTGAAAAAACATAAATAATCCTGAATCAGATGGGCATGTTCGGAAACTAGCAACATTGCTGGAGATGAGAAACTGCACCGATTTGCAGTATGCTTTGAAGTCGAGTGATTTTGTATGGTTTATCAACCTTTTGCAGGTTATTTAAAGCCAGAAAATTTGTTTTTACGGCTTATCAACCACTTGCAGGTTATTCAAAACCAGAACATTTGTATTTTTACTGCTTATCAACGTTTTGCAGGTTATTTAAAATCAGAAAACTTGTTCTTTACGGGTTATCAACCTTTTTCGGGTTATTTTTGTTACGGATAATCAACGTTTTGCAGGTTACTTAAAACCTTAAAATTTGTTTTTTTTACGGCTTATCAACCTCTTGCAGGTTATTTAAAGCCAAATAAATATTCTTAGATTGTAAGAATTTATTGAAGATAATAATGATGTACTCATACATTTTACTATTTAACTCATAACAGAGGGAGAATAGGCAGATTCATGCCTTCCCCAAGGATATGTCCGTGTAAAGGAATATAACAAATTCACTGCAATTTCAAGTCTACTCATTCCCACAGTCGAAATGTTGCGAGGCTTCTCTTTATTTACTCGTTATTTTCATAGCATATGTTCTGACGAGTTATATTCATTTGTCCCACCAGCCATGACGTTTATAACTGACAGAATAGTTATAGACGTGTAAGTAAAATTAAAACCAAACAATAGGAAGGGAACGGGTTGGCCCGGCACCGCCTACTTCCGGAAGAAACGAAACTCCTCAGCTTCAAGACAGGTTGCTCAAAACAATTTAGCTACAAAACTCCACAGATCTTTGCACTCAATTATTCCAACACCGCCTCGTAGTTCGCTACACACAACTCTCACGAGTGGTCTCCCGCCGTCACATTTATGCCAGCGAACACCAACCAATTTTGCATACGGCCAAGTTCTCGCCAATCCTCGCAGCTACGAGATCGCGTTTCCCATAAGTCCGACTCACCGTAATGGTGGTGTTTCTTCCTTCGGACCAATTACTGCCCTGCACGCCAGACACAAACGAACCCTCTTATGTCGAGAGCTGAGGTTAGTCTCACTTTCATGTCCACACTCCCCCGTGGTGGGGTCGTGTGTTATAGGTGCGGTGGCCAGGGCCACATTGAGAGGAACTGCAGGCGGCGACTGACAGCTGTTTGCTGCTACCGGTGTAATGAGACTGGACATATGGTCCGGGATTGTGCGGGAAACGGGGCCGGGGACAAGGTGCCAGCGTCACTTTCATGTCCACAAGACGATAAACTGTTATTTTGTTGAACAGGGTCCGGGCAGGTTGTTTTCCCTTTCATTACAACTTGGACCTATTCAAGTATAATATTAAACGATATATCTCCTGTATAACCCGATAAACGTCATTACTTGCTTTTTTCAGCAGCAAAAAGTAACCCTATATCACGAGTGGCATTGTATTAGGTGATCATTAGTAAATAAAAAAATAAAAAAGGAAAAAAGAAAGAAAAGAAAATAGAACCAATTAGACTCTGTCTATATTTCTGAGATGATGTACTATGTACATTATTTACATTATTCTTTATTTATCACAACGTTTCGGCCGTTGTACCTCCAGCCTTCTTCAGGTGGTTGGAATGTCGAACTGAACCCTTTATTTCGCTTGGGGTAGACTGTTCTAGTTCCACGTGCCATGTTTGATGGATGTCAGTTATCAGTTATCTCCTGTTAATTCCCCTCTGAAAGTTCTCCACTACCTTAACCGGGTATTGAACTCACACTCTTTGGGAAATAAAGGGTTCAATTCGACATTCCAACCACCAGAAGAAGGCCGGAGCGTACAACGGCCGAAACGTTGTGATAAATATGGCGACAAAGATGAGGACAATAGTCCGAATAATGTAAATAATGAACTAATTAGACGTTTACAACTAGGAACCTTACTACCACTTCCGTAGTATCTAAACACTTTTATTTCCTCAGAATTTCAAATATAACGAGAAAGTGCTACTTAAACACCTTTTTCTAATGTCTGATTTGTGTAAGAGAATCCTGTAAACTAGACACTTAACCCGTCCCAAATTTTCCTTTCCAAACAGTTATTTCAATCATATCACGATCATTTATTACAATCATATTAACAGTAATGATCTACCTTGTGTGACTCTCGAGTCTCATATTGGTTGAACGCTAGGATAGAATTTCTTTTAGCAAATACAGTGTAGAGTACTGTGAAAATCGAAATGATTCTATTAGGATAGATCTAGGAACCTACCGTTGAAATTACGGATTTGTGGCTACTCACATTATCTCACGAGATTCCGTTCGAGAATGTTTTCTATGTAAAATAAAGTCTGTATTTCTGCCTAAATTCACGATTTCAAAATTGTTTCTGGACTTGTTTTTCAGCCATTATTTATTCTCTTTCTTCTCGAAATCATTCTTTTTTCTTTAAATTTCCAACTTCATTTATTTAGGATCCAAGTCATCCGACCGTTCCTTGATCTACTCGTGTATTTCCCTTTTTTTATCTTTCCAAATTCACATCTTCATTTATTCTTTCATTTCATTCTCTTTGGCTTTTTCATTTTCTAACGGTTAATATGGGACAATTCCTTCATTGTAGTCCTCTTCTATTATTCGTATTCTTTCTTTCTTTCTTTCTTTCTTCTTCATTTCTTTCTTTCCTTTCTTTTCCTTCCTTCTTTCTTTCTTCCTTCTTTCTTTCTTCCTTCTTTCTTTCCTTCATTCCTTCTTTCTTTCCTTCATTCCTTATTTATTTATTTCTTCCTTTCTTTTTCTTCCTTTCTTTTCTTCTTCTTTCCTTCTTCCTTTCTTTTTTCTTTCTTTCTTTCTTCCTTCTTTCTTTACTTTTTCCTTTTCCCTTCTTACTCTCATTCATTCATTCTTTCTTTCTTTCTTCTTCATTTCTTTCTTTCCTTTCTTTTTCTTCCTTCTTTCTTTCTTCCTTCTTTCTTTCTTCCTTCTTTCTTTCTTTTTCCTTCTTTCTTTCCTTCCTTCCTTATTTCTTTCTTTCTTCCTTTCTTTTTCTTCCTTTCTTTTCTTCTTCTTTCCTTCTTCCTTTCTTTTTTCTTTCTTTCTTTCTTCCTTCTTTCTTTACTTTTTCCTTTTCCCTTCTTACTCTCATTCATTCATTCTTTCTTTCTTTCTTTTCACTCTTCACGTTTTTCTTTCTGACTTTCTTTTTATTCAAGATCCGGTTTCTTGTGTCAGTCTTTCTTTTCGTCAGACTGTTATTCTTTCTTTCGCTCCTTCCTTCTTGTTTTCTTTCTTTCTGTTCAAAATCCAATTATTTTTCTTTCATTCTTTATTATTTTTATCCTTTAATTTTTTTCTTAATTTCTTTCTTTCTTAGTTTAGTTCTTTCTTGTTTTTCATTTTACTTCCTTCACCTCATCCATTATTTTCTCTCCTTATTTATTTTTCTATTTAACATTCTTTCTCTTAGTTTTCATTTTGATCAGTCTCTTATTCTTTCTTATTCTCTTTCGATCTCGCTTTCTCTCGTGATTTCTTTCTTGCTTTCTTTTTGTTCAAAATCCAGTTACTTTTCTGTCTTTGTTTTCGTCAGCCCATTAGTCTTTCTTTCTTTCTTTCTTTCTTTCTTTCTTTCTTTCTTTCTTTCTTTCTTTCTTTCTTTCATTTTCGTTTTCATACTTATTTATTTCCTTTCTTTTTTCTCCCATCTTTCTTTCTTTCTTTCTTTCTTTTTTTCTTTCTTTCTGTTTTCGTTCTTTCTTTCCTTTTTTCTTTTTTTCCTTCTTCCTTTCTTCCTTTTTTTCTTTCTTCGTTCCTTTATTTTTCTTCCTTCCTTCTTACTTTCTTTTTACTTTCTTTCCTTTTTTCTTTTATTCCTTTTTTCTTTTTTCTTTCTTTTCTTCTTTCTTCCTTCTTCATTTCTTTTTCCTTCTTTTTTCCTTCTTCCTTTCTTTTTTTCCTTTTTCTTCTTTATTCCTTCTTTCTTCCTTTCTTTTTTTCGTCTTTCTTTTCTTCTTTCTTTTTCTTTCTTTCTTTCTTTCCTTCTTTCTAACTTTCTTTCTTTCTTATCGACATCCATCTACAGTTTTCTGATTGTTCCTCTCTTTATTGTTGCACGTTTATTTCTTTTTTTTTATTTCTCCAATATTTTCTATCTGTCATGAAGTGTTTTATTCACTATTTATTTTTCTGTCATTTTTCTCTCTCTGTTGTCAATTTATTCTTTTTTCCCTTCTGCCACCATTTTCCTTTTGTCACTGACGTTTCTTTCTCATTCCAAACAATCTAATCTTAAAAAGATTTCCCTTCTCCAGTTTTATTTGGCGTTAACGTTTTCTTTTTAAACAATGCCATTCGCTTTATTCATTTCGAATCGAATGTCAATGTTGGCATCTACAAAGGAACAAATTTCGTTCACTAAGATTATGGAAGAAAGTTATTTTGCACAGAGGATCATGGGAGAAAAAAGACGTTTATTTCAACTTGTAACCGCAGAAACACAAGCAGAAAATAATCACACGCGACTTCAGCACGCAATTTCATTTGGAAAATAGAAAAAAAGTTTCATTGCAGAACCAATCGTAAGAAAGTGAGGGAGACAAATAAAATAAAAATAAAAAAAAATATTATAGGAAATACTTGCAAAGAATATCAGCTATTCGTCTAATAAGTATAGTGAAACTTCTTTTTCGAATTTTTCTGCTCAAAGAAAACGGGAGGAACTCAAAAAACTGTTGCATAATGGGAAAAAGACATCTGAATTAAATAACCAACGAACGAAGAAGAAAGAAAAATACAAGTGAAGGGAAAATGTACACAAGGACAAATGAATGCAGTAATGAAAAAAAAGAAAAATATATGTAAAAAATAAAATAGAAAAGTTTTACAAAAAAGGAATAATGGCAGGAAAATAAAAATAAATATTAATAATGAATAAAACACACATACATACATACATACATATATATATATATATATATATATATATATATATATATATATATATATATATGTAGAAGACAACTTTAAAATTGGCTTTATCGGGCTAAGTTTAAGTTATTCCTGCGGAGGACTCTTGATTAGGCATTCGACTTGTTCAGGAGTTTGAGAGACCCTAAATCTTTTCATATTCTCAGCACTGGAAGCTCCTCTGGCTGCCGTTTTATCAGGATTTTCATTTGCACGGGACTTTCTTTTCCAGGCTGTGGCTTTGGCTCTTTTGATTGCAATCTGGTCCTCTGCATACTGAAATTTTCGTGTATAGTCTTAATCTGTAAATAAATATCCTAGACTTCTGTACCATACAAATATATAGAAGAATTGTTTAAAAGTCGCTCAATCGGGTTAAGTTTAAGTTAGCTCCTGAGGAGGGCTCTTGATTAGGCATTCGACTTGTTCAGGAGTTTGAGAGTCCCTAAATCTTTTCTTATTCTCAGCACTGGAAGCTCCTCTGGCTGCCGTTTGATCTGGATTTTTATTTGCATGGGACCTTATTTTCCTTATTGCAGACTTGGTTCTTTTAATTGCAATCTGGTCCTCTCTTGACGGAGCTTTCTTTTTGCGTGGCATACTGCTGACGTATGTGATAGGCAACAATAAACTACAGAAGAATTCAAAATTAACCGCTACATTTAAGTGTTATCCTAATAGATAAGCTTACTTTTTAAAAGTTCAACGATAATTCATCTGCCACCACTTAATATAAAGACATTTAGATGTGCGTAGGTCCTTACTTTTCGTGCAAACAATTATTTTTATTTCATGATGGAGATCGCAATTAATTTTAATTGTTTTCAAATTAATGTCCATGTTATAAAAATTGATATCATACAAAAATATTATCGCAAAAATCACGTTAAAACATCGGCGTAAACAATAGTAGTAATTAAAGCTTTGGAATCCAAAATTCCTGTAACATAAGCTATTGAAAGTAAGAGAGTTGTATCCCTTTAATTGAAAAAAGTGTGACACAGTGACACACTGACATTCGCATTTATTTTATAGAAGATAAAGTAACGAATGAAAGTAGGTAAAAAAAAAAGGGGAAAGGATAAAATATTGCAAATCGAATAAAAACAAAATAAAGAAGAAAAATGAGAGGGAAGACTAAATTAAAGAAAAAAAGAATGAAAGAAAAATATTTGAAATTTAAAGAAGACGAAGAGAAAGAAAAAGAGTGAAAAAAAAGATCTTTTTTCCTCTATTTTGTCTAACGTTTTTTCGATGTCTTAAATTCTTCAAAAGCCATTCGTCCTTGCATGGAATATTGCTGCCATATATGGTCTGGAGCTCCTACTGTTTGCCTCGGGGTTCTTGATAGGCTCCAGAGGCGCATATGCAAAATAATTGGCCCTGTTCTGGCATCTCGTCTACAGTCACTCTCTCACAGACGCGCCGTCGCCCCTCTCTGTTTTTTTACAAATGCTTTCATGGTAATTGCTCCGATGAGCTGCTTTCACTGGTTCCCAGACTCCATGAATTCAAGCGCCCTACGAGGCTGGCATCCCGCTCTCACCCTTACACTTTTAAATGTAGCCGTCTCTTCTACTCCAATAGCTTCATACCTCGCACCTCTCGCCTGTGGAACACCCTTCCCAATTACTGTTTCCCTGAGAGCTATAATCTCCAACTATTCAAATGTAATGTCATTTGACATCTCCAGTTACCTTGATCTATCCACTATATCTCTCTTTATCCTTTCTTCTATCACATTTATCTGCTCTTGCTCCAAATCTTCTGCAACCCCCTGCATCCTAGTGGCTTCAAGCCTTGCTCGGGGCGTAATGCTTAAAAAAAATGTATTTTAACATTCTTTATTTTTCGGTATTTTTTCAATATTTATTTACAATAGCTTATCTCTCTCTCTCTCTCTCTGTCTCTCTCTCTCACTCTGTCTGTCTCTCTGTCCCTCTCCCCCCCTCTCTCTATAATATATTAACAGGCTTCTCCCGAACATTTCATTCATATATTGGTTTGTTATAGTTAAGGAAAGTTTTACAAATAGATGCCAACTTTTGAAGACCAAGTAAAATGAAAATTTCAAACATTTTTCTGCACTATAAAAGACAATATTTCTAAACAGAACTATTTTTGACATGAAAATCAAAACATTGGATAATTGTGGTGCAATTTCACATTTATTCATATAGATTCCATAATGTAGGTTTTATTTAATTAGCTATTGTTTCTCTAAATCTTCAAATGTTGAATGTATAACTGATTCTAATTTCTATTTTCGCATCTTTACACTATATTAATTTTATTTTATTAAATTGGCACCAGTTCTGTCACCCACGAAATAAAAATGATTGTTTCTACGGAAAATAAATTACAACTTTTAAAAGGTAAGATTAAATATTAATTCACTACTTAAATGTAATGATGAATTTTGAGTTCTTCTGTAGGTTATTGATGCATCTACTCCTCCCTAAGTGCTGTGATGATGGCCAAGCCAAGGAACTAGTTTAAATGCCGCCCGATAGGGCTCCATTTTAAGTTAATTTATAATAAAACGAGCACTGCAATTTTGGATACAAAAGGAAAATAAGAGTTACTCCCCTTAGACCACGAAAGCAGCGTTAATGGCTATTATAATATATTAATATATATTTTTAACTTCGTATAATCTGGCAACCCTGAATCTGAGTTCAACGAAAATCGTTCTCTGAGCCTAACTTTTCTAGAGTTTTGAATGAACTATGAATCAATGGATCGGACCTGGGGAAGCGGAGGAGTTGCTTGGGTACATAGATGCACAAACATATATACATACACTATACTTTATATATAAGATATTTATATGTATCTATCTAGTATATATATATATATATATATATATATATGTAAAAGAAAACAGTAAGGCCAACACGCAGTGGCGACAATCTGCTTCATTCTTGAACGAAATCTTTACACTGCTCTCATCATATCTTTCAATTTCAGAATGAAGAGCTATATATCGGGATTGAAGTTATCAATAAATCATCTAAAGTTCATTTTTTTTCTAGTTATATTCTAGTAAATTCGACTATTACAGTACTTGTATATAGGAAGAGGGACGTTGGAGTAAAGCATTACGCCTTGAATTGAGCAATCAGTTTGGATTCAAGTTGAGTTCATTAGATTACGAGCTAATACTAAAACTGTCTGTAGCCCTGGCGAAACACATACTATACAGCTAAGTAAAGGATCGTTCGAAAGTTTCCATGACTATAATTTGTTTACCTAGAAAATATATTTTTCCTGGTTTATCAGGTCACGTCTCTAGATATGTGAGGGAAAATATATATATTTTTATTAATTAATATATATATATATATATATATATATATATATATATATATATATATATTGAACAATAAGAAAATAAAAAATTAAAATCTTTTAGACACACTGGGTTGTAGATTAATATTCTTTCGTTTTTTTTTTTTTTATTCCATTATTCCATTTAGATTCCTCGACTAGTTTCGACCGAAATGGCCATCATCGGGAGGAGAATATTTCTGCTTGCTGGTAGCACTAAACTACAGAAATTAATGTCTTGATGGAGAAAATGAACTTTTGTCTGTAGTTTTCATTTGTTTTTTTATTTTTTTTATCTTTTTAACATGAATCTTTTAACATTCCTTGTGTTGGCCAAACAGTCTCTTTTAAGTTGTTATTTGAGATAAAAGCTGGATAGATACATATTATTCTGAATTCTCTGGTCAGTTTGACAGTTTTATTGGACCTGGTGAGGGGATGTGTCTCTGTTTAGTGTTTGTGTGTGTGTTATTTGGTTCTTAGTGAGTGAGTGAGTATGATATGTGTAAGCGTGTGTATTGCTGTAGGTGTGTGTTATCATTTGGCTCCTTAGGGAGTGAGTGAGTATGATGTGTGTAAGTGTGTATATTCGTGTGGGTGTGTGTATAAGTGTGAGGCCTCCACACCTCCGTAAGCATGTCTGTTTTGTGTGGGTGAGAAATGTGGGTAGGTTTTGATTTGTTGAGTTATATATTGGTACTATCTATATATTGTTAAATTTATGGTTTAGCTGGATATTTTGTTTTTAGACGTCGTATCCACTTATTTTCATGGGACTCTAAAACCTTTCTAATGTTATCTGCTCTGAACTTTTCTATTCTCTCAATTATAGTGAATTTGGCATGGGTTTTGAAATCATGTTTTTCCAGGCGGAAATGTTGTTCTACAGGTAATATATATATATATATATATATATATATATATATATATGGGTTCTATATAATCATGGGACACATTTTAGATAAAAGCATCTTGGATTATAAAAATGACATAGTGTACCAAATGCATTTATTCCATAACTGATATACAAGAGTTCAACATATTAACTAAGCTTTTGGTATTTCCTACACGTATTGATATAGACAGTGGACTTTCATATTCTCGTCTCCAAAAAATTTTGCTTTTATTTTCTACTGAAATTAAACCTAGGATACGAAGCTTGGAACGGCTCCTGATAAGACATAATAGACATTCTTTGTCTGTTATATTTAGCAATACATGTCTGAATAAGGATCTGCTTCCCCTATACAGTGTATATATATATATATATATATATATATATATATATATATATATATATATAACATTGCGTGTTTGGGCAGCAATCTCTCATTTATACAAGTTTTGTTAACGACGATTGACAAGCTTTTTATCTCCACTTTCTTGTTTTAGCATAAGAGAATTATTTTCTTAATCAAACCAAACTCATGAATAATTATATTGGGCAAACCACTACATGCTTATCTAGACGGCTCGCGTTACACATATCTGACTATAGCGTAATTAGGACCCATTTAAACATGTACGGAAATCTACCTATCTTCAAGCACAATATTCTAGTAGAAAATGCAAGTATAGTAGCCTTATCCACATGTATAATAATATTGAAAATAATGAAAGCACTAATAGTAAAAGAAAAAGCCAAGATTCAATGATATTAAGCATGAACACGGCCACAAAATGCTGAATGTGTTTGGAAAATAAGACATTCCTATAACTTCAGATACCTACATTAAAAAACCCACATAGTTAGTTAAAAATAAAAATAAATAAATATCATGCTTGATAATGGCTAAAAGAATAGCCGAAATAGCTGGGCTATGCATAATGTTTGTAAAGTTTTTGCACACTTTATTTCCAGAAAAGAAAATACTTGTATGAACACAAGAAAAAAGCCTTTTTTAACGAAAATTGTATGCGCGCGCGCACACACACACACACACACACACACACACACACACACACACACACACACACACATATATATATATATATATATATATATATATATATATATAGACATCTACATAGAAGCCTGTTTCGCTGTATCGCAGCTCCTTAATGTAGCTCGAACTCCATTGCTTCAAACCGGGGTCGAAATCCGACCGATTTGTAATCAGTCAGAGATTCTACCCCAAAGCGTGATGTATACAGAATATATATACATGATGTATACATAATGTATACAAACTCTAGTGGACAATATCGCTCAATTCGTAAATGAAGAGAAATGCTTTAATAGCAGGTGCTGCCACTGTTTAACTAAATTAACCTTTCTATAAAGTGATAAATCCTTTATAACGAGAGAATAATAGTTATCCACATGGAAGCCTGTTTCGCTGTATTGCAGCTCATAATTTTGACTAAATTATTTGACTGATATATATATATATATATATATATATATATATATATATATATTTGTGCGTGTGTGTGTATATCAAATATGTGGTGCAGTTCAATTTATCTAATTTTTAAAAACAAGGATCAAACATTAATCGAGTGACTTTTAGGTTAATGTACCTTTAAAATTTTGTTAGCGAAGGGATTTCGCCATTTTATATCATTAACTTTACTAATCTACTTTTTATATGAATGATTCATTGTAATATATATATATATATATATATATATATATATATATATATATATATATATATATATATATATATATATATATATATATATATATATGTGTGTGTGTGTGTGTGTGTGTGTGTGTATAGTGATAATATTAGTTGTAAATATACACATACATATGCAATCATATATCTAAAATATATAAATATATATACATACATACATACACATAGATATATATTTGTATAAAAAATAATTCCAAGAGGATAGAATCCAGGTAGAGCTCAATGTCCAGGACAGAGTAGGATATATAAAAAAGGCTTAAACATTATGACCATGGAATATTAGTGTTTAAGCCTTTTTTTTTTATATATATATATATATATATATATATATATATATATATATATATATATATATATGATTCAGTCATTAATACTTTATATTTTAGTTCATCAATTTTATTCTTCATAAAATATAGTTATCAACGTAAATACAAAATTTTATTATGCATTTAATAATGGACATTTTTTAAAATTTATATTCATATAATATATAAGTATAAAATGAAAAGGGATGGAGAAAAATTATATCAAAAAATATATTTTTCTTCTTAAGGAAAGGATATAGAGAAGGAGTGGGATCAGGATGAAGGCATCAGAAAATGTCGATTGACATTACATTTGAATATTTGAATATTATATATATCAGGGAAGCAAATATGAGGAAGAGACTTCCACTGTCGGGAAGTGCGAGAAAAAAGCTGTTGGAGTAGAAGAGGCGGTTACATTTAACTGTTTCGACAGTGAAAGGGTGGGACCGTGATATCAACCTAGTAGCACGCTTAAATTTAGGCAGTTGAGTTACCAGTGAAAGTTTTTCGTCAGAGCAGTTACCATGAAAATATTATTAGAAAAGACAGAGGGAAGCCACAACACACCTGTGAGAAAGTGATTATAGACGAGATGCCAGATCAGAACCTATCACATTGCATAACCGTCTCTGGATTTTGTCAAGGACCTTGAGATGAACAGCGGGATCAACAGACCTCATATGGTAACAGTATTCAATGAAAGGAAGAATGGTTGATTCGTAGATATAAATGATGGAGTCAGGTGAGAAAATCACTTTGGCGCGACACAGAGAACCAACCTTCCTAGCAGTAGATGAAGCTATTGATTCAATGTATTTGTTCCTCCTCAGGTCAGTGGTAAGCGTAAGAGCAAGCAGTCGCAGAGAGACGCTCTTGTGGAATCAGCCATTATTCAGTGATTGTTTCTTTTATATTCTTCTTTCTTTAATTCAACAGCATTACTCGTTTTTGTTTTTCGATTATCTTCTTTACTTTATTTATTGATCTCATTCTTTTTCATCTCTACTTGTCTTTACTTCTTTGTTTTCTCACGTGTTTTAATCCTACAAATTTCCAGTTTTCAACCCGAATTTTAAACTCTCATGAGGCCTTCTATTTTTACTTCCTGCACTCAACGAATTTTTTCTCTTCATCTGTTTCAAAGACCTTGAAATTAAAAAGTGTATTCGTAGAGTTATTTCTTTAATTTTTGTCCCCCGCCAGCGTATTTTTCAATCTCTTCCGACCATTTTCTAATTTCGTTCTTCCTCTGCCGTATTTATGCCTATTCTAAAATTTCAGGATGCACTTTTTTCTTCAATAACTACTTTGCTCACCCTTTTAAGTGCATTAGAATAAATTGCATTACTTATTCGCCAATATAAAAAAAAACGGAAACATATATGGTTCCATCAGCCCACACTTGCGATAAGCAGAATAAACGGACGACAATTCTGCACATTACGAAATAAATGAAAAGGCAGACACACAGCTTAAAATAGACGCCTTTTAAACGACACACAGAATCATTAAGTAACAGTAATCGATAAAAAGTCAATGTTTAAATACTCTGTTTAAATTTTCTCTTTGGAAAATGCTATAATGGTTTGGTTTCGTTTGGTTTCGTTTGTTTGACGGCATGCCAACGGCATTGGGTTATTTAATGCCGACAACAATTTAACAGCTGGTAACAATTTTTTTTTTTTAAATGTATTGCTAGTAATTTCTTTTTTTAAATGTACTGCTGGTAATAATTTTTCAAAGAAAAGTATTGCTGATATTAAAACCTATTTTTACACTTTCATAGTGTTTTGATCCCTTTTGGTTGGTTAACTACATGCCCATAGCTGGGACCCCATGACAGGATGAACCTGGAAACAACAGCAATTAAGAGATGATTCCATGCTTCTCAAAACCTCCTGATCATAGGCCTTGCTGTTGGACGTAGTTTATCGTCTTTCCTATGACGGTGCAATAATGGCCGAATTTTTCAAGCAAAAGAAAGCAAATAATATCAGTAGAGTTAAGTTTGTAATGTTTGTCATTTTTAGAAATTAATACTAGTATTCGGGATAATTTTAACTATTATATCAGTGGTGTATTTTGAATAAAACTAAAACAGCAAATTTCCATATGTATTTGGTAATTTAAGCCACAGGACAGTTTTATTCACTGAATGTATATAGAATGAATTCTTAATCCATTTATTGATGATTCTTTTCGGTTTTATTAAAAAATAAAGTTACTTTCTCAGGAGAAAATAAGGCCTTGAATTTGTAATATTATAAATTATTAGTAATTACATTTATTAGAGCTTACATTTGTAATATGGTTAATCTACTTAAAGGATGTAAAAAAAACACAGAACTGGAGAGACACGCGGGGCATCTGGAAAGCTAATCAAATTCGTCTTCAACAGCAAAGTTCTGAACGTAACAACAAAAATAATGGTCTATAATGCTGTTGTCATTTCAAATTTTCTATATGGTTGCAAAATCTGAAAACTATATTGTCGCGACATCCAAAAATTAGAATGCTTTCACCAGCAGAAACTTAATTCAATCTTCAAAGTCAAATGGAATTACTATATGATCAATACCAAAGTCGTGGAAAGAGTCAGCGGTCAAAGCATCGAATCGCTGATAATTAAACAACGTCTTCGATGGTCAAGACATGCAGCACGAATGGAAGAATCAAGGTTTCCACGTCAAGTTTTAATCAGTGAGATCACTTCATGGAATAGACCACGGGGTTGCCCACTTTGAAGATACAAGGACCAACTCAAAACAACAAAAATGAATCCTCCTTAAAAATGGCTAAAGGTATAGTTCCGAAATCGCTCGGAACTATAAAACATTCAGACAGTTTTTACACACTCTGTGTCCAGAAAAGAAAGCTCTTTTTCGAACACAAGAAAACCACCTGAGGTCGGTCAGACGAGAGAAGAACTGTTCGAATCTGGTTTACTAGACTGTGGCACCTTGCATTATTAGATATATTCATAGAAATATGATTTAATTTTTTTTACTCGGTTTACTAAACAGGTTGTTGATTTTTTTTTTAACGGAAAATAATTGAGTTGAACATAATTCACTAAGATTGTACTTAGACGATCCTAAAAGGAAAAGAAAAGAAAGAGGAAGAAAAATAAAAAAAAGAAAGAAAGAGAGTTGGATGATGCATGACCCAGTCATAAGCGAAGATAAGTGTCAGAAAGATATCTTGGCCTGCGTGTGGCCGAATTTTAAAGGACAATAGAGAATTGTTATTTGAAATGAAAAATCATTAAGAGGGAGAAAAAGAACCAGGCTTGATGACAGTGTTTTGGCAATTGATAAGAAAATCGGTCAAAGCACCTAGCCTACTTTTGCGTGGAAAGACTCATTGTCAAATTGGAGAAACGGAAATTCTTTTTAGAACAATAGAAACGAAATTTTTTTTTTAATCGGAGAAAAAAGTGTCTTTTGGGTTGAGGGGAGGACCGGTGGGACTATATACAGATTCTGACCTATTAAGAATTGGAAACCCATGATAACAAAGTGGGGACATTTTCAATGTAGATAATTAAGATTTTCTGACTGTCGGGTCTGACAAAAACAAGAGGTGAAAAAAACGATTGTCTCAGTTCACAGATAGCGCCAATATTCTTCCCTGAAGTCACATCTAATTAGCGGCAGGCTGTTTTGACAGAGCCCAGGTGAGAAAAAGCCAAGATTGTCATTTTTTCGTACGTGCAAAAAAAGGCAAAATTAGATTTTGTTTTTTTAAAACAAGAACGATGTAAACCACGCCCAACCACAATCCCATTAGCCGAAAGCGGTCACGTGATATGCGGAAAGAAGAGAAAGGATGCTCGATCAAGAACCATTGGTCGGAAACGGTCACGTGATCTGCGGAAAAGAAGAGAAAGAAGTGCTCGATCAGGAACCATTGGTCGAGAGCGGTCACCTGACATACGAGGGATCGGGAAAGATGGGTGTGCGCCCCCCGACCAAGGGCACTGTGAGG
Organism: Acanthosepion pharaonis; assembly: GCA_903632075.3. Lineage (NCBI taxonomy): Eukaryota > Metazoa > Mollusca > Cephalopoda > Sepiida > Sepiidae > Acanthosepion > Acanthosepion pharaonis. The sequence goes on from CAHIKZ030000768.1 coordinate 1,161,834, forward strand.
AAGTAGGGGTGAAAACAATAGCGATAATGGGAAATCAAAAATAATGCGACTTTTGGAGTTATCGAGAAAACCCTGACGCCGACAGACCCACCCCAGTTTGTTGCGGCGTCAATAAAAGCAGGACCCCAGTCGACAGAAATCAGTTGGAGTTGAGTTGCAGCTGGACCGCGGGCAGGGAAAGAGCCTGAACGCGGGCATCGGGCCCGATTCACTCGCCCCTTTGCGGGCAAAAGAATCCTCAGACAAGAAATCCTTCCAGCCCAAGTCGAAGACAGAAGAGTTCAGCCCCGGACGGCAGCGAGAAGAGACCACCTCGGACGACAGAGAGTTGCGGCTGAGTTGCGGCAAGAGATCCTTCCAGCCCAAGTCGAAGACAAGAGAACTTCCAGCCTAAGTCGACGAAGAAGAAATACAACTCAAGTCGAAGAGAAGAATCAACTGCGAATGATCGATAGAAATTAGCCCCAGTGTCGAACCAAACCACACTCCGACATACACAATTCTAAAGAGTAGGCAATTCGAAATCTTTAGGTTGTGTGTTAGAAGCTTGGTGCCATAGTCCACAGAGCGGGTCGGGAATTGAGAACAATTTTGTTTTTATGTAACGGACATTAAGATATAAAAGGTTGTTACTCTTTTTTTTTTCATCAGCAATCTTTTTTGTCTCGTGAGTTTTTTTTCTTTTACTTGTGTTTTGCCACCCCTGTCGGACTCAACTTGTATCGGCCCCAATCCCTGCTGGTCCCGTCTGTCTAAGATCTAAACACAACGTGGGTAGACAGACCGGAGATCAGTACAGTTGCTTCAGTAACCAGGTATTGGAAGCGAGTTGGGAAAGGCGAGGCTGGTGATCATCCAACCAAGGGGTTGGAGCGGCACGCTTGGAACCAGGAGGAGCGACCAGGAGGAGCGACGTCACAGTTGGCGCCGTAACCAAGGGATTCGACCCTGGGCCAGGTGTGTAACCGTCACAAGATTTTGGGAGGTCCATCTGTAAACTGTTGAATCATAGACATGGATACTCACAAATGAACAGTTTATGCTCTTTGGGAGATCATTTATATACAGTAGAAAGATGGTAGGACCGAGGAGGGGACCGTGAAGAACGCCGGTATTAATCTTATGCTGGCCGTTAACAAAGACATCCAAGGAAGGAAGAATTTGTACATCAAGAGGGCACTTCAGACTCTGACGGCATACCTTGTCAAAATCCTTTGGATTATCCAGGACAGAGATCCCCGTGATTAAATCATTCTCTAGTGCCTCTCTGATTCTGTGAGTAATGTGTGTTAAGACATCATTTGTCGATGTAGCTAGGCAAAATGCATACTGGTTGTCGCTCAGGAGGTTATTTCGCTGTATGTGTTCGACAAATGTCTTGTTGATTATAGATTCGAGGAGTTTTCTGGTAGCAATATCGAGGCTAATGCGTCAATATTGAGAGTGGCATCAGCGCTCACCCGCATTCTTAAAAACAGGAAACAGAGTTGACACATTCTATGATCCTTTGAAGTATCTCTGTTTCAGGCAGCGGTTGAACAGTTTTAACAGTTTTGGAGGTGTCACTGGGTTGATAATTTCAAGGATAACCACTAGGATTTTAAGTGGACATCATAGAATCTGGGCATTTGATAAGTCTGAAAATCTCATGCGCCGTGATAGATATATTACAAAGTCTGTGCTCCTTGAGGAGGGGGGGTCAGGTAATGGATGTCTTTATCGTCAGTGGTAAAGCTAAAGTTAATTACAAGAGTCTTACTGTGTCATATAAAAATGTAATTATTTCAGGGCCATTTATGACAACTTACACACATGGTTTGCTTCTATGTTAATTTTATTGGAGATTTTTGTGAAACTCACAGGATTCAAATTTTTTTGTTTTCAACCATGACTTGAGTTGACTCTACATGAAGACAGATTGATGTTTATATTGCAATCATTTTCAAAGTCGGGGTTTGACATGATAAATAACACAAAATACTCATTTCAAAATCCTTACAGTTTTTTGAGGAAATGCGTTTAAATTTTAAGTTTAGGAACAAGATTGGAGCGTTGGAATTTAATTCCGGTGATGACTAAAAGATTTAACGCTGTCAAAAATTCCAAACTCATATAGAAAACAAATCTTTAAATGGTTTGGTTTGATCTAGTTTGTTTTACAGCATATCAGCCTCAATGGGTTATTTAATGCCGTCAAAATTTTTATTGCTGGCAGTATTCTTCAAAATTGCATAGCTGAAAATATTTTCAAAAAATATATAACTGCTAATATTTGCTTCTAAAATGTATTGCTGCTAATATTATTCCGTAAAAATCTATTGCTAATAATATTTTCCCCAAAAATGTATTGCTGCTAATAATTTATGGCTGACAATAATTTTTGTTCACAAATTTATTGCTGGTATTTAAACCCATTTTTACATTTTCATAGTGTTTTACCCCCAGTTTGGCGATTAACTATTTGCCCATAGTTGGGACCCTAACAGGCGCTATCACCCGGGACCAGAGTGGACCTGGAAACACCAGCAATTAAGAGATGGTGCCATGCTTCTCAAAACCTCCTTACGAAAAGCATTACTATTGGACGTAGATTATCGTCTTACTCAGGACTCGGATGTAGTTTATCGACTTACACATGACGTAATGAAAAAAAATTCTCAGAGTTAACCTGTAGAAAAAGACAATATTTATAATTGTAAAAGACAATAGGAAAACTGTAATGGTAGCCGACTTTTTCAAGGTAATTTATTAATCAAAGTAACTAATAATAACAAAAAAATGTCCTTAGCAACTGGAATAAGAATATAACTCACTCAGAAGGAAAATTCTCGAGAGTGCCGCCATTGAATATTACCCAAATATTAATCTACGCCCAGGCTTTTTCCCTATATCACCTTTCTTAATAGAATTATTCCTATCCCAAGAAGACCTACAAAACCTTATTAAGAAATCAAAAGAAAATTGTTGAATCCGTCAACACAATAAAAACAATATCTTCACACGTGACAGTAATTGACGTAATTTTCAGTTAACAGTATGAAAATAGCGTTCTCTAAATTCTTCCAGTTGCTAAGGACATTTTGTTTTTGTTATTATTGTTTAATAAATTCATTTCGTTTTTTGCCTTGAGAAAGTCCACATTGGACGAAACGCGTCGGCAACAATTACATTTTTCCTATTGTCTTTTACATTTATAAATACATGACGTAATGTTTAAATGTCTTTTAATAAAACGTTTTCTACTTCAAACATTTACTTTGTTCTAAATAAATCAAATAAAAGTAAATCAGGATTATGAATAATAAAAAAAATATTCACTTTCTAAAGGTAAAATGGGGATTAAATACACTGTATTTGTGTTGAGTTCAGCGATCCAAATCAATTCCATGTTGCACTCATATGGAATTTACGTTTTATCTTTCAGTGGAAAAAATAGACTAATTCTTAACCCCCCCCAAAAAAAAAAATCACGATGAAACCTCATAGAAAATAAATTTCTTCAAAAGAGGTTTGGATGCCGTTGGGTTCCCTTCCCAAATTGAACCCGTAGGCATCGACCGTGGTGATGGAAAGCGGCCGGATGGCATTTACCATTTTCCCTTTTAAAATGGGGAAGTCGTTGATTAGGGATGCGACCTGTGCGGATACATTTTCGGCCGGTAATTTGATCAGGTCCGCGGTTGAGCCAGGATCCGTCGCCCGGGACGCAGAGATAAAAAAAAAATAGTTAAATATTCTTCTCTTACTGATAAACTTTTTTTTTTTTATTCCTGTGGCAGTAGAAACTTCTGGGTTTATTGGCCCTCGTTCGATGGCGTTCCTTCGGAAGGTTGGCGGAATAGCGTCTCGATTAAGGGACGAGCCTTGTGAAACGGAGTGGCTCTTGCAGCGTTTCTCACTGGCGATGGTGCGAGGTAATGCTTTCTCCATCATTGCGGCTGGCAGAGGATAGCAAAAAAATTTTTTTATAGTTTCTGGAATTGTAATCAACTGAACTTGCTTTGTTTCAATAAATTCGCTTCAAATTTCTTCATCTTAATCAACAGTAGTAAAATAAGTTATTTCAGTTATGAATTTTGTCCAGTAACTTTTATCTATGTCTTCGCATTTGTCTTTTTCGATAGATATTATCTATGTTCGCACAGGTTATAAACGTTTGTCATCATTTTATTACATTCAATATTGAAATATTAACCACTTTTCGTTTGTCACTGTAAAATTAATTAATTATTTATTTTCTATTTCTACAATACAAAATTTATTATTTGAAAACAAAGTAAACATTTTGTTCAATCTACATAATTTCGTATTTTCAAAGTGATTGGCGTCTATTCAAAAAGTTGTGATTGTTTATTTCTGTGGATAAAATATATATTTCCATTTAGGTAAGTAATACTGTTTCTTTCTTTTTATTTTTCTTATTTCTAATTTACTTTTCAAATTTCATTAAAGCAGAGACTCGTTTGCTTTTGTCTTCTACACAAGAAGTTAATGTAACTATATGCTTGTTTTTCTTTCTTTAATTTTAACTAGTTTATATCATGATTTTCAAAATTTAAATTAATTGAAAAATATAAATTTACCCCTGATAATTTTACCTTCTTTGGTAAATAATATTGTGATGTTTTACTTCATATTTATAATGTATGCAAGATCCGTTTTTAAACTTATACACATGGATAGCAGCTCGGAGTGAGGAATCGGAGAGCCGAGTTCGAATTCTAGTCGAATCCATTAAATTCACTTACGTGTTAATACATTGGGAAAGCTATGAATCCTCTTCATTCACCCCCACCCAAGCGACGGGTAAATAGCAAGATAAACCGGTTTCTATAGCCTTGGATGACAACTGCTTTACTGCAGAAAGAAATGGCAACCTACTGCGAGGAAAAAATATCTGCTTCATCAATCATGTATCTTTCGATACATGATCATCTAAGCGTGTATTACGCATAGCACACAACTGACTGACCCTCTTCTCCCCCCCAGCTATGGGTAAATAGCAGGACAAACCGGGTTCTATAGCCTTGGATGACAACTGGTCTACCGCAGTAAGAAAAGGCAACCTACTGTGGGAAAAAAAATTTGCTTCGTCAATCATGTATCGAAAGATACATGATCGTCTAAGCGGGTATCACGCATGGCCCATAACTGACTGACACATTTTGAAATTTCAGCTTTCCATTTAAGAAGTGGAATATTTAAAAGCTCAGTGTGAGAAAACAGGACCAAAAGGCAGTTTCCGGCTTGGAACTATTGACAAGGATGGTGTTGGAAATAGTTGAAGCAGGGAGATTAGACCGACAAATATTAGCAGCATCAGGATTCTAAACTTGTTGCATCTACATCGGATATTTTTCCACCAATGTCTTCTAGTAAATAAAAAAAAAACTGATGACAGTTTTGAGTCAGAGAAAAGGTCTTAGGGAACTGACAGTTTTTTTTAAAAAGTCTCTCGAACTATGCCATGCAAATTGTATCTTTACCATGGCTTGCCATTTTTTTATTAGACCGACAAAGTACGGGTTTCTTCATCTAAGCCTTAACTTAAAGGATATTATCATTGATTAGGTAGACATAGACAGGGAAAAGGCAACAGATTAAATTAAACATCCATCGGAAGAGATTTTATAACCATGAAAATATCTCTTGCATTTGTGTTGATTGCAGAATTGATAAAGGCATTTTGGGGTTACAAAGGAAAATGGCGAAAAATAATGAAAGAAACCAAAGGTCCAGAGTGTCACTTGACTTTCACCGGAGATGGAAACGGAAGGTAGATGTCTCACTTACATAGTTATCACTAACATTATTACAACTGGTTTTGTTCTAACAGAGGATCTTGCTGCTGCATTAAAAGATTTCAACGGTATAAGCTCCATTAAGATAGTTTATGTAAACAATATTAGTACCATCAGCGATTGAGAGGCAGAGCTCCTTACAGCTCTTGAGAACTTAAAAGAATGTTTCACACGATTAGCTGTTCATCAAAATAAACTTCTATTTATATCTGTTTTTAAGTACATTGATGTAACTACAAGAAGCCCTACTACTTTTACTGGTCATCTATGGAAACTTTACGGAAATGATAACCAGGATTTGATCCAGGTAGAATTTAATACTATCAGTTGCCCTCTGGTTAACTTATATCTTATTTCAGGGGCAATGGAAGATTTAAGTGGTGACCGAAGAATATGCAGCAGGAATTTATCGACGGAATGTGAACCCTAGATATGTTGCTAGGAAAATTGTGGCTCTAAATCAAGCAAGATGACTAACTTTAGCTACCTGGTTAATGTGTTTATGGACCGTAGGTGCCTATCCAACAGAACTCTGATAAATTGTACGGCTTCGTAAATTTTCTAATTGGAATATATAAAGTTGGTTGGTTTGAAAATGAAAGGGATAATAAATTCCATAACCAACAACTGTATATCTTCAACATGATCCAGAGAAGAAATTAACAGTCAAGTGAAATACAGAATGTATTTAAAAAAATACACTGACTACTGAAGCAGCTCACTGGTCAAATTGAATTAACTTCTCATAAAATAGGGATTGTAAACCTGTGCTTGAAGAAGGTTATTTAAGGAATTTCAAGCGGTTTTAATAAATGTAACAACATTAGAGTTGCCGAATTTATCTGTACATACGTAACGTGTGGAAATAGCATTTAAATTAACTACTGAAACTTCACAAATTTTATATGGACAAATGACAACGCATAAGCACATTATTACTAAATCATTGTACAATCAAATAAGCCGTTTAAATGGAAATTATTCTACACAATTTAGCTATATTATTATGTAGCATATTATACACTGCTATAGTTTCATATCGATTTACAATAAGCTGTGAAATGTAAAATATTTCTTATAATTTGTGCCCAGCAGTATTATGGTGTTATACAGACTTTTATCTATTTTTTTTTATTTATTAATTATGACCCCAAAATGGTGTAAGATCTTATTCATTGATTAGCCTTTTTTGTAATCTTTTGCCATTTCTACAATTTTTACTTATCGAATACAATAAGAAATTGCATATTTTGCTTCTGGTGATTAATAATTAGAATTCTGGTTTGAATATATTTTCCATTCATCACATATCTAATACAAAAAATATTTATTTGGATTTATTCTTGAAAGAGTAACATTTTTAAAGTCATTTTGTCAGCAAAAAGCTGCAGAAATTCGGTATTTCTATACATTCTTTCAGATGGACTTAAATTCACATAAATTGGTAGTCTGTCAATCTAATTTTTGGTGTCAGTACTTATTATAGCAAATATAAGCTTTTGCATCGAGTAAAATGTTTTTTTTTCACATAAAGTGAAAAATCAACTTGCCCCTACTCTTCATAGATGCTTTTTGCGTATTACTGAATTCCCTTGCATTGACTCCGGGCAGGCCAAATCTCTGCCTGTTCCAACTATGCCTTTCAATCTGGTAGATATTGGTAATCGTGGTTACGGTGGATTATTGCTATAAAACATTATGATGTGAATCACAATTGGCTACTGGTTCTTATAGAATTTTCTTTTTTTGTATAAAACTGCCAATGTCTGGTGGGATCCGTCTAGAGATGAGGGACGCAGTTCTAGAGACTTTGTTCCTACGTCCAACAGCAAGGCATCTGATCAGGAGGTTTTGACGAGCGTGAAAACATCACTTCATTGCTGGTGTTCCCAGATCCACTCTGACCTGGGGTGGTAGCACCTGTTAGGGTCCCAGTTATGGCCAAACAGTTAACTGGAGTCAAAGCACTATGAAAGTAAAAATATGATTTAATATCAGCAATAAATATTATCAACAATAATTTTTTTAAGGAAATAATATTAGCAGCAATACATTTTTTGAAAAATTATTACCAGCAATGCATATGTTTTAATACCTGCAACACGTTTTTGTAAAGGAAGGAAAATTATTACTAGCAATACATTATTACCAGCAAAAACAAACCAAACCAAACTAATCCATTCACTCTGTGGATAACAGACAGTGCAAATGAAAGATATACTATGAACGATGGTCACGCACAAGCACATTAACCGGAAATCCGTGTCACCGTTTTTGATGTGTCTGTTACATGAGAACACATTCAAGAACACATGGCACAGTGGATAAAGGCGTTAGTTAGATCCAGTGACAGGACCCAAAGAGTGTGGGTTAATTCCTGGTTAAGGCAGTGGAGAACTTGGAGAGGGGAATTAACAGGAGATAACTGATAATTGACATCCATTAAACATGACACATGGAACTAGATCAGTCTACCCCAGTGAACGAAATAAAGGGTTCAGTTCGACATTCCAACCACCTGATGAAGGCCGCAGCGTACAACGGCCGAAACGTTGTAATAAATATGGCGACAAAGATGAGGACAACAGTCCGAATAATTTAAATAGTGTATATAATGCCTCATCTCAGAAATCTAGACAGATACTGAAGGGCCGAAACGTAATAAATATGGCGACATAGATGAGGACAATAGTCCGAATAATGTAAATAGTGTACATAATACCTTATCTCAGAAATATAGACAGATATTGAAGGGCCGAAACGTTGTAATAAATATGGCGACAAAGATGAGGAAAATAGTCCGAATAATGTAAAGATTGAACGCCAAGATCAGAAAAATGCTTACCTAAATTAGAACTCGACCCCTAAAACTCTTGGTACATACAGCAACTTTAATTACCTCTAAAAACTACAACAATCGGATTGGAAGCCTACCTTACAAAAACCAATGACCCTATCTTACAAATAGTAAAACACCAAATTCACACTATCAACAAAGAAGCTGCAGTCTTCAAGAAACAGCTTAATCTACCTGAAAGCCTACTAACAAAAAACGAAGCGAATTCTATCATTGCCAAACGTGTAAAGCAGAAAGCAAAACAACTTGAGCAGATAAAATTACAACAAAACAAGGACAAGTCGTTGCATGGCAAATACATAAACACAACGAAAGAAGCAGATGTGGATCAATAGGAAACACATCAGTAGCTGAGGAGCACTGGGCTGAAAGCTGAAACAAAACCGCTTAATTATTGCAGCTCAGGGCCAAAGACTATCAACCAGATTCTATCACTGTCACATAACTAAAGATGGAACTGATACGAAATGCAGGATCTGCGTAAAATATGATGAAACTCTCAACCAAAATAACTCAGGATGTCCGGAACTGGCAAATAATAAATATGCAAAGAAATATAACAATGTAGCGACATATGTGCACTGGAAGGTATGCAAGAAGCACAAACTCGAAAGCATTGAGAGATGGTATGACCACTAGCCAGACACACGCAAAATAACGATGTAATTATCTAGACAGGACAATTCAAAATGACAGGGAAATAAAAGCCAACAGACCTGATATCATAAAAGACAAGAAATTCAGGAAGTTGACAGAGCAGTGCCATCTGAGAAAAAGACACCTCCATACAAAATTATCTAGAAATTGTCCAAATACAAGGACCTGGAGATCGAGATTAACAGGAAGTAGGGGATGAAGACGGAGACTGTACCGGTGGGAGGATGAAGAATTATCTTCATCCTTCTTCTGCATTATGCATACTTGCTCAAGTCATTTTCTGTCCATATTTGTACAGTTTCTCCCCAGTAAATCTTGCAGGTTATTTTAATATATTTCCGAAATAAATAAAGCTTCTCTAACAGTTCAAATAGGTCTTTGCGTCGCGTCTTATTTTAATGCGGCATCCACTGGTCACTAAAGGCCATGGAACTTAGCCAAAAAGTAATGTTTATATCGGCTCAGGATCTGTTACGGCTGCACAGGCCTACACTTGCGTGACAGTCTTCATTACAACCAATGTATGTGAAGGCGCTTTTTCCCGATGTTGCTGAGTGTTTTTTTTTTTTTTGTCTTTTTTTTTTCCCTTTGAGCACGCTTCACCCGGGCGGCAAGACTCCGTCCCTTGTCTTCTCGATCCAGGCCTCGGTGTAACCCAGGTCTTCAGCGTAGGCAATCGTCCACCGCTCTCACATCACTTTTGCAAACGTCCTTAAAATAAAGGTGTGTTGCCAGTTCTTCATAGATTAGGACTTTCGGAATCCTTCCACCCGTTGACAGCTGCTTGTGAGGCGACACTGGAATGTCCTCTTTAGTTTGAAGGCATGGGTAGGTTTTTTTTTTATTAGAGGTCGGTGGTTGCACGACTTTTCTGTCCACGGCAACAATGTTGTCTAAGGGAAAGGTAGCATCTAATAGAGTTTGATAGCGGCCTCTTTGCAGAAGAATCCAGAACGCAGTTGAATTTAAAATCGGACGATCTTCACATCTTATATACCCTTGTCTACCTAAAATTTTTCGCTCTACCCATATTCCTAAATCTAAATACATTCTTGGTCGATCTTAGAAATTTTCAGTCCTCATTCTTGTGCGTGCACATCGATATATATATATATATATATATATATATGATTGGTGTATACGGAATACATTCCAATAACCAACAATTACTATTCTTAAAAGAGTGCTCAATACAAAGTAGAGAAGATATAATTATTTATTTAAAAATTATAACATAAATATGTTATAAAATCACTACAAAAATAGCCATTTTGTTTCAACACCTCCGGTGTCTTATCAAGTGACGTGTTGAAACAAAATGGCTATTTTTGCAGTGATTGTATAACATATTTATGTTATAATTTTTAAATAAATAATTATATATATATATATATATATATATATATATATATATATTCCGTTTTTCTGTTATTTTTATATATACATATATTTAAGTAAATGCTTCGTTTATTCATAATAAACGGTATTAACCACATTTATCGGCCTGAATATCCGAGAAATTTCATAGAAAATATGTGTCCTCCGACAGAAATCGCACCTGCATTATACACGGAATTGTCATATAGTCTTTTAATGTCATTCAACTTCCATTAAATAATGTTCAAGGTGTTTGTTACTACGGATATAGCTAATTTTTTGATAGCCTTCTTATTATTGGCCCCCATCAAGTTATTATTATTATTATTATTATTATTAGTAGTAGTAGTAGTAGTATTTCCTTTGATTTATGGGGTGTACACATTTCTTTCCGGGTCCCGCCCAGAGACCTAAGGTTAGAAATGGCATCATGACACTTTCCACTGACAAAAAATAAATAAAATTACATAACATAGATAAAGTCCTTCGTAAAGTGTGGGCTGTACTTGTGAGAACAATTTTTGTATTTCCTTGAAGCATGGGATTCCAGGAATCCCTTCAATTGGTCTACTAGATTATTTTCTAACCAATCCTAGGGCTCCAACTACAACAGGGATTGTTGATGTTCCCATGTAACACATTTTTGAGATTTCTATTTCAAGGTCCTTGCATTTTGACAGCTTTTTGAAGATCTTCAAAGATAAATTGCAGTCTGCAGGGACTGCCATATCAATAAGGAGGCACTTTTTGTTTGTGGTCTTTAATAACAATGCCTGGGCGGTTGGCCTTTGATTGTTCTGTGTATATGGATTGTGTTGTCCCATAGAATTGTAACAGGTCCTATTTCCGTAACCCGGTCTGGGTGGTGTTCATACAAATTATTATTATTATTATTATTATTATTATTATTATTCACCTCCTCCACCTTCTTCGACTTCTTCCCCCTCCTCCAAGTATGGGTTATATATCAGGGTAGTCTAGTTGAAATTTGATTCGGTTTGGTTTGGTTTGTTTTACGGCATATCAACCTCAATGTTATTTAATGCTGAAAAAAAAAATTACTTGTAATGTTTATTACTTCAAAAATGCATTGCTGGTAATATTTTTTTTTCAAAAATTTATTGCTGAGAAATAATTTTTCCAACTTTAATTTTTACAGTTTCATTGCGTTTTGATTTCAGTTTGGCAGTTAACTATTTGCCCATAGCTGGGACCCCGCTAGCAGGTGCTACGACCTCAAGTCAGGGTGGACGTGCGAACAGAGTTAAGAAGTAGTTCCTCGCTCCTCAAAACCTCCTGATCAGAGGCCTTGCTGTCGGATGTAGTTTATCGTCTTACCCAGGATGTAGTTTATCCCAGTTAAACCCGGGACGCGTTTAGTTGAAGGGCAATACCGTATGTGATCCGGGTCTAACTGATTATAGAGAATCTGTCCAATATGAAACTTTGTAAACGACTCTTGAAATTTGAGTTGATATCTTCCACCTTTTTTTTGTTATTAAAGGGAAAATACCTGGTAAACTTGTTGAAATAGTAATTATGTTGAAGCAGTCTTGAAAGAATTAGAAGTGCTAGCATGATTGATTGTTTACAACATTAAATATGCAGATGAATTAATATTGATAGCAGACATAGAAAGGAACCTACAGGATCACTTAACACAATGTAACAAAGAAAATTGAAAATAAAAGGAGAAAAGAAGACTGAATATATGGTTGTCAACAGAGGAAAGAGTCCAACATGCGAATTACACCTCGAAGTTATCCAAAAGTGCAAATATTTAAATATCTGGGAAATGTTTTAACAGAGAACGGAAGAAGCGACACCTAAATCCAAAAATGGTATAGCGAAATATGCCTTCGAAAAGAGAAGCAACGTATTAAGAAAACGGAAAGAAAAGAATACTGAACTTATTATTTTAGTAAGTGCGATGCAAAAAATGTCATTTAAATTTTGCAAAATGAAAAAAACACAAAAAAACACTGATATCTCATTTGAACAGATATACAGGCTGCGATGGATAAATTGTCGTCTAAATGACACAAAAATAAAAATGACCTCATTTGAACAGATATACAGGCTGCGATGGATAAATTGTCGTCTAAATGACACGAAAATAGACATCTCATTTGAACAGATATACAGGATGCGATGGATAAATTGTCGTCGAAATGACACGAAAATAGACATCTCAATTGAACAGATATACAGGCTGCGATGGATAAATTGTTGTCTAAATGACACAAAAATAAAAATGACCTCATTTGAACAGATATACAGGCTGCGATGTGTAAATTGTCGTCTAAATGACGGAAAATAATTTAAAAAATAGTGACATCTCATTTTAGCAGATCTACAGGGTGCGATAGATAAATTGCCGTCTAAATTACGCAAAAGTAAAAATACCCGAGTCCATCCTTCAAATCTATATATCAACCATTCGACCTTGCATGGAATACTGCTGCCATAAATGATCTGGTGCTCCCGCTGTTCGCCTTAAGGTCCTCGACATGATCCAGCGACGGATATGCAATTTGGTTGGTCCTGATCTGGCATCTCGTCTACAGTCACTCTCTCACAGACGTACCGTCGCATCCCTCTGTCTTTTGTACAAATACTTTCAAGGTAACTCCGACGTGCTACCTAGTTCCTAGACTCCGTGAATTTAAGCGTGCTACCAGGCTGGCATCTCGGTCCCACCCTTACACTGTCGAAACGGTTAAATGTGACCGTCTCTTCTACCCCAATATCTTCATGTCTCGCACCTCTCATCTGTGGAACTCCCTTTCTATTACTTCTTTTCCTCATAGCTATAATCTCCATCTCTTCAAATGTAATGTCAATCGACATGTCCAGATGCACTGACCTATTCCCTGTCCTTCTTTTCATCCTTTCCTCCATCACGCCTCTTTACTCTCGCTCCCACTCTGTAACCCCTTGCGTACTAGTAACATCCAGCCTTGCTTAGGGTGAAATGTTTAAAATAAATAAAACTGACATCTCATTGTAACAGCTATATATACCAAATTAAATTACATAAAATATCTTGAAATAATAAAGATTAGATGTATTCAATAAAATCTACATTGGCTTCAACCACGGCCTCCAGAAGACAAAGGAATCTCCTTCAACTCTTTGGGACTGTCCCTTTGTTTAAGTTGATGAATGCTGCCATAATCCTTTTCTTCTGTTCATCTTTGGTGTTACAAGGAGTTTTGTTGGTCTCTCGCTAAACTGGGCCCCGGACATAATAATCAAAGGGGGTTGTCATCTGGGGAGTTAGGTGACCAGATGTAAGGGATGATGTAGTCGCAAAAATTGTTCTCCAGCTTATGTGACATGGTGCAGAGTCATGTTACCAGACATAGGGCCTTCCAGCAGCCACCGTCTTGACCCAGGACAGCACTACCTCCACAAGGCACTTTGTGTAGGCCTCTGCGTGAGTTTTCTAAGCTACCGTACCTTCTTAATCACTATCAAACTCGTCCAACTCTTTCTGAATTCTCTGCACTGCCATCAGTGTTAGTATTGGAGCTTCTGGTGCAAATGCCAAGCAGTACAATATGCTTTTTGCAAATTTCTGGCGGAGTGAATTTCGTCATGGTGATTGTCAGAACAGGGATTAGGAGCAAGAAGAGAATCTTAACTAAGGGCTGCAATTGTCCATGGCCTGAAGAGACACGGCAACTACACCCTTGTGCAAATTATTTGAAACAACACAAATAATGCCGTTATTTTTTTTTCATATTTTTCCAACGAAACATAATCCAGTGTACATGTTAGTACTGCGTATGTCCATTCTACAAAATCGTTCTTTCCAGATTGCTCACAGGTTCTCTATTGGATCTAAATTGGAAAAGTTTCCAGACCAGATTATAGTACTTTGATTTATTCACAGGTATGGCTTGTCAGAGTGTTCGTGCAGTATTACAATTTTCGTATGTCCCCTTGGAGTAACGTCCATTGCAGACAATGGCCGTAGGACAACTAATCGACAGTCGAGACAATAATGTCTGGGTGTGATAAAAATCTGATGCAATCAAGCATGATGCAATATTTTTCAAGGCCAAACAAATATCATTATACCCCTCGAAAATAGATTCATATTACTGCACCCCCTGTAAATGACATAATCTGAGAAAAATTTTGAAATCGATTACATCCTACCATGCCAGTAGGTTTAAAATTGACCGTATGGTGAAACAAAGGAAACTAAAGCGGTTGATTGAATTAATTTGCACAAAGGTGTAGGTGTAGAGACTTAGTTAATGTTAACTTTTTCATTTTTTGTCGAAACATTTTGACTTAGTAAATTTTGCTCATGTTTTTAAATAATTTAAAATTTAAATAAATTCATTTTAATTAAAGTCTTTCATTAAATAAAATGTTTCTTAGAATTTCTCAGTACCTTAGCACGTAATGATGCTCAAATTGGAAAATCCTGTGAAATTAATTTAAGTTTCTACTATACTGATAGAATATCTAGTGAAAAATAATACATACTATTTAGGCAAAATATACAAGATTCTATCATACAAGTATTAAAAAATGAACAAGTCTCAAAGAAGATGGTAACAAAAATAACACTTATGCACAAAATCAACTTTCAGATTGATCACAGATTCCCGATTGGATTTAAATCAGGAGAGTTTTCGGATCAGTTGAATTTTTTGACTCGTAATAAAGAAGGAGGACTTGAAGAACCTGACCTACACAGAGCATAACAAAGGTAAGAGAGATACGACAAAGGCAGCGGCAGCGGAACACCTACCTGATGGTTTTGTGGTAGAACGATGGGTGCCTGGGGCTTGGAGGAAACGTTAAGAAATGTCACAGAAGAAAAGACGAACGTGAGTCAGTATGCATATTGGAGGAGAATCTATAGCACAGCATACTTACAACAGCAAATCTATTATATATGATAATGATATAATAATCATGACAGGCTGTTCGTATCCTAATATTTCTGTATTCTAGGTCGCTGTTGCAGACACCAAATCCTGCACTTTTGTGTTTGTACAACGCCTACAGAGCCCACCTATGTTTTATACTGCAACTATGCGGAACGGTTACAATTTCTGGGAGAGAGTACATTATCTGTCGTGATGAACAGTCTAACCAAGGCCAGCATGCTCAACACCTCGGTCACGATGACTTGTTACTGACTTCCTGCTAGCATCGACGGCTTCCAAATAGTTCGGTTTACCCACTTTCATTTACAAGGGTTGGGTCAACACGTGGTGTGCTTGTCAGGTATTTTTTCAAAATATATTTTCTTCCTAAACAGATAACAAGATGACACCTTCCTGATTAATCGACCATGATGAGTTTAGAACCCCAGTCACAGGGTCGGAAAGCGAACCTTGTATCCACTCGGTCACGCCCCCATATAATTTATTATATATACTGGGTGCACGGTAACCCTCCACCCCGCAAAAAACAAAAAAAAAAAAACAGAAATTTGGTACAGTTTATTTAATTGATGGATTTTTTGTTACAGATAATTGAAACAAAAGTAAAAGTTAGAAATTTAGTAGCTTAAAACAACAAAAACAAATTTCAGATGTGATATTCAAACTAAAAAGATACCTATTTTTAAATGTTAGTTAATTTTTTCCATCATATATTATATTTAAAATTTTTATATTTTTTCATCATATAGTATATTTTAAAATTTTTATATATCTGTTAATTTTTTTCATCATATGTTATATTTAAAATTTTTATATTTTTTTTATCATATAGTATATTTTAAAATTTTTATATATCTGTTAATTTTTTCATATAGTGTATTTTAGAATTTTTATGTGTGTTAATTTTTTTCGTCATATATTATATTTAAAAATTTTATATTTTTTTCATCATATAATATATCTAAAACGTTCTGTTTTTGTATCCCCACATCCTGTACTATGAAGAACTGAGTAATTAGACTAATGTAGATTACTGAAAAGAATGTATATTTTAACCTTTTGTTGATAATGATAACTCCGGATAATGGTTCGTTTTTTATTCCTTACTCTCAGCGAATCTCATCATGGTCGATTAAACAGGAAGTTGAAGTTTTCGTCATGGGAAGGTGATCCCAGAGTGTGGCACTTGTGAGAAATGCTTGTGAAACATACCACGTGACTGAAGGTTTGAGCTTCCTGGCCTTCAAACTGTTGATCACGCCAGATAATGCACACGCTGCCAGAAACTGTAACCGCTCGCATAGTTGCGGTATAACCCACAGGTGGGTACTGTGGGCGTTGAACAAACTCAAATGTGCAGGAACGGGCATCTGTCAACGACCACACTAAAAACAGAAAGTGATGCGTATTTCATCTTCTGTTTGAGATGTTCCGACATGCTCCAGTACAACTATTTGCCTGGTTTTTGCCGCCAACACGCTGCGGTCATTCTGGGAATAGAAATGTCACATCTTCTGTAAAAGAATATAAAAAGAAAAAACACACACACACACACACACACACGTGTCGAGGCGAGAGAAAATATTGTTTTGGCGAACAAGATAAATGATTTTTTCCAGAAAGGGTATCAACAGAGCAAAGGGGAAAATATTGATCGTCAGTAAAAGATGTGACCCTCTAGCCAATGTGGGCGGGCACATAGATATAGATGGATATAATTAGAAGGAAAAAAGAAAATCGAGAAAGACAGAATATCATTTAAAATGAGAGGTGATTTTTTTTATCCTTTCACTCTAAGCAAAGCAAGAAAACAACTATAACGTTGTGGTACTGAGTGTAAAGGAATATAAGAGAAAATAAATTATAACAAAGAGAGGACAATAAAAGCACACGAGGTAAAAATCTGTCTATATTACTGAAATGAGGTATTGTAACCATTTACAATACTTGTTAGTTTATATTAAATGATGCATGTTTTGGTTGGTTACATCTCTGGTTTGTAACCTTCTTAGTATATATATATAAAAAATCATGACATATTCCTTACTCTTTTCTTTCCAAATATTTTTTTCAATATAATGTTACTCATAAGCCCAATGAAAATGATTACAATGAAGCAATGTCGAGTAATCATACTGTATGAATACAAACTTGGCAAACGCACCGTCTTTGCATCGAATCATTATATGTGATAATCTCTGAGAACAATAAGAGTGTAGGCCAGTGGTTAGATGCAAGTGAATCACCAAAAAATACCCCAAACCTCTACTGCACTCTATAAAGATAATGGTTACTGTATGGTGGTCATTCAAAGAGGCTATTTTTTATTTATTCTGCTCTCACTGGAAAGAAATAACAACCTCGTACTGTAGATAAATTGAATGTACGCACAAAAAATTGAAAAAAAACAAAAACATTCTAAGCTTATGTATAGGGATAGCCCAATTTGGCTGAATGATGGCCTCACACTTTTTAATAAACTGTTCAAAAGCGGCATAGCCTCAATTATGAAATTTTGTCTCATCCCCCATATTCACCTGATATCCCTCCTACTGATTATCACTTATTTAAGCATTTTGAGATTTTTATACGCAATAAAACATTCTCCAATAAAAAAGAGGCAATCGAAGCATTTGATCTGTTTATCATATCCATATCATTTGTCCTGTTTATCATATGAGAATTTTTTTAAAGAGGGGGATCAAGAATTTAGTGGTACGTTGGATAACAGTCAGTCATCAACATGGTGCTTATTTCAGCTAAGTAAATTGGTTATTTAATATTTTAAAAGCATTTTATTCAGTTCCTATGTGTGACAACCTAATACATTGTGTGACGTCGCCCCCACCCCTGGTCGCAGCGTCGACTCTGTCGTTCGATCTCGTTCGCGGCGCCAACTGTGACGTGACGTGGTCCAGGGTTCTGGTCCTATGGTCACGACACCAGATGTGACGTCTTTGCCGCGGCGTCAGCTGTTCGCTCCTCGCTGCTCCAAGTGTGACGTTCTAACCCTTTGGTTAGATGAATACCAGCCTCGCCGTTCCCAACTCGCTTCCAACGCCTGGTTACTAGGGTAACTGCACTGATCTCCGGTCTGCCTACCCACGTTGTGATTAGATCTTAGACAGACGGGATCAAACAGGGATTGGGGCCGTATGCAAGCCGAGTTCAACGGGTGTGATAACGCACAAGAAAAAGAAAAACTCACAAGGTCAAAAATTATTGAAGAAAAAGGTAACAACTTTTTATATCTAAATGTTCGTTACACAAGATTATTCCTACCTCCCGACCCGTTTTGTGGACTGTGGCACCAAGCTTCTACCATACAACTTTAAGGCTTCGAGTTGCCTACTCTCTAGAAAGTAGAAAAAATTGCTGATCTCTACCTGTCGTTCACGGCTGATTTTTCTCGCCGTCAGTGCGCGAATCGACTTCTTCTCTTCGGCTTCGGTTGGACGAGTTTATTCACTTCGGCTTGAGTTGGGCGAATTTCTTCACTTCGACTTTGGTTGGACGACTTTCTTTTCTTAGGCTTGGGTTGGACGAATTTCTCTTTTTAGGCTTGGTTTGATTCCAACTTCTCCGAGGCGCAACTGCAAGTTAACTTCTTCTTCGTCCGAGGCGCAACCCCAACTCCAACTTAATTTCTCTTCGGCTTTCGGGCAATTTTCTTCACTTCGACGTGGGCTGGACGAATTTCTTCACTTCGGATTCTCTTGCCCGCAAGGGGGCGAATGAACCGGGCCCGCCGCCCGCGCTCAAGCTCCCTCGCTGTCCGCGGCACCGCTCCAACTGATTTCTGTCGATTGGGGTCCTGCTTTTATTGAGGCAGTCAAAAACTGGGGTGGGTCTGTTGGCGCCAGGGTTTTCTTGATAATTCTAAAGACTTATTATTTCTGATTAGGGATTTTCCATTATCGCTCTTACTTTCACTCCTACTTCCTTACTGTGCCTCTGGGGTGGGGAGGCGTATACCCGCTTCCCCTGGTCCCCCGTATGTCAGGTGACCGCTCTCGACCAATGGGGTCCTGGTCGGGCATCTTTCCTCCTCCCTCGCACATCACGTGACCGCTCTCGGCCAATGAGACTCTGGTCGGGTGTCTCTCCTCCTCCCTCATGTATCATGTGACTGCCCTCGGCCAATGAGACTCTGGTCGGTATCTTCCCTCCTTCCTTCGTGACGTCTCTAATTGGGCGTGTACAATCCGTGGCTTTGTTCTGGGGGAAGAAACACCTTGCTTTAAAAAAAACAAAATTTAAATTTGCCCTTTTCGTATGTGATCGAATGACGCTATCGGTCCTTTCCACACGTGGCATCTGTCAACAGCCTACCTCTAATTGGATGCGATCTAAGAAAGGAATTTTTCCAGACTGCGTGGCGACGTCGCGAGCTAATGCAAATATTCCACCTTTTTCTTTCGTTCGGAGCTTGCTAACAAAATCTTAATTATCTCAAAAAACGATATCAACCTGGGCGGCCCCCCCTCAACTCCAAAAATCGCCTGATTTTCGGGTATTAATGTTTTGTTTTCATATCCTTAGATACAGTTCCCCATCTGTTACCTATCATCTCAATGACACCCTTTTCGTTTGTTACTTATTAATATTTTTTCATTGTCCCTAAAATTTTATTTCTTCAGCCAAATTTAACAAACTTCCCTCTTCCGTGGACACGGAATTAGATCAAGTGCTTGACCTGATATTTTTGACATCTGATATGTGCCAGTCGAGCGTGTGTGTTTTCGCTTACGACCTGGTTTCGTATTTATATTTTTTTCTTTCTTTTTCTTTTTTCCATTATCTCTAAACTCTATTTCTTCAACCAATTATAACAACTTCCATTTTTCGTGGATTTCGGTCAAGTACTTTGACCTAGATAGCTTTTGACACCTGTTATGTGTCAGCTAAGCGTGTGTGCTTATGACCGGGTTTCGTGTTATTTATTTTTTTCTCCTTTCTTTCCTTCCTTTTCTTTTCTTTCTTTCTTTCTCTCAGATCGCCTAAACGCAATTAGAGAATTATTCTCAACTCCGAAATATTCTTCATCTCTAAATAACTATCAAATGGTTAACAAACCGAAAAAAAAAAATCATATATTTATGAATATCTCCTTTCAGTTTTCTAATTATGCATGGTGCCACAATTGTTCGGACTGTTGTCCTCATCTTTATTGCCATATTCATGATGTTTTGGCCGTAGTAAGCTCCGGCCCACTTCCGGATCTGTCTACATTTCTGAGATGAGGTATTGTAACTATTTACACTATTTACATTGTTCGGACTGTTGTCCTCATCTTTATTGCCATATCATGATGTTTCCCATGACCCACTGGATAAAAGCGTTGGTTGAAGTAATCCAGTGATTGACCCAAAATATTTTGAGTTCAATGCCTAAGCACAGAAGTTTGGAGATTTGAGTTATAACTGAAACTATGATACCCAGAAAATTTGCATGACACGTAGAACTAGAACAATCTCGAAATTCCAACGTATGTAACCTGAAGAAGGCCGGGGCATACGAGGTCCGAAACGTGGTGAACTTGACTACAAAGATGAGGACAACAGTGCGAGAAATATAAATAATGCAAATAGGAATTAAAAAGGCCAAATTTAAATCTTTGAAGATCAAAGTTGGCTACAAATAAATAAGCCAGAAGAGAGTTCATAAGCGAGAAGTGCGAGAGAAGAATTTACGGTTACATCTAGCAATTTGAACTGTAAAATGATGGGACCTACCGGCCAATCTAGTACTGCGCTTAACTTCACGATGCATCAAAGGGAAAAGCTCATCAAAACAATTACAAATGAATATATTTTTAGAAAATGTACAAAGAAGTTACGTGACGTCGGTGGAAAAGAATTTAAGCTGAGGTGCCAGGTCAGGATCAATAATATTGTTGATTCTTTTTTGTATTTATTCAAGAATTTTTAAATACATAGCTGAAAGCAGCAATATAACATGCGTAGATAAATGGTAGACTTATATATATGTATGATGGCTATTCTTTGCTTACCGCTCAGAAACTGATGCCATATAATTATTTACACTTAAACAAAAATGGTGAAAACAAGAACATCGTTAATCATCATAGCGATGCATTTTCCTGGTGCTCGTTAACTATGCAGTAAGTGTAGATGAAGGTCAATAGGTGAATTTTATCTAGGTATGTCCATTAGGTCACGTAAAAAATCGGCATATCACGATTAAAAATGACTCATAAATCAACGAAAACAAAGTTTTGTTTATGTTATGTTTATGTTGTTATGAAGAGGAAAGACCAAAGTATTTTTTAAATATTTTTGAAATTTTTACTCCTTTCTAGCACGTAGAAAATTTTGCTTAAAATTATGTTTTTTTACGACAGCGCGACAGTACTAAAAAAGGTTTGTTTTATTTTGCGCTTTTTCCGCGGAAAACACACGTTAATTAGGAAGTTCTTGCAAAATCAAATAATTGTTGGATTTTAATGAAATTTTCAGGACTTATTCAGAAATGAATGAAATCATTTTGAATTTTTTTTCAAAAATCTTGTTAAAAGAGATTTTTTTAAAACATGTTTCCACCCACTTACATATTTTCAAGAAATTTCAAGAAATTAAATACGCACCCCCGGGATTTTTTTTATTAGTTATAAACAGGAATGTTTGTAGAAAGTAAATCACCAGTTTTTTTTTGTAAAACATTTAATTCTCTTATAGAAAATCAAATTTGAATTGTAAAAAAAAATGTAAAAAAGTATGACATTTAATTAATTAGAAAAGCTTACACCTGTTTTTGTAGATACGTTATACTAAGGACATTATTTTGTGAAGAAATAAAATTTTTCGATGAATAATGTATTTTTTGCAAATTTTTTTCCACATTTTAAAAATTTTTTCATTAACGTCTTAAATACTTCAAAATCTTTTAAAATTCTTTATTTCTTTCACCCAAATAATGCAATGATAACGTTAATGAAAATGTAAATTTACAAATCGAACTTTGAAAAGCACATAACAGTCGTTTACACACAAATATTTTAAAATAATTTTAAAATAAATTTTTATTGAAAAACGTCCATAATTTCTATGTATGGAAATGTATACGCGACATAATCCTTAAAAAGGTCACGTGATTTGTGTCGTCTGGCACCGCAGTTATTTCACTCCTCTGTCCAGTTCAGATACACATCGTTAACGTGTTTGCAGAAATTAATAAAAAAAGTTTAAAGAATTATCTAAATAATAAAAAAAAAGTTTAAAGAATTATCTAAATAATAATAAAAAAAAAGTTTAAAGAATTATCTAAATAATAATAAAAAAAAAGTTTAAAGAATTATCTAAATAATAATAAAAAAAAGTTTAAAGAATTATCTAAATAATAAAAAAAAAGTTTAAAGAATTATCTAAATAATAAAAAAAAAGTTTAAAGAATTATCTAATTTTATTGCCATTATTATAGAGTTTTGTCCCTTTATTCTAATAAAACTAAAAGCGTTCACTCAGATCTCTGATAATTTTCATTTGGGGTCATCCGTAGTAGCTGTCGTCACTCGTCACTCAACACGTAGATCAAATATTGGATAAAAACACCAGTACCAATCGTTAATAATTGGTTGTACTACTTTTTTTTATGCTAGAAGTAAGTAATAATTCTTTTAAATCAGATTAATTTAACATTAAATTTTCTAATTTTACTAAAATAACGTGTCAGAAACTTTGTTAAATATTTTTAAAATCGATAAATTTGTGTTTGTTTACAAATTTCTTAAAATTAAGAAAATGGCGGGATTTTTTAAGAAAATTTAAAATTCCAATACTAAATTTGACATTCAATGTATATAGTTTCTATCTGAAATACACCAGAATTGTTTACTTAATGGAAATAATAAATTTAATGATTAAACTTTCAATTAAAGCTAAAATGAAATCTTAAAGCATGTTTTTTCATTTTTTAAAATTTATTTTAAAGTTAGGTATCGAAAATTTTTCCGAAAAAAAGTGGAGGTCCCTAATTTTATCCTTGTGGACGAATTCAATAAAATACTTCTGCTTCTTACTCATGCCAGATAGCATTTTGCCACGCTGCTATCTGTAACAAGATAATAAAATGGGTTTAAATGAGGAAAGGTTAAATTACCATATTACGAACATTCACCTCTGATGTTATCGACCAACATGTTACAATATGAGATATTATTTTCAGGTTTATCCTCGTATAATGGTTTTGGTGGTTCGAGACAACTTAAAAAGAAAAAATCAGGGTAATTTTATGATGATTTTGTGTACACTCTACAATTTCTTTACGGTTTTTACTTCTTTCTTCGTTTTGGGGTTGGTATTAAGACAATTTGATAATCTCTACTGCTTTTTTTTTCTTTTTGTTTCCCTTTTTTTAAACTGGGTATTCAAAAATAATACGGCCGACAATTTGTTTCCAGAAATTTTCCAATATACGGTCTTTGTAGGCGAGGGAAAAATATCATTTCGGTGAAAAATTTCCCCTTCCTGATTTTGATTTATGTTTTCGCTTAACTGCTTTAGTCGAAACCTACCCCCCCTCCACATAAAAAAAAATCAGCCGGCAATTGTCGGTTCCGCAAACTAGATCTTTCCGATGGCTACCATACCGATATGTCTCGATGAATATTCGGAGAACTAAATCCAATTACCTCGAATTAATGTTGTTTTCAGAAATAACGACAAATTTTGTCGAGAAGTATATGTGTCCGTGTAACTTATTTTTGTCACGGGAAACTGAAATCTCGTTAACATCGAGATTTTCGTCTTCTTTGGCGAGACTAATCACAAATATCATTAGGTTTGCTTCTTGTTTTTTATTTTTTTTTTAACAGAAGAAAGTTTCTATAATTGAGTCAGAAGTAAAAAACAAAACAAAATGCGACATTTTTCGTTATAGAATAATAAAAAATGCTAAATATGATTAAAGCTTTGTGAAGTTAAACAAGGGTTTAATGAGAGAATTGTTTTTGCTCTAACGAAATCTGAAGATAAATTTCCAGTTTGATGTACTTTATGGTCTCCTAGAAAATCAACATTCGAAATTTTTTGTATTCCATTTTTTTGTTTGAGATGAAGAATTCTCGAGGTTTTATTTAAAATATTGGTCAATCTCGATTATTGTTAATGTTACTAATGACATATATTTAAAGAATATTTCCATTTTGCCATCTCAAAAACGAAATATGTAATAAAAAGAATCCAACAACTGCTGGAAAACATAATATCAAAACAAAGAAAAGCTCAAAGAATAGGTAAAAAAAAACTACTTCGAAGGTAAAATTAAAAAGCACAAATTGGAAAACTCAGGTATTAATTATCGATTCAAGAAACGGTTGTAAGAAATTCAAACGATGCGACACTGAAAAGCAGGAAGGTCAAGTAGGAATTTATGATTAACTTAAATGAAAATACACCAATCAAGGAATGCCTTGAGCAGAAACTGCATTCAATCTAGAGAAAACAAGTCGATATGAAAAGGTTTCTAAGTTCTATCGACAAAATGATATATTTCAAATAGGTCTCAAAAGATTTTACAGGGAAATTGCAAACAGAATTATAGAAATTAAAAAGACACCATATTAGGATCAGCCCAAAGGAATATAATCTCAATTCATAGATCAAAAGAGAAGAAGAAAGAAAAAATATCAAAAGAGCTTCGAAACCTCCATGGTAAACAAATGTAGGTACCATCTCATATTGGGCTCCTAATATACACAACTGATGTGCTTTGTGACAGTGTCGCAATAGATACAGGTGTTGCTTACACCTGTTTTGATATTATCTAGAGATTATGAGTTCAATCCGAGTACCAGGTAGTGAATGGATATGCACTGGTTCAGCATGAATGAGAAAAAACTGGCACGGCAGAAACAAAATCTCAAAAT
This sequence comes from Acanthosepion pharaonis, assembly GCA_903632075.3. Taxonomy (NCBI): domain Eukaryota; kingdom Metazoa; phylum Mollusca; class Cephalopoda; order Sepiida; family Sepiidae; genus Acanthosepion; species Acanthosepion pharaonis. The sequence continues at coordinate 1,187,325 of CAHIKZ030000768.1, forward strand.
AATCAACAGATTAGCCATGTCATAATGTGTGACGTCATTTTTTACATTTAGGTACCCATCGAACAGATATTAAAAATAAGAGAAAAAATCATTGAGAATTGTAGTTTAAAAACAGTAAAATAGACCTTGTTAACCGAAACGCTCCTCTGTGGCTAAAGAGGTAAAGCACGTCAGGCTATATGACAGTTCCGTATAGGATACAGGTTCGATTCCTGTCGTAGGGACGAATATTTTCTATGAGAATTTCTCGGAAATTCAGGCCGGTAAATGTCGTTAAAACTGTTTATTATAAACAGAGCATTTACTTAAATATTTGTATGTATAAAAAAGAACTTATAAGCATAAAAAAGTCTTAAAATAATTATCGGGCTTTAGTATACATTAAAGTTAAAACAGCTAAATATCTTCTTTGCGTTTTAATAGTTATTGGTTCGGACTTCGTGATGTCATTTGCGGCTGCGTGCCATTGAAAATTCTTTGGCATGGCACGCGTGTCGTAGGCTGCTGACTCTTAGTAATGGTGAAGGTGATATTAGCCGTTTCTTTATAAGGAAACATTTGGCACTCATTGATTGTGCAGCAAATACTACAGTTGTTTGACATTTATAGGATCGTTCTTATGAAACAATTTTTCAAGAAAATAGTTTTCCAAAGTTTAACTATTATTGTCGCTTTCCATTATTTGCAGAAATTCTCCTTCCAAACCTTTTTATTTAAAATATTGTGCACTATTAACATCTTGATTATTACATTATTTTCTATTCGATTTCCATATGCCAGCCATTTTAGTTATTACTGATCTGATTTATGTTATCTGCTGCAGTTTGCGATTATATAGCGCCTCTACATAATATTAGAAAAAGGATGATCAACAGGCTTCATCTGCTCAAATCATTTTTAACCATTGAACTGAGGAAGCGGTTTTATACAGTTGAAACTTTAGGTATTTCTAAACAAGTTTGACGCTATATATGGCATCCATATGAATGTCTCCCTGTGAAAAGGTTATTTGAGCACATAACTCGAATTAACATATATCCTACATCAACTTAAACAAGTGGATCTAATTTATTAGACTGGTTACCAACCAAGGCAAGACAGCCCAGTCTTCTCTACTATTAACATCTAGATGGTGGGACGGTGAAAAAAAAAAAAGAATCAAACTTTTCCAAGAGCATTTGTGCGAAAATGAATGCAACGGCCTTAGCTGGAATTTGAATTCGACAAAATCATCTTAATTTTCATGTTGATGACAACTGTTCTCTTAGAATTGCGTGTTTATATGTAAACTAGCAGCCATACCTACCTGGTCGATTAGAAAAAGCGTTCAATTAGAATGGAGCAAAAACAGCATCATGTTTAGATGTTACAGAGTCTATCTTCTCCAATTACTTTAAAGTATTGTCATTAAAAAACATTTTGATTTAATGCAGTTACTGATATAACAGAAGTAGTCTGTATTTATTGAATCGAAGTTAACTGAAGACAGGTAGAGGTAAATCAGGCAACATGAAGACCCACTTAAGACTACAATTATTTTGGAGTTTAGGAAATTCAGTTTGTCAGTGTTCTACCAGGGATGTAAAAGAGGATACAATTATAAAGCAATTGTTAAGTTTGGTGATAACTGGTTGAAATATCAACGAAAAATAAAAAAGAAACCAGTAAAAATCGGCATGTTTCGCTATTTACGCGGTTTTTCACTATATGGATGGACTCAATTGTCAAGTTAAATGACTGTTAAGCAATGAAGTTATTGGTGACTACAACTGAGTGAAGTTTGTCTTCGATTGCTTGAAAATTGAGGGAGTTTTTAATTTAAAATTTGTGTTGAAATCGATTTTTCATTTGTTGCGGTTTTTCGCAAAACGCAGTGGCATAGAAATAAACATGAGATATCGTTGAGCTATTCATAATGTAAGTAACCTACATACCGAGTTTTAACGAAATCAGAGGAAAAAGTTGAATTTATCGATTTTTGATCGGTTTTATCGATTATGTATTTTTTTTTTTAAATTATCAATTTTTTTGCGATAAGAACTTATCTCTTACATTGTACAATGTATGTGCCGAATTTGGTCAAAATCGGTAAAACGGATCTCGAGTGAATAGGTATCAAACAGACAGACAGACAGACGTCCCTGTTATATATATATATATATATATATATATATATATATATATTTCCGAAGACATTTCCCCCCAAGATTGTCTCGCTGATGAGAGATACATATTTAATCACAGCTAAATCATGCTGCGACTGTTACCCGTGAGTGATGCATGATTTTACAAAAACTTGTGATAATGAGGGTATGGTGTAGACATTAATTGTGCGATTCAAATCAGTCAGTTAAGCGCCATACGTGATACACATTTAGACGATAATGTCTCATTTTCTTGTTGACTGACTCTACCGTTCATTGCTGTCAAAATCACCGCCTCGGCGGAGAGGAATGCGGACAAAGAGGGTTCGAAGGGAATATTTTTGGCCGAGGCTACGAGCCCGGAGAACACACAATAGAGAGGCCTTGTGCCACGTGGGGGGCGTTAAATATAACCGTGTCTTTCCGTAGTAAACTTGCTGCTAACCAAAGTTATAAGACCCAATCTGTTCTGCTAGGCAACTCGTTGTTAAGAGTGGCGAAGAAGAGATAAATTCACACCTTTCCTAAGGGTATTTGCGCGTTAACGAATCCAACGGACCCGAGTGGAATTCGATCTCGGCTCTCTGATTTCTCATTGCGAGCCATTACCCACCAACGCACCCCCGATTCAAATAACTGAGAATAATAATAAAATAATCCGGCCGGTACTCGGCAAATAGTAAGTCTGTTTCTAATCTGAATTATATTTCAACCAGAACATAACAGTCATAAATTCTCATGAAAAATCAGATATTATAGCCACCGGCATTAAGATTTTCTATTTTGAGTCTGTGCACATGACATTGGTCTATTTTCCGCTTAGCTACCTAAGACCACAAGCCGAGGAATGGGCACCTTAGCGCAGCTGAATCGTGAAATGAACTCGTTTGGATTTAACATCCTCCTCCTACCAGCTAATTTCCTTTGGGAGCTGAACTCCTATTTGAATTATTCTTCTGTATCGGATTGCAAGCAGAACTATATTAATAAAAGGGGGCCTCTGCAACGGCTGGGAGTTGCATCTTGCATACTTGTACGATATTTTGGTCTTAGGGTTCAAATAAAAAGTAAGGGTTTTGAAAGATGATTTTGTTAGTTCAAAGGAAATTCTATTGAAAGATTGGCCCAGACAAAATCTATTTCCAATCGTATTCAAACTGTCGGTGGTACTCTGTCTGTCTGTCTCTCTCTCTCTCTCTCTCTCTCTCTCTCTCTCTCTGAGCCGTGTCCCGTTAGGACATGGGGATTCAGCTTTCTGTCTTTTGCTGCTCACAGCAATAGACTTTCACGATTAATCTTCCTTATCGTTGTGGCATTTGTTCATTCATTTCATGAATCTCATACTTTCTTTCGCTTTCCTGTCTTTATATGCCTTGTGAATGTTAAATTTTCGAAGCCTTCTTTCCTTATTTTGTATCACAAAAAATTAGGAACAGTTTGTTCTTATTATTACCAATAGTTTCTTTAAAACTGCTATTCTCCTAAATTTTTCCAGATCTGTCACATGTTCTATCTATACATCGTCGCTGTCGCAACAAGATGCCTTATTTCTTTGTGAAAAATTATGATATAACGTTATATATAATTTTGTATAATTTTATATATCAACAGTATTCAGAAAACTAGTATAACAAATTCATTAACAATCTTCCTGATGTCATATGTTCCCAAGTAGGCATCTATGCAGACGACACTACCATTTACTCCTGACTCAAAAACAAATCTAGTGTCGCCGACAAAACTAACCTGGCTGTTTGCCTCGAAAAGGACCTCCAATCGGTTGTGGACTGGGGCAGGAATTGGCTGGTTAACTTTAATGCCTCAAAAACAAAACTGCTCACCAGATAGAACCATCCTTGCCTCCCATTAGAATATCTGACGCTCAACTCAAGGAGAGCACCTCTTTGCAACTGCTCGGTCTCACATTGTCCACTGACATGAGATGGAACGAATACATTGAGTTAATAGCTTCGTCCTCTGCTAGGCTCCCTGTGCCGCGCCAGGAAATTTTTCTCGCCGGAGTCGATCCTTCAAATCTACAAAATCAACCCTTCGTCCTTGCATGGAGTATTGCTGCCATATATGGTCCGGAGCCCCTTCTGTTTTGATAAAATCCAGAGACGGATATGCAATGTAATTTGCCCTGATCTGTCATCTCGTCTGCAGTCGTTCTCTTATAGGCATGCCGTTGCCTCCCCCTGTCTTTTTTATAAATCCTTTCAGAGTAACTGCTCCAATGAGCGGGTTTCACTGGTTCCCAGACTTCATGAATTTAAGCGTTCAACTAGGCTGGCATCTCGCCCTTTCACTGTCGAAACTGTTAAACGTAGCCATCTATTCTACTCCAATAGCTTCATGTTTCGCACTTCTTGCCTGTAGAACTCCCTCCTCATTTCATGTTTTCCCGATAGCTATATTCTCCAGCTATTCAAATGTAATGTCAATCGACGTCTCCAGATGTCTTGATCTATCCCCTAACCTTCACTTCATCCTTTACTCTATCACTCCTATTTGTTCTCGCTCAAACTCTCTGTAACCCCTTTGCGTGCTAGTGGCTTCCCGCCTTGCTTGGGGTGAAACACTTAAAAAAATCTGAGAGAACTGGAAATCCTACGAAGATTCATCATTGGCTGCCACAATCTTAACAATATAAGATATGATGATGACACAGTGCTGATAGCAGACAAGGAAAAGAAATTGCAAACTCTCTTACAGAAGGTAGCAAAGGAGAGCGTGAAGAAGGGACTATGCATAAACTATAAAAAGACAGAATGCATGGTCATCAGTAAAAGGATGGGCCCGAAATGCGGTTTACAGGACAAGGACATTAAAATCAAGTAGGTGCGGAAGTTTAAATATCTGGGAAGTGTTCCGACAGAGGACATAAGTGTGTCGCTGAGATCCGAAGACGTATTGTGTTTGGCCAAAGATGCATTCCAAAAGCGACAGGAGAATTTTTTAGTAACAAAGAAAAGAGTACTGAGCTGCTACTCGAGATCTGTCCTTTTTTACGGCAGCGAAATGTTGAACGGTCTCCTCAAAGATGGAGAAGAGACTCGAGGCAACGGAGGTATGGTTCTACAGTTCTGGATGTTAAGGATATCATGGAGCGAGCGTGTGAGCAACGATGAGGTCTTGGAGAGGATACAAACAAGGAGGAGGTTTATAATTAACCTCAGGAAGAGACAGCTGAAATTTCAAGGGATACGTAATGAGAAAGGAGTGATTGCAGAATATGATACTCACAGGTCGAATAAAGAGAAAGAGAGACAGGGAAAGCAACGCGTGACATACCTAGAGGTCTTAAGAAAGTGGGTGACAGAACAGGGTCCTGGGAGAAGTAGCAAAGAGACAAAACCTATTGAGAGCTACAAGGGATAAGGGGAGGTAGAGAGCCATGATCGCCTACACCCTGGAGGGACACTGTGCATAATAGAAAGAAAGTATTCGCCTAAGATGGATTTGCTAAGATGGATTTGCCCTCAGTGTTACGGTGAAGCACCAGAGAAGCCAAGTGCATCGGTGTGTTGACTCGAGGGATGATTTCCTAGCAGCCAGATGCAGACTCGTGTTTCACCTGATGACAGTAGGGAGCTAAGATATATAAGCATGTGATAAACTGAACTGTGCACACGTGGGAATAATAGTAAAGGCATGTTTATATATAAACACCCATCCCAGACGGAAGAGAAAAGAGTCCTGATGTACAATTCAGTTCTCAGAGAGGGTCCCAGTGACACACAACTTCTTACCGAATGTAGTTGATGAAGTTTGTTTGAAGTAAACGATGTAATGATAGGTATGGAGGATTTGGTCACTTTTTTATTAGCCTGTAAGATGATAACGTTACATTTTTTCATATATGTAAAATATACTTGAGGTCTAGTGTGAACTTTGGTCACACAGGCATTACCGGTAAGAAGTGCCCTTAAGAGAAGACCAGTTCATCATGATAGGTGAAAATTAATGTTCTGTTCGGTAATGACTAGATTAAACACCCACAAGACCACACATGCTTTTGAACTCTATCAAAACAGGAAAGTGAATACAGTACAGCTCCAGCCTAGACATAGCAGGAGTACCCCATCTTTGGTCTGTTTGTTATATTAGCGTATCGAAAATGGAACCAGGTACTTACTGGACCAGTACAAGAAACCGAACTTTTTTTTTCAGCAGCTATAGCAATGGATCATGTATGTGAATTCCACTTGAGATCTGGGGTAAACTTAAGTTCTACAGGCGTTTAAGGCAAAGGAACCTACTTGAGAGAACACCCTTTCTTCATAATACGCGAAATTTCATGGTCTTCCTGATGGAACGTGACCCATTACATGACAGATATTCCGTTCGGAGGTCATATCAGATGTCATGTTCTGATGATATAGATTTTTTGAAGTGCACCCATAACATGTTATATGATGTGCATAGATAATCCTTAAAAATCTGAGTATGTTTACAAGCAGATCGTCCATAGTCATTCATTTTTGTCTTAATTTCTGTTACTATTATTTACATTCGGACCAATATCCTCATATTTTTTGTTATTATCACAGCGTTTATCACAATTTAGAGACTTACACCTATATTAGATTTAAGCCGACCAATTCCAAGTTCATGTTTTCCCCAAATGACAATAACCTGATGGATTAAAATTTTGGCTTATACTAACTTGAATCATGATGAATATTCACCGTTAATTGAAAAACAAAAAACAGACAGTAAATATGAATAAAATATTTTTTTTATGAAATGTTGGCCGGATTAAAAGAATGTCGGACTACAGGACTTGTAGAATAAAATGAAAAAAATTAGTAAAATTATTTTAATCATTTCACCACAAGCCACTAAGAAAAAAAAGCTTTACCTGAAAAACGAAAGAGAATGAAAAGAGTGTATTGAGGTGAAATAACAAAGACAGAATAGAGTTCAATAATTGGGAAGATGGCGATTGATTTTACATTTAAATGTTTGAAGATCATTGGCAGGAAGGAGGAAACCGGAAGAAGGTCCCACAGGTGAGTAGCGCAAGAAAATCAATTATTGAAAACGAAATTACGGTTACATCTAGCTCGTTCAACAACAAAACGATGAGACCTAACTGCCAATCTAGTAGTAAGCTCAAAGTCACGCAGGAGGAAAGCTTATTAAAATAATTAATTATGAAAATATTTATAGAAAAGACTTAGGCTAGCCACATAAAGGCGGTGGGAAAGGTGCTGAATTCGAGATGCCAGGTCAGTACCAATAACATTACAGACCCTTCTTTGGGTTTTTATCAAGAATCCCGCGATAGATAAAAGGAACGGTGGCAGAGACAGTTTTTTTTTCTTTCTGATTATTTTTAATAGGAAGTGGTCATTATTTACATTATTTACGGTTGTACTAATATCCTCATCTTATTTATTATTTCCATGGAATATTAGCTTAGATAATTAAAGCATTAGTTCGTAAATTTAGTGGCATAGTAATCGTCAGTTAAATACTGGAGCCGGGTACTTAGACTTGGACCGCGGAACGGAAATTATACAGGTAAATTAAATAACTGATACAAAGGAATCGATGGACACCTGAAGAAGGCCGACGACTACAGCGGTCAGAATGTTGTAGTAATAACAACAAAGACTAGGATACTAGTCTGGATGCAAATAATATAAATACTTTATTTTGTTTACAAATAAATATTGTGCTATTTCATCAAAGTACGACTTCGGTTTTTCGCGTCATAGAAAAGCCATTCTACACGCATATTCCCGAGAACAGGTAGAGATTGGTGTACATGTATTTATTCTGTGTAAAGACAGAAATAGACAGCTACTGAACATAGGTAAAATTATAGGTTGAATATTTCACTCTTTAATAGGGTCTTTTCTTAGCTTCATCTGTGAAGCCGTCGTCTTTGTTAAGTGATATGAACTTATGTAGCAAGAAAAAATGATGGACTGTTTATTGAACTGTCTCGTTAAAACGAAACAGCTGCTGCGGATGTAAAATACAGACTCTGTCTCAGACAAAGATGTAATTGGTCTAAAACTTTGGAGTAACTCTGGGAAATCTATTTGAATTCTTATAAAACATGGTCTTTATTAAGTTTTGACTAGACGTTTGTGATTTGTTTGTCATCGCAACTCTCCAAGTTTAATACTGTCCAACTAGTTTTTAAAATACCATATCTCTTCAGGATGTAAACGATTACGGCTCTCTTCAGATTTGCCTACTTTATTCTTGAGACAGATAGCTGAATAGTTTGTCGTTAATTTTCCACAATTTTATATTAATAGCTTTTCTCCTATATTCGGTGTTATCCATCGTTAGAAATAGATACAATGATATTTACTAGATATATTGGCGTATTAGCTAAAAGATACCAGGTTCAAATCTCATCATAGTCTTGTTGATAATATCGTCTTGGGGAAATAGTTCAAAGGTGCAACACTTTTTGGAAGGGCCTTAAAATACACACAGTTTTAACCAACGCCTTGTGGGGGGAAAATATTCCTAAATCACTGGGTTGTATATTAATATTCTTTCGTTTTTTATTATTATTTCATTTAGATACCTCGACTGGTTTCGGCCAACATGGCCATCATCAGGGGAAAAAATCGCTTGCTGGTAACAGTGAACTACAGAAATGAATGTCTTGATGGAGAATATATATATATATATATATATATATATATATATATATATATATATATATATATTGCTCCACCGTGCCTCCTCCTAAGCGGCCTCCTCCTAAGCGGCTTGGATTGAGGAATCGGAGAGTGCTAATACCCTTGGAAAAGGTATGAATCCTCCTCTTCTCTCTCCAGCTATGGGTAAATAGCAGGGCAGACTGGGTTCTATAGCCTTGGATGGCAACTGGTCTAGGAGAAGGACAACTCTGAATTGAAAACCTGCAGAGGGTCATTTGGGGACTTTGTGGCACGTAGTGCACCAGGTCTCTGTAATCGGCCCTTCAAAAAGTGTGGTTGCTTCTGCGCAAAACCTTCACCACTATAATCAAATCTTATGTGCTGGTGTCGGGCTGTCGGTTTCCTGGGAACTGATCAGCTTGACCCTCATACGTCGAATTTCGACGGGAGAGTCGAGTATATTGCTGGTGATTACGTTCAATTATAAAACAGACCGTCGCCGCTCGGTGTTGTTCTTAGTGTCCAATTTAACATTTACAGACGTACTATTTCTGACAATGAACAATTTCAACAATAAATGTAGCATACCTCCAAACTATAGTTTTCATATATATATATATATATATATATATATATATATATATATATATATGTGTGTGTGTGTGTGTGTGTGCGTGTGTGTGTGTGTATGTGTGTATGTATGTATTGGTACATGTACAAAATAAGTAAATCTTAAGGGAGTATGTTAAATTATAATCATCATAATTTAAAAATAAAAATAATAATAATAGACATCAAGAAAATAAAGTAAAATAAAATAAAACATTAAATTATAAAACAGAGCATTTACTTAAGTATTTGTATCTATAAAAAGAATGTATGAACATAAAAATGTCTTAAAATGATTGTCGGACTTTGTCCATTTCATAATGTGTGACGTCATCTGTTTACATTTGGATACGCATTGAACAGATATGAATGTACGTGAGAGATTCATAAAAGATTGTAGTTTAAAAGCAGTAAAATCGACCTTGCTAATAGAGCGATCCTCTGTGGCCAAATCTGCTAAAAGCACGTCAGGCTATATGACGGTTCCGTATAGGATGCAGGTTCGATTCCTGTCGAAAGACGAATATTTTATATGAAATGTTATTAACACTGTTTATTATAAACAGAGCATTTACTTAAATATTTGTATCTATAAAAAGAATGTATAACCATAAAAATGTCTTAATTAATATATATATATATATATATATATATATATATATATATATATATATGTAGTCTTAAGATGTGCTATATTTATGGGATAAAGTGCTCAATATCAGAGATAGAGCGTGTGTAAATATAAGTAAACATAGAAGTCAGCACTTAGAGACGACAGTCTGTTTCATGCTAGAGGCAATCGTCAGGCCTTATGATTGCATCTAGGTGGAAACTGACTGTCGCCTCTAAGTGTTGACTTCAATGTTCACTTTTACATACATTGAATCTTCTGATATTCGTGTCAATTTTCTACAGCAAAACAACCAACATCACATTATAATCATCACAATTTCAAATTAATAATAATAATATTTGACATCAAGAAAATAAAGTTAAATAAAATAATATATATATATATATATATTATCACACCACATATTTAATACAATTAGGTTAAAAACTAAATCAGTTAATCATTCCATATTTAGTTTCCAAATGAACTACTAATTCTACTAGTAAAATATTAGAAATCATCTACTCACATGCTACCCACAATATTAGCATCGCTATATGATGAACACCTATTTACTAATTTTCCAATCAAGGGAACTATTCATATTATTTTGAATATTATTTATCATAATTCTTTTGGTCTCTCCTTTACAAATAAACATCATTATCAGCATTGGTGATGCTCAACTCCACGAGAACGTCTCACTTCGCTTTCTTTATCTCTCATTTCCCACTGACCTGAGGTGGAACAAGTACATTGAATCAACAGCTTCATCTACCGCAAAGAAAGTTGATTCTCTGTGCCGCACCAGAAGGTTTTTTTCTTGCCTGATTCCATCCTACAAATTGACAAATCTACCGTTCGTCCTTGCATTGAATACTGTTTCCATATATGGACTGGTGTCCCCCGGTGTTCATCTCGAGGTCTTCGACAAAATCCAGAGATGGATATGCAATATCCTGATCCGGCATCTCGTCTACAGTCACCTCTCTCACAAATGTGCTGTGGCTTCCCTCTGTCTTTTCGACAAATATTTTCATGGAAACTGCTCTGACGAGCTACTTTCACTAGTACCCAAACTGCATGAATTTTAGCGTGCTACTAGCTTGGTATCGCGTTCCCACCCTTTCACTGTCGAGACAGTTAAATGTAACTGTCTCTTTTACTCCAACAGCTTCTTCTCCCACACTTCCTGACAGTAGAACTCCCTTCCCCTTACTTGCTTCCCTGATAGCTCTAATCTTCAAATATTCAAATGTAATGTCAGTCGATGTCTTCTGATCCCCGTCCTTCTCTATATCCTTTCCTCAAACACCCATCTTTAGTCTTGATCTCACTCTCTGTAACCTCTTGCGTGGTAGTGGCACAACTGCCTGGGGTGAAATGCTTTAAAAAAATTAAAAATAATTATTTACAAGTTTTCACAACAAATTTTCCGTTTAATGATCATTTAATTAATATATACAGTCCGAACATTGGTATTGCTATGAGCAGCCCTTTAAGACCTGTATTCGCTAACATTTACATGGCCCATCTCTTAAACAGAGTATTTAATGATTTAAATATATCCACTACATTAGATTATATTCTTTATAAAAACGAAATATTTCAATGATATATGAACAGGTAAGTTCACCTACCGTCCGGTTACACTTTTCCTCCATTTTTTGAACTGAAATAGAGGTTTATTCCTTGTTTGCTATTTAGGATTAGTTTACCGGTTCCTTCTAAGGTTGTTACCTTCTTTTTGATTTACAGTAGCTCCTAGTGTTTTAGTGGTATTATTCCATTGCTTGAGGTGAAATGTTTAAAAAGATATTATAGAGCGTTAACCCTTCGAGACCTGACCACCGATTTACCGGTGATAGAGAAAAATGCCCGGTCCCCGGGTGGACAGTGGGTAAACACTTGTAACTATTTTTTATATCTACCGTGAAACATTACATACTAATTATTTAGCGAAATTTGACTCAGGAGCTCAGGCACAAAGGGTTAAACTTATTCAGGAACGCAAGGATCAAAGAGTTAAAAAAATTAAAAAAAAATTATATTTAAAACTTTGCTTTTAAATCAAATATTAATATATTTAATATTTATTGATTATGACTGTTCTAGTTTTACTACTTCATCCTATCAAACGTCATCAATTTCTAATTCTTGTCTCTTAAAAGTGAATCTCCTGAAAGATACAAATTTGCTATCATAAACAATTTTATCTAAAATTATAACTAAATCTCATCAAAAACAGTTTCTATTAAGGAATTAATAGCATAAAACAGACACCAATTAACAACGGCTTCACTAATTATATTGCTGACGATCTAATTAGTCTTTATTTAGACAATAATAATTTTAATATAAATCTGAGTACAGAAGATAAAAGTAATAAAAACGGCATTAAAATTTTCTACGAAATCAAATGCACCACGATTATAAAAATGACGCAATTGCAATAAAAAAAAAAAAGATAATACATAGACAGCAAAAACTTTCCACCGCTGAAAGTTTACTTTTCTGTTTATTTTCTATGAATACTTTCATGGTAGTTGTTCAGTTGACCTCTTCGCTATGGAATCGGGATTCTTTGAATTTAAGCGCAGAATTAAACTGGCGTCAAGATCAATAACCGTAAATTCTATGCTAACAGTTTCTTTTCTCGCATTTGGAACTCCCTTCCGGCTCCATGCTTTCCAGCCAACTTTAATCTTCAAAACTTTAAATGTAATATCAATCGCTATCTACTGTCCTCATGATTACCCTTTACTCTTCGCCATCATCATTAATGTTTCTGTTCCTGATTCTTTCACACCCTCTAACCATTGTCTTGGTAGTTTTACTACCTTGCATGGGTGATAACGATTAAAAAAATTGAGGAATTTAGGATTCCTAAATTTACGCTTGGGGATGAAACAGGGCTTGATACTTTAATTCAATTTAATTTTAATAATTATATTGAGGTTTTCGGCTCTTGTCTTTGAAACATGAGAACTCTTATGTAGCGAAAGGATCATATTTTTTTTAAAAATAATTATAATTTAAGCTCTACAACTGTATGGAGCACTGTTTTTAAAAATAAAAAATAAAATACTAAACAACTCCGGATTATTTACCAAAGGGGTTCTTTCCTATTTTTCTACATATCTGCACAGACACACACACACACACACACACACACGCACGCACTCTATATATATATATATATATATATATATATATATATATATATATATATATATATATATACATGTATATATATATGATAGGAAACATATCTTAATCTACTATTATATTAAAGCTTCGTCAGAAATCAAGATGGAAATGATAAAAATTTCAAAAAACAAAGAGTCTCAGATGAATACTATGCTGTGATTGGCTATTTCTTTTACATGTATTCTATATATATATTATTTTACATATATTCTATATATATATTATTTTATATACGCAGTATTTATAGGAAAGTGCTTAATATCATGTATCGGATTGCTAAGGCCAGAAGTACTTTCGGCAAACTTCGCCGTCGCTTGTGGAATGAGCCGGGTATTTGACTGGATACGAAAATTCGGGTTTACAGAGCTGTTGTACATCTCAGAATCATGTTCCATACAGGTACCATATATGTCAGCTGAATGTATTCCATAAGAGCTGTCTGCGTACAATCTGTGGAGTTGACCTCCAAGATAGGACATCTAACGTAGATGTATTTAACAGGTGTAATATTGGAGGAATCGAGTCTTTTCTCATACAGTCTCAGTTACGGTGGACGGGTCATGTCTTGAGAATGTCTGATGACAGGATACCCAAGATCCTAATGTACAGCCTGTTAAATCAGGGCTACAGGAATGTAGGACGCACATGGCTAAGATACAATGACAAGCTGAAAAGCAACTTGTCAGCAGTCAATATACCACATAAAAACCTAGAGCGCTTAGCCTTGGAGAGGGTAAAATGGAGATCAACATGTTTTAGTGAACTTCAATCTACTTGTCTGAATCATCTTCAAGAAGCGAGAGCAAGATCTAAAAGGTCAGTCAATCTAACAATGATCTCATCTAACAATCCTCACTCTTGCTCCATATGTAGCCTCCTTTGCGAATCACTAGCGGGTATTAACTTCTACTTAAGATTATCGCACAAAATTTCATAACTGAATAAACTAAGCTGCCAGGTCCTCATACGTCGAATGCGACGGAGTCCATTATATATATATATATATATATATATATATATATATATAGAGAGAGAGAGAGAGATAGATAGATAGATAGATAGATAGATAGATAGATAGATAATATTAGTGGTCAATATACATATAAATATAAATTGACTATTGAATTCAACACTCACAGGCGACAGGCTGTTTCATGCTAGACGCAATCGTCAGCCTGACGATAGTGTCTAGCATGAAACATCATCTCGCCTGTGAGTGTTGAATTTATATATATATATATATATATATATATATATATATATATATATATATAAAATGTGGACAATGATGTCAACACTAAATGTCGGCATTGTGTTTCATGACCACACTTATATTTACACACTCTCTTCTATCCAAGATGTTGAACCCTTTTATTCTATAACTATACGTTACCTTGAAATTATCATACCTTATATATATATATATATATATATATATATATATATATATATATATATATATATATAATGTTAGTGGTTAATATACACATACATATGCAATCATATATCTAAACTATATAAGTGTACATACATACATACATACATACATACACATACATATATATATGTATAAAAAATAATTCGAAGAGGATAGAATCCAGGTAGAACTCAATGTCCAGGACAAAGTAAGGATATAATAAAAAGGCATAAACACTAATATTCCATGGTGATAATTTATACCATTGGAATCGTAAATACGATTCAATTCATCAGACCTACAAATTCAAAAAGAAAACAGAAAAAAGCAACTCCGGAAATAAAAAAAAACTAGTGAGAGTGTATGTATGAGAGTGTTGGATGAATATTAGAGTAAATGAATATTCATATTTCTGTCACTTAAAGCCTCTTTAACTCCCCTCTTTAAAACTCCTCTCCGTTAAATTTTTATCCCCACTTCATCTTTAGACCTTCCTGTTCTTTTCTCGTCTGTTACCCCTCCCTATAGCTTTCATTTCATTATGGAAGATTGTAGTTTAAAAGCAGTAAAATCAATCTTGCTAACCGAACGCTCCTCTGTGTCCGAAACGGTTAAGGCACGTCAGGCTATATGACGGTTCCGTATAGGATGCAGGTTCGATTCTTATCGGAGGACGCATATTTTCTATGACAATTTCTCGGACCTTCAGTGCGGTGAATGTTGTTAATACTGTTTATTATAAAACAGAGCATTTACTTAAATATTTGTATCTATAAAAAAAAGAATGTATAAAAATGTCTTAAAATAAATGTCGGACTTTTTCCATTTCATTACATAAGTTTATACTTATGGTATATTTTTTTAGATATATACTTTGTAGATCATAAAATGTATTACTGGCAATTTTATTATATGTAATTTTATATTTATTCACTGTTACAGCGATTGTCATTTTTCTATAAAAATATATTGTTGGTCTTTTTTTTTATAAAAAATGTGCTATGGATAATTTCTTCACTGTTTACCCATAGCTGTGACCCTAACTACTGTTCCCATCCCATATCAGAGTGGACATGTGAATAACAGCAATTAATAGTTGATTCCACGCTACTTAAAATCTACAACTACCCCATCAAAGGCCTGGCAGCCGGATGTTTTTTTTTTTTATCGTCATACCCACGACGACTAAAGAAGAACAGTAGCCATTTCTTTGGAAGGAATTATTTCTCTTTAAGTCTTTTAGACAAGTTATTCTTTTTTGAAAAGAAGATTTTTTTTGAGGAAGCTCTTTCTCTTGAAAGCATTCGTCCAGTTTTCATAAATTTGGCGCCGCACCTCTTATAAAAAAAAAAGATATATATATATATTTTGACTACTGACTCCATGCATATCCTGGAATGGCTGGCCAGTGTCAAAACAAAGACCCTACTACGAGAACTAAAATATGCAACGGAAGAAGACGTAATAGTTCATTTGTGGGCAGAACCTTATATATATATATATATATATATATATATATATATATATATATATATATATATATAAAATCATGTAGTTGAGTGGTTAGAAAATTTGATATATATATATATATATATATATATATATATATATATATATATATATATAAAATGGACAAATTCCGACAATTATTTCAAGACATTTTTTATGTTTAAACATTCTTTTTATAGATACAAATATTTAAGTAAATCCCTGTTTTATTCAGGGCGGTAAATGTCACTAATACTGTTTATATATATATATATATATATATATATATATATATATATATATATATATATATATATATATATATATACATACATACATATATATATATATATATATATATATTTCAGTAACTGTCTATATTTCTGAGATGAGGTATTATGTACACTATTTACATTATTCGGAATATTGTCCTCATCTTTGTCACCATATTTATTACAAAGTTTTGGCCATTGTATGCTCCGGCCTTCTTCAGGTGGTTGGAATGTCGAACTGAAACGTTTCTTTCGCTCACTGGCGTAGACTGTTCTAATTCCACGTGCCATGTCTGATGGATATCTTTATCCACCGTGCCATATGTCCTTGAGGCGTTAGTTAGATCCAGTGACATGACCCAAAGAGTGTGAGTTCAATACCTGGTTAAGGCAGTGGTGAACTTGAAGAGGGGAATTAACAGGAGGTAACTGATAACTGACATCCATTAGACATGGCACGTGGAACTAGAACAGTCTACCCCAGTGAGCGAAATAAAGGGCTAAAGGGTTCAGTTCGACAATTCAACCACCTGAAGAAGGCCGGAACGTACAAGGGTCGAAACGTTGTAATAAATACAGCGACAGAAATGGGGACAATAGTGTACATAATACCTCATCTCAGAAAAATAGACAAATACTGAAACATATATACATATATATATATATATATGCAAATTCAAGTGGTTGAGTAGTTAGAAAATTTTATATATATATGTATATATATATACATATATATATATATATATATATATATATATATATATAATTTTCTAACTACTCAACCATTTGAATTTATATATATATATATATATATATATATATATATATATATAATTTTCACTATTGTTCTTTTTATTTTTATGATTTAATGAACGACCAACATATTCAATGGGGTATATCACATTCGTCTGTTATCAACGAACAAATGTCTTAGTTACAAAAATTAATCAAAATGCTTTGCTTCGCCTGTCCCCTTCTCATAATTCTCTTTATCACCTGTGTCCCTAAACGTCTGAAATATATGTATGTTTTAATATCTAACATTACATAACTTTCTATCTTGCGTGCTATGTGTAATTTGTGTTTGAATGTTGTATTTAATAATGGGCGAGCAATTTTTCGTCGTGGAAAACAACATTGGCACAGAGCTTAGAAAAACAAATGACTATCGACAAATCTATTAAACTTCAATAAAATATTTATAAAAAAATATGAATTTTGACAATTGCTGTTCTCCGAGGATATGCGGAAAAGTACTCAGTTGCACCAATTAATTTTAAATCAGAATGATTAGTTTATTTTGTTTTATAGTATATCAACCTCAATGGGTTATTTTAACGCTGACAAGATTTTTTTTAAGGATAGGTTCGTATGAATAGAATATGCCTTCTTTCTAAGAATCTGATCTACAAACTGTAGATCAGGTTTCATTGACATATGTTTGTAAAGGTTTTTTTTCTCGAAATTCAAATGTATTGCTGGTAATACTTTTTTACTACAAAAATGTATTTTTATATTTTCATGGTATTTTGACCCCAGTTTGGGGGTTAACTATTTGCCCATAGCTCGGGCCCTAAAAGGTGCTACAACCCCGGGTCTGGGTGGACCTGGGAACAACAGTATTTAAGAGGTGGTTCCATGCTCCTCCTGACCAGTGCTCTTGCTGCCGGCTGTAGTTTATCGTCATAACAAATTATAATTAATTTCATATTTTTTTTATTTTACTTCAGTGAGAAACTTTCAGCAGATATTCGTATTACGGAATATGTGGTTAAATAAGTGATTGGGTTCTCACTCACGTGCAAATTAATTAAAACAACCGCTTTAGTTTCTTTTCTTTCACCATTATACTCACTGGAGTGACAGGGTGTAATCGATTTCTATTTTTTTCCTCAGATTACGTCATGCAATTTGTTGTTATTATTATTGCATTACCACAGTTTATATTGCAATTTTTATTATTATTCATTGCTTTTCTCTAGATCTAAATGAAGATGAAAATAACAGTCCGAATAATGTAAATAATGCAAGTAATCATAATACCTCATCTCAGAGATATAGACAGATATATAGAGAGACATAGACTTAAAGGCCGGAGAGTACAACGGCCGAAACGTTGTGAATATGGCAATGAAGATGAGGATAACAGTCCGAATAATGTAAATAATTAAAGTAATCATAATACCTCATCTCAGAGATATAGACAGATATATAGAGAGACATAGACTTAAAGGCCGGAGCGTACAACGGCCGAAACGTTGTGAATATAGCAATGAAGATGAGGATAGCAGTTCGAATAATGTAAATAATGCAAGTAATCATAATACCTCATCTCAGAGATATAGACAGATATATAGAGAGACATAGACTTAAAGGCTGGAGCTTGCAACGGCCGAAACGTTGTGAATATGGCAATAAAGATGAGGATAACAGTCTGTATAATGTAAATAATACAAACAAAAATACGACGTCATAAAATCAGTCACTCATCCAACTACATGAAGATATTAATCAGAAAATGCTTCAAATACCATCGGCACGTTCTTCTGCTCTGATTTTCTTACACCTCTAACCAACTTTTCCAAAGCTAAACGGTGATAGTAAATAAACGACGGGGTCTGGTTTTGGTGAAACCAAAACTTCTAGTCCCGAACCTGCATGTTTTAGTTTTCAAAGCCATCATCAGAAAGGGGGCAATAAGCAAATAAGAAATTAAATTTTAGGATACGTGATAAAGTCTACGTCATTCATTTATCAAGCGGGATAATGGTAGCGCCATTTTCTTTGTCCTGTATAAGTAGCGTTAGCTCACTTCTTAACAGACCAGTCTCTTTTTTTGTTTTTGCATTCTTTTGTCTCTCTGTCGCTTTCTTCTGTCTCTCTTTCCCTCTCACTTCGCTTTCTTCCGTCTCTCTCTCTTTCTCTCTCGCTTTCTTTTTCTTTTGCTTTCTGTCTCTTTCACTCTCTCTTCGTTTTCTTCTGTCTCTCTTTCCCTCACTTCGCTTTCTTCCGTCTCTCTCTGTCTTTCTTCTGTCCTCTCTTTGCTATCTTCTGTCTCTCTCTCTCTCTCTTCCTTTCTTCTGTCTCTTTCCCTCTCACTTCTTTCTTCCGTCTCTCTCTTTCTCTCTCCTTTCTTCTCCTGTCTCTCTTTTTCTTTCTTCTGTCTCTCTCTTCTTTCTTTGTCTCTCTTTCTTCTTCGCTTTCTTCCGTCTGTCTTTCTTTCTCTCTCTTTTTGCTATCTTCTGTCTCTCTCTCTCTCTTCGCTTTCTTCTGTCTCTCTTTCCCTCTCTCTTCTTTCTTCTTTCTCTCTCTCTCTTTCTCTCTCTTTCTTCTGTCCTCTCTCTTTCTTTCTTCTGTCTCTCTCTCTCTCTCTCCTTTCTTTCTGTCTCTCTTTCCCTCTCTCTTTCTTCCGTCTCTCTCTCTTTCTCTCTTTCTTCTTTCCTCTCTCTTTGCTTTCTTCTGTCTCTCTCTCCTCTCTCTTCCTTTCTTCTGTCTCTCTTTCCCTCTCACTTCGCTTTCTTCCGTCTCTCTCTCTTTCTCTCTCGCTTTCTTCTGTCACTCTCTCTTTGCTTTCTTCTGTCTCTCTCTCACTCTCTCTTTGCTTTCTTCTGTCTCTCTTTCCCTCTCACTTCGCTTTCTTCCGTCTCTCTCTCTTTCTCTCTCGCTTTCTTCTGTCACTCTCTCTTTGCTTTCTTCTGTCTCTCTCTCACTCTCACTTCGCTTTCTTCCGTCTCTCTCTCTTTCTCTCTCGCTTTCTTCTGTCACTCTCTCTTTACTTTCTTCTGTCTCTCTCTCTCTCTTCCTTTCTTCTATTTCTCTTTCCCTCTCTTCCTTCCTTTCTTCCGTCTCTCTCTCTCTTTCTCTCTCGCTTTCTTCTGTCACTCTCTCTTTGCTATCTTCTGTCTCTCTCTCACTCTCTCTTCGCTTTCTTCTGTCTCTCTTTCCCTCTTTGCTTTTTTTTCTCTCTCTCTTTCTCTCTCTTTCCTGTCTCTTTCTTCTCTCTCTCTCTCTCTCTCTTTCTTTCTTCTCTCTTTCCCTCTCTTCTTTCTTCCGTCTCTCTCTCTTTCTCTCTCTTTCTTCTTCCTTCTGTCTCTCTCTCCTCTCTCTTTGCTTTCTGTCTCTCTTTCCCTCTCTCTTTCTTCCGTCTCTCTCTTTCTCTCTCTCCCTTTCTCTTCTTTACTTTCTTCTGTCTCTCTCTCTCTCTCTCTTTTGCTTTCTTCCGTCTCTCTCTCTTTTCTCTCTCCTTTCTTTCTCTCTTTGCTTTCTTCTGTCTCTCTCTCTCACTCTCCTTCTTTCTTCCGTCTCTCTCTCTTTCCCTCTCGCTTTCTTCTGTCACTCTCTCTTTGCTTTCTTCTGTCTCTCTCACTCACTCTCTCTTCGCTTTCTTCCGTCTCTCTCTCTTTCTCTCTCGCTTTCTTCTGTCACTCTCTCTTTGCTTTCTTCTGTGTGTCTCTCTCTCTCACTCTCTGTTCACTTTCTTCTGTCTTCTTTACCTCTCACTTCGCTTTCTTCCGTCTCTCTCTTTCTCTCTCGCTTTCTTCTGTCACTCTCTCTTTGCTTTCTTCTGTCTCTCTCTCTCTCACTCTCTCTTCGCTTTCTTCTGTCTCTCTTTCCCTCTCACTATAATTAGTGAGTGGGAAGATGACGTAGATTTATACCTTTCTGTGCGCGTAAATAAATATAACGAACCCAAATAAAAATCGGTACCCGGGTGTCCGACTAACAATCCTTTGTCATTATTCATTGCAACACCCGCATATTCAAGCCTACTGACCTGGTATTCCCAAGCAGTCCACCATATAGCTACTGACCAGACACGACGTTGCTTAACTTTAGTAGTCGTACGGGAACCTGTATTTCAACGTGACGTCAGCGCAAAACTACACTCTGGAAACAAGTGAAGCACATGAAACATACTGAAGATTTATTTTTTTGGATGGCAAAAAGGGACAAAAATTCATGGTAAAGTTTGAAAATTTAAAGTAACAGCATAGAGGAAGTTGTGGAGATATATGATCATGTATGTGCTAAAATGACTGATATAAAAAAAAGAACCGTTAACACTGTAAAATTAACACTAAATTGGAAGCGTCATTTAGCATTAGCCTAACTTTATCAGACTGGTATGCTGGTGAGAATTTAGACTGGTGTACTGGCGTACATAAAAGTAGGTCTTGTAGTAATGCGGACTGCAAGTCAGTTCGGTAGTGTTATTTAATTATGATTCTGTATCTTTTACTATTCTGAGTGTATAGGTTATAAAGAAGTACACATGACTACTTCTTTAAATCTCGAAGTTCAAAAGCATCGTCAGTTTTGTTATACTCGCTTTAGAGAGGTGTCGAGGTGGGTGTCGTCTCTCGATTATTTAGTCTGAATACAGAATTTGAAGAAAGACACCGTCACAATGGCGTCGCGTCGAGAGACTATGGTTTTACGCAGCAAGACAAATCGTATTGCGCCAAGCAAGAGGAACAAAGAAGAAGAGTTCTAGACCAATCGGTACGCACGACTAGATCGTCAAAAGAGATCGATTTACCAATGTCTGCGTCTCAAAGTCCCGGTTAACGAAGATTCGGGCACAAAGAAATAAAGTAGCCTTTGAAAATTTTGTATCATCTGATAGGGTGCGTTTTTTTTTTTCTTCCTTTTTTTTTTGTTTGTTTTGTTTTTTTGCGTCGGGTTTTCCGTAGTAAATAGACACAGATCTATTTTGAAACAGTGAAAGGGGCGGATACTGTCAAAAGCGTCCTTGAACGGTGAAGTGAACGAACGAAAACCAATAATGTCAGTCGCATAGAAGTTTATTGATATTATCCGATCTAAATGTATCTTTTGTTACGATTAAATGAATTCGCTTATAATAAGTGGCACGGGTAAAAATATATAAGGAAGCGTATATGATAATCGAGTTTGGCATATAGACACTTACCTCTCAGTATATGTGAGTCTGTTCTATCTACCACCCACCCACCCTCTCTCTCTCTCTCTCTCTCTCTCTACCATCTATCTTTACCGATCTGTACATTATATCTATCTATCTATCTATCTATCTATCTATCTATCTATCTATTTCATTCTGTTCATATCTATCTATCTATCTGTTGTAGAGTAGTTTCACAGTGGAGGCTTGTATTTCACTAAGTCGGTCCTAAAAAGGTTCGACGTAAAAAAACGTTAGGAACTTAAAATAATAGTTAATGACGCAGCAATCTAGTTGTGGTGGCTGAAACTTTAATGTCCGACATCGACTGACTCACCAACTCTCTGAGCGACTCCGCGATTGCTACTACTACTAATTATTATATGTGGGAGAGTCTATTAACAATAGAATTGGTCTGTTTTAGTATAACACTATCACACCTTCTCTGTTTATATCTATATATCTCAAGATATCTATTTTTATTTATCTCAATAAATATATAAATACCTATAAATAGATAGAGTGACGGATGGATAGATAGATAGATAGATAGATAGATAGATAGATAGATAGATAGATAGATAATATTTTTACTCTTGTATATAAAATACTTGTTATGAAATAAAATCCTTGCATTTACCTTGATAAAGTCTCTCAGAAGAAAACAATTTTTTAAATTTTTTTGTTTTTTTTTTCTTTTTGTCTTTTGTCATATTATCCTTTAACAGGATAGATTTAAGATAGATAGATAGAAAGAAATGATAGATAGGTTATTAATAAAATTAGATGGAGATAGATAGATAGATAGATAGTGAACAAAATATATAATAAAAAAACATGGGATATGATATAAACAAAGAGATAGAGACAGATAGGATAGATAGATATTAAAAGGACTAAAATGAAAAGATATGAATAGATAGATAGATGAATGGGTATTAAAAGGACTAGATAGATAGATATAAAGATAGAATGAGATAGATATATAGATAGATAGATAGATAGATAGATAGATAGATAGGTATTAAAAGGACTAAGATAGATAGATAGATAGATAGATAGATAGATATCTCATCGAATTCCATTTCCTCTTTGAATATTTATATTGGATCTGCTTCTTTCTCTTTCCCTCGCTCTGTCTCGGTGGCCTTCACTCCCTATCACACACATTCAATTTCTCTCCGTTTCTCTCTCCCTCTCTCTGTTTAACTTTTTCAGTGTAAATTCTTAAATCAGATGAACTACATTGTCTGTTCAAATTTAAATGAAAACACCGGGAGTATATTAAATAAAAATTTGCATATTTCGCAATACTTTCCCACCGATTACTCACCTCCCCATATATATATATATATATATATATATATATATATATATATATATATATATATACACACATTTATATATATATATATATATATATATATATATATATATATATATATATATATATATATATATATATATATATACACAGAGAGAGAGAGAGAGAGAGAGAGAGAGAGAGAGAGAGAGAAGGCACGGTGGATAGCGGCTTGGGTTGAGGAATCGAAGAGCCGAGTTCGAATTCCAGTCGAATCCATTACATTCACTTACTTTCGGTTCTGACATCAGTCGGAGATTCTCACCTCGGCCATCAGGCAGTCAGTGGTGGGCTATATACGCTCCCTTTCGTGGATCGAGCACTTTTGGAAGAAAGGGAGTTTTAACACATTATATAAAATATATATGTATTACCGGATATATATATATATATATATATATATATATATATATATATATATATATATATATATATATATATATATATAGTGTGTGTGTGTGCGTGTGTTTATTAAGACAAATATACTTAAATGACTATAGTTGATAACAGAAGTCATTGGTTTAACACAACGGCTTCCAATTCTGTGTTTGTCGTTGCTTGGAAATCTTCCATGCTAACAAAAACAGACGATCATTGTTGCTATGTTCGTGTATTGTTTAATTTATTGTAATGTACTTGTCATCTTTGAGGATGGCTTATGTAAGGATTAAAAAAATATATCAATATAGTGATTTTTGTTTGTCTTTCAATGATACTGTTATCAGACGAAATGAAAGGACTTTGCTTGAAATAAAAAGACAAAACTCGTCTGTATTATTTAATGAAGCATGCATTTATATATATATATATATATATATATATATATATATATATATATGTGTGTGTGTGTGTGTGTGTGTGTGTCTGTGTCTGTGTGTTTATAACAAATATATAACAAATATGTTACTTTCAAAACAGAAAGCTTAAGAATAGGATATTACTGTAAGGTATCATTCTTAATGCAAGTAAACTTTTTAATATTAGTGCTCCATTGTTTGGTTCGATTTGGTTTGTTTTACGGCATATAAACCTGAATGGGTTATTTGATGCCGACAAGATTTTTATTGCTGGTATTATTTTTTTCAGAAATGTATTCTTGGTAATAATATATTTCTGGCAATAATTTTTCTTCAAAATTCATTGCTGGAAATATTTTTTTCAGAAATGTATTCTTGGTAATCATATATTTCTGGCAATAATTTTTCTTCAAAATTCATTGCTGGAAATATTTTTTTCAGAAATGTATTTAAACATTCTATGTGTTTAAACATATTTTTACACTTTCATCGTATTTTGAACCCAGTTTGGGGGTTAACTATTTGCCCATAGCTGGGATGTTAACAGGTGCTATCAAGCCGGGTCGGGGTGGACCTGGGAACACCAGAAATTAAGAAGTGGTTCCACGCTCCTCAAGACCTCTTTATCAAAGGCTTTATTGTCGGATGAAGTTTCTCGTCTTATCCCGGTCACAGATATTGTTTATCGTCATGTTAGGATATATATATATATATATATATATATATATATATATATATATATATATATATATATATATATATATATATCCAAGTATATAATTGGTATATACGGAATGAATTCTAAAAAACCAACAATTACTATTCTTAAATTTGGATTCTAAAATTGCCAGTTTTTAATTTAAATATTAAATTTTATGATATAATTTTATAATTATTGGTTAGTATAAATTATTTTTAATATTATCCGTATTTTAAAGATCTGAATAGCTATTATAACATGATTTCGTTGTCAAGCTTTTGAATCTTTCTATACTTGGTTTTGATTGGTTATTCTAGCTTTTGTAACAATGTCCCCCCTAGTGTAGGATCGTTAATTAATCTGAAACTTTTAAAACCATTTATTTTATCTTCAACATCATCACTTGATAAGACACCGAGGGTGTTGAAACAAAATAGCTATTTTTGTAGTGATTTTATAACATATTTATGTTATAATTTTTTTATAAATAATAAATATATATATATATATATATATATATATATATATATATATATATATATATATGCCTGTGGCCTGACAATTGCATATAGCATGAACCAGTCTGTCGCCTCTAAGTGTTGACTTCAATGTTCACTTTTATATTTACACACGCTCTATCTCTGATATTGAGCACTTTATTCCATAAATATAGCAAACCTTAAGACTATATTTCTGTATATATATATATATATATATATATATATATATATATATATATATATATATATATATAAACAAATGAGAACTAGAGACAAAAGTTCATTTTCTCCATCAAGGCATTCATTTCCGTAGTTCACTGTTACCAGCAAGTAGAAATATTTTTTCTCCAGATGATGGCCATTTTGGCCGAAACTAGTCGAGGAATCTAAATGAAATAATAATGAAAAAAAAAAAAAAAACGAAAGAATGTTAATCTACAACCCAGTGTGTCTGAAGATTTTAATATTTTGTATTGTTCAATATATATATATATATATATATATATATATATATATATATATATATAATGAAAACATAATTTTAAGATATTCTACATTTGTGGGATAAAGTGCTGAATATCAGAGATAGAGTGTATGTAAATATAAATCTGAACATTGAAGTCAACACTAACAGGCCACAGGCTATTTCATGCGAGACGCAATCATCAGGCCTGATGAAACAGCCTGTTGCCTCTGAGTAGACTTCTATGTTAACTTTTATGCATATATATATATATATATATATATATATATATATATATATATATATATATATATATATATATATATAGAGAGGGAGAGAGTGGAGAGAGGTTGCATGGTGAAGTAATGGATAGCAGCTTGGACTAAGGAATCGGAGATCCGAGTTCAAATTCCAATCGAATCCATTCCATTCACTTACGTGCTAATACCCTTGCAAAAGGTATGTATCCTCTACTTCTTCCTCCAGCTATGGGTAAATAGCAGGACAGACTGGGTTCTATAGCCTTGGATGGCAACTGCTCTAGGACAACCCTGAATTCAAAACCTGTGGAGGGTTGTTTGGGGACCTTGTGGCACGTAGTGCACCAGGTCTCTATATTCGGCCCTTCAAAAGCCTTCACCATTATAATCAAATCTCATTCTCTCGTGTCTGGCTCTCGGTTCCTAGGAGCTGAGCTGCTTCACCCTCACACGTCGAATACAACGGGAGAGTCGAATACACATACACACACACACACACACACACACACACACGCATACACACACACACATATATATATATATATACATATGTGTGTGTGAGTGAGTGTGTGTGTGTGTTTGTGTAGGCTTTGATTAATAAATACGTTACCTGAAAAGTGGTTAAATTTTTAATTAGAATATTCATTGTATAATATTTGATTAATGTAATAAATATTTACAATTGAATAAATTGCATTGACAAGAAAATATATGTCGCAAAATGAATATCTGTTGTGTTTAAAATAACTTCTTTTTCAGTATTAAGCTATGTATTTGTAAAAGTAGATGTGAAAATCATTTGCATAAAAATCAATAAAAATCTACTATAATCGATTCAGTTTCAGCTTTCCTTAATACATTGATTCCTTAATATATTGATTTACACTATCTTATCGATTTTGACACCTGCAAACTCGAAGCAGGTCTTCACAAGGATAGATGGAGATGATTATTCACGATCGATTTCTCTTGGATAAACAATTCGAGAAGTGTTGAAAGAAAATTAGTTTGTTCAGGATCTCCAACGTTTGGAAAATCCAACAAACATCATTTACGTGCTTTCCAGTTGGTGAAAAATATGTCCTCGTCTATTTCACTGCCTAAGAAATCGTGCCATTTCTTTCGAAAAGGCACAAAAAGTCAACAGTTTCTCAACCGCAATTTGTGTGTTTTACAGAAATCGAACATTCGCAATCAACTGTACACGCATTAAATCTCGGACTGGACGTGATTCCCCATTCAAATCTCGTCGAAGTTGAATGAGGCATTCAGCAGGGTCTTTCAAAACTTTATTTTAAAAGACTGATTAAATGTTATATTTAACTTGTTTTTTTTTTTCATAACTTTTCACATCTTTATTCAGTGAATCCCTTGGAATTTCAGATGCATCATTGTTCATTTTTTTTCTGCAAATTCAAATTAGTTTTCGCAGATAGTACAAGTCGTCCTGTAATGAACGAAATCACTGCTCGATATTAAGCATAAACCAAACGAGATTGTTAACCATTACCCGGTGCTGGAATGCGCATCTTCATTGTATATTTCCTAAGATTTTCATGAATTTACCTTCCGAATTTTACCTCGTTGGTTATTGAAGGAGATTTTTATTTCGTCCACTGGGGGATCGGACTTCTATCAAGAAAAGCTCGAGTTATGCAAATGTAATGAGAAAAAATGTTAACTGATGTAATTTCCTTTCCTGATGTTCTTTCAGATTACACAATTTCACACATTTATTACAGGTTCCTCCACCAACAAGTTAACAAATTCCTCTGTTCAGGATCACCATCAGCTGTCACCCTCCCTAGTCTTTTAATAGCTTTAGGAAAATCATATGGCTGCCAGGATAAAATCAGACATGTGAAGTCGGGCACCTATAGTCTAATGTCGTAAGTCTTGATAAAGAAAGAATATATATATATATATATATATATATATATATATATATAAGACATTTTTATGTATAACATACTTTTTATAGATACAAATATTTAAGTAAATGCTCTGTTTATAATAAACAGTATTAAACAACATTTACCGTTCTGAATGTCCGAGAAATTTTTATAGAAAATATTCGTCCTCCGACAGGATACGAACCTGTATCCTATACGGAATCGTCATATAGCCTGAATATAGGACGAATATTTTCTGTGAAAATTTCTCGGACATTCAGGCCGGTAAATGTTGTTTAATACTGTTTATTATAAACAGAGCATTTATTTAAATATTTTATCTATAAAAACAATGTTAAACATAAAAATGTCTTAAAATAATTGTCGGACTTTGTCCATTTCATAATACATATATATATATATATATATATATATATATATATAAAATAGGAAAGAACAGTTAGGTTAATAAACCAAAGTTCTTTAGTATTTTTGGTTTTATTTAAAAAAAAAAAAACAGTGCTCAATACATAAGTAGAGGCTAAATTTATAATTATTTTTAAAAAATATGATTCCATCGTTACATAATATTTCTCATGTTTCAAAAACAGAAGGTAAAAAACCAGCTCCTTTTCATCATTATTAAAATAATTGATTTCGCCGTTTCCATGTAATTAATATTACGAATGTATATGCTTATAAAGCTCCGTAAATTTCAAGAATAATTATTCCAAAATTCGCTTGAGGATCGAAAAGATATGTTTTTTAGCTTCTGTTTTTGAAACATGATAACTCTTATGTAGCGATAGAATCATATTTTTAAAATATAATATATATATAATATATATATATATATATATATATATATACTCATACATATATACATATATAAAGAGAGAGAGAGAGAGAGAGATAGATAGAAAAGAGAGAGATATTAGGGTACTGGTCTACCGCCTTCATGCAACCAAAAGTTTCATATGCGCCAATATTTAATATGGCAACACAATCATATTCGACGTCGGGGGTTGAGTGAAGGTCGTTGATAAGTAACTTAATCTCGACATGTTGTTTTTTTCATCGTTTTCCTTGTTCCTCGAAAACTGTATTGTAGGGTGACCTTGCCATATTTCGGAGTCTCCGGTAACAATTCTGGACAGTCTCATTGTTTAAGTTGGTGTATGCTGCCATAATCTTTGCCTTCAGTTCGTCTTTGGTCGTCTTGTAGGGTTTTGTTGATCTCTATGTCAACTGAGCCGCACAAAAAATAATCAAGGGGGTTGCAGCCTGGGAAGGTAAGTGCCCAGATGGTGATGTGATCGCAGAAATTGTCTGACAGCCTTGACTGGTTTCCCTTGCTTGTATGGAATGATGCTGAGTCTTTCCAGTATTGATGGAACCTTTCTTCCAAACATTTTGCTTGAATTAGTGATTATCTTGATTATGTCCTTTTCTCTTTCAAGTCTTTCTTTTTATGCGCCATATCCTTTTAGAACGTAGGCGATCATGTCTCTCCACCTTCCTTTGTCCCTTGCAGATCTCAGCAAGATCCTTCCCTTTGCTTCCTCCCCCAGACCACGTTCTGTCATCCACCTGCTCAAGCTCGTCAGGTATGTCACGCGTTGCTTTCCCTTGTCTGTCTTTTCCTCTATTCAACCCGTGAGTATCAGATTCTCCAGGCCCTCCTTCCTCATTATGTGTCCTAGAAACTTCAGCTTACTCTTTCTGATGTTAAGTATAAGCCTTCTCCTTGTTTGTAACCTCTCTAAGACCTGATTTTTGCTCACACGCTCGGTCCATGATGTCCTTAGAATCCTTCTGTAGATCCACATCTCCGTCGCCTCCAGTCTCTTCTTCATCTTTGAGGAAATTGTCCAACATTCGCTACCGTAAAAAAGAACAGATTTCACGTAACAGCTCAGTATTCTTTTCTTTGTTACCAAAGAAATCCTCCTGTCTTGCAATACTCTGCCCAGCTTTTGGAATGCGTCCTTGGCCATCCCAATACGTCTAAGGATCTTAGGGTCGCATTTACCGTCTTCTGTCAAGACGCTTCCCAGATATTTCAACTTCTTCGACTGCTTGATTCTGGTGTTTCCGACCTGCAAATCGCATTTCGGCCTCATCCTCTTACTGATGGCTACACACTCTGTCTTCTTGTAGCTTGTGCTTAGTCCTTTCTTCTCACTCCTTGTCGCTAACTTCTGCTGGAGATTTTGTAGTTTCTCTTCCATATCTGCTATCAGTACTATGTCGTCTGCATATCGTATGTTGGTAAGATTGTGGCCGCCAATGCTAAATTCCGGTAGGATTTCCAATTCTCTCAGAATTGCCTCGCTGTATAGGTTGAACAGGTCGGGAGAGAAGACGCATCTTTGCCTTACCACCCCCTTTCTATTTTCGTATATTCACTAAATTCGTTCCCTATGCGCATGCATGTTGTTTGCAGCCAGTATAGGTTCTTGATTATTCTGATATCTCTCCCGAATACATCAAGGTTGCTGAGCAGTTCCGTCTGATCCTTATATTGTAAACATGTAGATGAAAGTATTAATCCAAAAATGATTGAATAACAATGCATCATTGTGGCCTCATGTTGAAACAAAATTATTCATAGACTGGCAGCCATGTTACTCTCTGTTAAAAGTAAAATCTTCTCTCAAAATTTTGTTTTTCAGAAAACAGGCTTCTTGGTCGGTAACTGTTTATCACTCTTTTCAGTGTTGGGTTTCCTTCCTAAACTTTTGTTTGAAATGTGTGGAACATTAAAATCTTGATTAAAATTTTCTTTTCAAGTTTTTGTTTATCCATCTTAATTGTTGCTGCTGTTGGAAGTCCATGTAACTGTTATTTATACAATTCTTTTTATGATTCTGGAGCACCTTCCTAAACTTTTGTTTGAAAGATGGTGGAACACTAAGACATAGAAGGACCATTCATTTTTTAACTATTATGTAGTATCCATTTTAATTGTTGACACTGTTGATGCTGAACAACGTGGGGACGCAGGATTACTGTCGGCTCAGATGGACCAACGGAACGGACCATTATGAGTGCTGTAGCACCAGTCCACAATTTTTCGTAAGAAAGATGGTCCATCACTAAGACATAGAGGCACCATTCATTTTAACTATTAGTCCAGTATCTATTTTGAAGTGTGCCACTGTTGATGCTGAAACACAACGTGGGGACGCAGGATTGGGGCAGAGTCGGCTCAGATGGACGAACGGACACGGACCAAAGTAAGAGTGCTTCGCTGAATGTTACTCTTATTTTGGTCCGTGCCAGTTGGTCCATCTCATGTGAGCCGACACTGCCCCAATCCTGCGTCCCCACGTTGTGTTTTAGTATCCACAGGAACATCTATTTTGAAGTGTGCCACTGTTGATGCTGAAACACAACGTGGGGACGCAGGATTGGGGCAGAATCGGCTCAGATGGACCAACGGACACGGACCAAAGTAAGAGTGCTTCGCTGAATGTTACTCTTATTTTGGTCCGTGCCAGTTGGTCCATCTCATGTGAGCCGACACTGCCCCAATCCTGCGTCCGATTTAAACTATCCACAGGAACATCTATTTGAAGTGTGCCACTGTTGATGCTGAAACACAACGTGGGACGCAGGATTGGGGCAGAATCGGCTCAGATGGACCAACGGACACGGACCAAAGTAAGAGTGCTTCGCTGAATGTTACTCTTACTTTGGCCCGTCTCATGTGAGCCGACACTGCCCCAATTCTGCGTCCCCACGTTGTGTTTTAGTATCCACAGGAACATCGGCTTCACTCCTCTCCGTCCTGGCTATGATTGTCAAAGACTAAATCACAGTTGCCGCTGGTGAACTAAATTAACTTCAACAAAACTCATTAACAAGTGTAAAAATAACAACTTTTATTTATGGTGCTATGATCGATTAAGATCATGAATACATGAACAAAAGAGATTTGAAGAATTTTACCCGTATGAGGAAAAGGTGGACTGGTGATAGCATTTATGGCTACACAGCCGAGACAGCTGATGGGAGGAGTTCAAAAAGCGTCGTAAAGAAAAGTAGTTGAATAACACTAGTACGCTCAAACCCTCGGTCACTATGACATGTGACTTGATACTAGTACGACCATCGATTTGATACTTGTACGACCATCGACTTGATACTAGTACGACCATAGGCAGCTTTTGAACAGTTTCGCTTACCTAATTCCAATCATAAACAATAGGATGGTTTTCACGCCCTTCCCAGAAGTGCTATGAGCTGGAACGGTCACTCCAGACTGACATAGATTAATCGACTATCGTAAGATTCGAACCCAGATCTCATGATCTAACGCCCTAACCACTCGGCTATGTATACAATATTGTTCCGCAAGTTGGGAATTGGTGTATATTACTGTGTATAAATAATCACCTGTTCTACATTAGTTACTGGAAGAATTTGTGTAACTCGGGTTTCGGGAAATGAGCGATAGTAAACGACGTGACCCTGTTGATGCGTGCTTCGTTGAATGCCACTCTTACTTTGGTCCGTATCCGTTCGTCCATCTCTGGTGAGCTGAGTCTGCTCCAATCCCGCGTCCCCGCGTTGTGTTTCAGTATCCACAGGAACACCGGCGAAGAACTCTCGAAGATCAGGCTTGACTCCACATGAATACATAAACAAAAGGGCTTTGAAGAATTTTCCCCCGTATAAGATTTCCCGTGCCTGATGGAGGCACCATGGTTCTCTGCCAGGGTGAATGTATTGCTGCTAATATTATATCCTTAAAAAATCTATTACTGGTAATGTTCGATCTTAAAAGCATCCAATAACCTAATATGATTGGTGGGCCAATCAAAATATTGGCTTTGTGTCATAAATATCGGAAGAGAGGCGAGAAGTTTCATCCTGGACCTTCTATCATTGACAATCCAATCAAAATGGGGGTCTTTTTCGTCTCATATCCAACTTCAGTGGACCATTTGCCATGGTCCGGAATCTCACCCTCATTTGACCTGATTATCACAGGTGTCACCGTCACCTCCATCTGAAAGTGTGTCATATCAAAACAAACCTGACCTGTAAAGATTTACTTTGTGTCACTCATTTCAATGAATAATTCTATTATCAAATGAAAACAACACACAAGTTCAATAAGACTTAAGATTATCCCTAACGACTAATTCCATCCAAGCTCACAATTTCAACTCTCCCACCATACCCCATAAGTGACACAAACAAGAAAATTTCCGTCCTGGGTATGACGATAAACTAAATCCAACACCAAGGCCTCTTATAAGGTGGTTTTGAAGAGCTACCCCTTAATTGTTGGTGTTCTCAGGTCCACCCTTACCCAGGGTGGTAGCTCCAGTTAGGGTCCCAGCTTTGGGCAAATAGTTAACCCCAAACAGGGATCAACACACTATGAAAGTGTTAAAAAAGTAGGCTTCAATACCAGGAATACATTTTTGTAAAAATATTACCAGAAATGAATTTTTGAAGAAAAAATATTACCAGCAATACATTTTTGAAAGAAAAAAAATGTTATCGGCAA
The DNA here is from genome assembly GCA_903632075.3 of Acanthosepion pharaonis. NCBI lineage: Eukaryota > Metazoa > Mollusca > Cephalopoda > Sepiida > Sepiidae > Acanthosepion > Acanthosepion pharaonis. Next base: position 1,221,135 of record CAHIKZ030000768.1, read on the forward strand.
TAAATTTTTGGAAAAAAATATTAGCAGAATACTTTTTAAAAATTTATTACTATCAATAAAAATCTTGTCGGCCTTAAATAACCCATTGAGGTTGATATGCCATAAAATAAAACAAACAAAAACAGAAAATTTATAGTATTGCATTGTTTTAACATGAAAAATATTTTTCTTTCTTTAGAAATAAATATTAGATTGCCAGTCAAACTTTGACACCAGACATGACGTCATACCAGTGTTGATGGAGTTTTCCTATCTGACCTTTTGTTTGAATTAGTGCAGAATGTTATCATCTTGATTATGAATATTTCTCTTTTAATTACATATGCGTTGCCAAAAATGATTGAATAACAATGCATTATAGCTTTCCGTTGCAAAATTATTTAGCCAGTCCGTTATCCAACCTTTTATAACGGAACGTGTTCCCCAATTGAGAAACTAACCGCATTGGTAATGGTAATCTTAATATCAACCATTGATATTGACTTTTCCCTATAAGGAAATAACCGGCATTCATTCCCTAAGTACCAAGTGTTATTGTCGCTTAAGATTCACAAAATCTACACTTTTAAAACAATTTCCCTAATCTAGTAATTGTTATTTTCTCTTTCAAGTATTGAGGGGAGTATCCTTCTCAACCTTTTCTTTGAAATAGTGTGAACAGTCAAAATTCCTCTTTATGTCACTAGTTTCTCTTTGAGATTCGTGTGTTAGCCATTTTAGTTCTTGCTGTTGATGAAAGTACTCAAGTGATGTGGTTTATGTTATTTGGTACACATCTTCCTTTGTCATTCTGTGGCATGATTCTATAAAAATGGTTTTCACTAAGAGCTAAATACGAACGTTTTAGCTATTGATCTGAGAAAGTATGGTTGTATACAGCCGACATTTAAGTGACTTGCCAACGAGCTTGGCGCTAATATTGCTTGTTTGTAACTGGATCAAGGGCGATGGATTATACCATATAAGATTATTTTTACAGTCGAATCTCCTTTCCTTTTAAACTATTAGATTCTTATACCAGAGTTACTCGTAGTTTATACATAAAATTTCTTTAACGCACGATTTTGTTATCAGTAGAATAACTTTAAGTATAGCAGGAGAGATGGCGTTAGCACAGAAAAGATTATCTGCCCAGTGCTCTATAGTCAAGACCAGCGTTTTTCAAGCAGTGCGTCCGGTCGAATGGATACACCCTGAAAGGTAAGCCAGTTGCACCGCTAGTTAGGAGTAATCTATAAATTATATTTATATTTAAAAAAAAAAACGTCTTTATTTTTAAAAAGCTAGAGACAAAAATCACATGGCTTTCACATCTAAATCAAGCCTTTGTCATTTGGTGTTAATGCTGAATTCTAGTTCCTCTTCGGCGTGTTATACTCACTGTGCGAAAAAATATGAACCTTCTGCTATGGGTTAATTAGTAAAAGTTTTAATATTAAAGCATTATTATCTCCAAGGGAATTATTACAAATAATTTCTGGCTTTAAATAGCCTGCAAGGGGTGTTTAAACCGTAAAACAACGAATCAATTAATGTTTCTTAATATTTTTCTCTAGATTTGGGAAGGCATCTATCTCTATTCGTACCGATTTCTGTACCGTATTCTATGTGACTTGATTATAATGAAGAAGGAATGCTGGGAAAGGTTGATACTCACAGGACAGATTAAAGGGTATAAGAGACAGATGAATGAACACTGCGTGGGGACGTTTCATGCCTCATTGCGACCTTCAGGCCAATATATATATATATAGTTTACATGACCTATTGAACACTTTTTCCCTATAATGGCAACAAATTTTAAACGCCACAGATTCAGAATACCCCCCACACGTATATATATATATATATAATATAAAAGGCTGAAACACTAATATTCCATGGTTATAATTTATTATACTGGAATCGTAATCACGATCCAATTAATCAGTAGGTCTGATGATTTGGATCGTGATTACGATTCCAATGTAATAAAATATTAGTGTTTGAGCTTTTTATATTATATTCTTACTCTGTACTGGATATTGAGTTCTACCTGCTTGGGAATTTTTTTATATATATATATATATATATATATATATATATATATATATATATATGTCTGTGCGGGGAGTGGGGTGGAGGCCAAATCACGTTGAAACACCTGTTCCCATACAAGCACCGAACGTAGACCCTGGTCCGTACCTTTATGGGTGACAACTTGGAAATAGCAGGTACTGCAGGCTTAGTTGTGTGGGTGGTGTAATGCATAATTGCTCGGAATTGTTAAAGATCTAACCAAAGTCTTTATCCACTGGATCATGTGTCCTCAAAAACACATGGCCAAGTGGGTAATGACGTTGATCCAGTGACTATACCCAAAGAGTTGTGAGTTCAGGTTGCAACAGCAGTGAACCAAAAACTTGGAGAGTTGTGATTAATGGGAAATAAATGAGATATCCGGAAGAGGCATGGCACGTGGATCATAATACTACATCTCAGACAGATATTGGAGGCATGACACGTGGATCTAGAACTATCTAACACGGTGGACGAATGAAAGGTTTCGATGGACGAAATTCAAATCACCTGAAGGAGGCCGTAGCGTACAACGGCCGAAACGTTGTGAATATGGCAATGAAGATGAAGATAACAGTCCGAATAATGTAAATATTGTAAGTGAATGAATAGTTTTCAATTTAGAATCATTTATATTTCGTCGTTTTTATGTCCTTTATTTGGCAAAATATGAGTGAATTATATTTAAGTTCGACTTGTTTTTGACATTGCATCCGAACTGTTCAGTTTTTATACTTCAAAAACCTATTTCAAATTATAGATAATATTGTAGATGAGAATGTCCCTAAATTTACTGTGGACTTTTCTAATTATATTCTTATATTTCAGATTTTAATCCACTATGTTTTTAACTTGTTTGTTTTGTTTAGTTTAGTTTTACGGCATATCAACCTCAATGGCTTATTTAATACCGACAAGATTCTTATTGCTCATAATTTTTCTTCCAAACATTTATTGCTGTGAATATATCATTTTTCTCTTCAAAAATTTATTGCAGGTAATATTTTTTCATCAAAAATGTATTGCTGGTAATAATGTATTGCTAGTAATAATTTTTCCTTCAAAAATTCATTGCTGGTAATAAGTTTTTACAAAAACGTGTTGCAGGTATTAAAACATATGCATTGCTGGTAATAATTTTTCAAAAAATGTATTGCTGCTAATATTATTTCCTTAAAAAATTTATCGTTGATAATATTTATTGCTGATATTAAATCATATTTTTACTTTCATAGTGCTTTGACTCCAGTTAACTGTTTGGCCATAACTGGGACCCTAACAGGTGCTACCACCCCAGGTCAGAGTGGATCTGGGAACACCAGCAATTAAGTGGTGGTTTCACGCTCGTCAAAACCTCCTGATCAGACGCCTTGCTGTTGGATGTAGTTTATCGTCATACCCAGGATGCGAATGTAGTTTATCGTCATACCCAGGACGCGGATGCAATTTATCGTCATGCCCAGGACGCGGATGCAATTTATCGTCATACCTAGGACGCGAGTGCAGTTTCTCGTCATACCCAGGACGCGGATGCAATTTATCGTCATGTCCAGGACGCGGATGCAATTTATCGTCATGCCCAGGACGCGGATGCAATTTATCGTCATACCCAGGACGCGAGTGCAGTTTCTCGTCATACCCAGTACGCGGATGCAATTTATCGTCATACCCAGGACGCGGATGCAATTTATCGTCATACCCAGGACGCGGGTGCAATTTATCATCATACCCAGGACGCGAGTGCAGTTTCTCGTCATACCCAGGACGGTATGGTTTTAACACCTATATTTATAATTCTATATTTGCTCAAATAGAGTGTTCTCTGGAAAGGGTATTTGAATGCATCAACCCTAACTTTCGGACGGAATTATACCAACAGTATCATTCGACTGTGAGGGTCACAACATACTGATTTTGGAATAATTACATTAGAGCTTTCTTCAAAGTGACCAGACGCGGAATAAAGATATATACCCTACTAAAATGGTTCGGCTTACAGCAATATCAAGTTGAAATACCGGTTCGCATCCGATTACCGAAGTTAAGCAAAATTGAATCTGGATGTGTGACCTCTCGGGATTATCAGATACCGTAATCTTGGATGTGCAGGTGGTGTAATCGATAACGGCTTGTTGATCAGAGAGCCGAGTTCGAATTTCAGTTTGGTTCATTACATACACTTACGTGCAAATACCCTTGTGAAAGTTATGACATCTCCCTCCAGGGTTCTATAAGCCTTGGCTGGTAAACAGTCTACCACACGAAAAAATGGAAACCTACTTCTGCCTAATCAGTTCTAAGCGTGCATCTTTTCCTCTATGGATTAAATAGTAAGACTTGTATCAGAAAATCATTGTTTACATTATTCGGACTATTGTCCTCATCTTTGTCGCCATATTTATTACAACGTTTCGGCCGTTGTACGCTCCGGCCTTCTTCAGGTGGTTGGAATGTCAAACTGGACCCTTTATTTCGCTCGCTGGGGTAGACTGTTCTAACTAACGCCTTTAATGGATGTCTGTCTCCACTGCCTTAACCGGGTATTGAACTCACACTCTTTGGGTCATGTCACTGGATCTAACTAACGTCTTTATCCTCTATGACATGTGTCCTTGAAGAAATCTGTGTATGAGTTTCTGGTTATTATGAACCTAATGTCTTCAGCAACCTTTTTTTACCAGTGCTCATATTGCAATTTTTGGTGTTATCATTTAATGTTTTTACCAGAGCTCAGATTGCAATTTTTGTGTTATTATTGCATTCCACTGGCACTCGTAATTACTGGTTCCCTAATTGTATTCATTTCTATGTTTGTAATAAATATGGTGACAAAGATGAGGACAATAGTCCGAATAATGTAAATAGTGTACATAATACCTCATCTCAGAAATATAGATAGATGCTGAAGGGCTGAAACGTTGTAATAAATATGGCGACAAAGATGAGGACAACAGTTCGAATAATGTAAATAGTGTACATAATACCTCATCTCAGAAATATAGATAGATACTGAAGTGCCGAAACGTTGTAATAAATATGGCGACAAAATGAGGACAATAGTCCGAATAATGCAAATAGTGTACATAATACCTCATCTCAGAAATATAGATAGATACTGAAGGGCCGAAACGTTGTAATAAATATGGCGACAAAAATGAGAACAATAGTCCGATTAATGTAAATAGTGTACATAATACCTCATCTCAGAAATATAGACAGATACTGAGGGGCCGAAACGTTGTAATAAATATGGCGATAAAAATGAAGCAGTAGTCCGAATAATGTAAATAATGTACATAATACCTCATCTCAGAAATATACACAGATACAAAATCATTATTATCTACAAAAAGAGTTATTATAATCTAAAAATATATTTCGAGTTTAAATAAGCTTAAAAAGTTTGATAAGCCGTAATAACTAATCAATCAATGAAATGATGCATTTTTAACTTAAAAATAAAAATCGTGCCTAATTTCTTAGATATATAATCGCCGTACTTATATAACGAAATTGACGTCATGCCAGCTGAATCATATCAGGATAAAAGCTTTATTTTGTTATTGCTTTTTGAACGATGATCTCTTTTCAACAAATAACCGTTTTTCCAGGAGATTCCAGCCCACGTATTTACGAGCAAGGCGCTTTTTTCCATTCATATCAAACTGCAAAAGACTTTAATAAATTTATCAGATCTTCAGATGAGAAAGTCTTTAGGAAATTGAACTGCGAAGTTAGAAGAAATATTGAGAGTGAAGAGAATATTTTGATAGAATAATTTTTTTTCTGGTATGTTTTCTTTGCTGTTTATTTTGCTTCAATAAATCGTCAATTTCAGGTTAGGCTGCCCGAAATTCAACCACTCAATAGCTAGCTACGCAATCAAACAATAAATCGCGTTTGCATTTCGATCTGATATATATATATATATATATATATATATATATATATATATATATGTGTGTGTGTGTGTGTGTGTGTGTGTGTGTGTGTCTGTGTGTGTCTGTTGATGATTGATTTATTTACCTAATCAAGGTTTTATGCGATGAAAGTATATGTATACATTTTATGCCCATACATAAAGTCTTTCTCTCTCTCTCTCTCTCTCTCTCTCTCTCTATATATATATATATATATATATATGTGTGTGTGTGTGTTTATGAATCAGTTTATATGTCTTTCTCAATCTATTAAATGATTTTCTGTTAATGTTTCTTCATATCTATCTATCTATCTATCTATCTATCTATCTATCTATCTATCTATCTATCCCAGTCTAATCATTATCTATCTATCGATCGATCCCAGCTATTCATATCTATCTATCTATCTATCTATCTATCTATCTATCTCTGTTCATTATCTATCTTAGTCTGTTCATTACATAGCTATATAACATTCTCTTTCTCTCTCTTGTCCATCATTATCTGTTCATATCTATCTATCTATCTATCTATCTATCTATCTATCTATATATCTCTGTCTGTTCTTATCTGTCTACGCACGCGTGCTAAGGTGGTTTATTATTCATGTGCAAAAATAGTATATATGCATATGTCGATAAATTACACGAGCCATTTGGGAAATAAACGACATTCATTAATATAAAAAAATATTCTGCTAGATTAACATCTGGAGGTGATTCAGTGCAGTGAGCAAACGATGCTGCCACTTTCCCCACATCTCTGATAACGCCTCCTTCAGATGCATCAGGATTCAAAACAACGGACACGCTGGAATCGTCTTTAAATATACCAAACACGACTATTATTTGTTTTTATTAATGCTCTTAATTATAAATATAGCGAACAGAAAAAAAATCTGCTCATTGAAATCGGGAGATTAATCTGAGATTAGTAGCTATATTATTTGCTTTTTATCTGCAGTTTGATCCAGTCAATGATCAAGTCAGTTGCTACTAAATTAAGGCCTAAGAGCACCTCATCATAGTTAAAAGACGAGATAGTTGCATGGACATAACAGGACGACGTCAGTGTAGACTTTGAGGGTATGTAAGATAGATAACGGTTAATCCTAGACTAGAATAATTTAAAATACACTAGAATCTCTAATATCCGGAACCCCTCAAATCCGGAATCCCTCATACCCGGAATCCCTCATATCCGGAATCTCTCATATCCGGAACCCCAGAAATCCGGAATCCCTAATATCCGGAATCCCTCATATCCGGAGTGCCTCATATACGGAATCCCTCATATCCGGAGTGCTTCATATGCGGAATCCCGCATATCCGGATATCATTTTGATGTGTATATTTGAACTATTTGGCCGATATATAACTGATCTGATAATTTCTGTTTTTCAGGAAATTTACTTTGGATAATTGCTTATGCTTATTTCACCCTAATGGCTTGTATTGGTGTAAAAGATGATGGGAATAAGAGGAAAAGAACAAGTTTGGAGTTATCGCAAAAATTGGAAATTTTAAAGAGACTAAACGCTGGTGAAAGTTCATTGTAACTAATGGCTGAATTCAACATAGGAAAGTTAACATGGTATGGTATAAAATCTTCTAAAGAAACTATTCTTCAGCGTTTACACTGTCAGATTAAACAAGCAAATAAAAAACATGATTGTGATGAAACCTGGATTGAAATTTAAGAAACAATTGAATGGGTTGTTATGATGCCAGCAACATAAAAAAATTCATTATTCATTCCGACTCAATTGTGACGTCGCCCCTCCTTGGTCGCAGCGTCGACTCTGTCGTTCGATCTCGTTCGCGGCTCCAACTGTGACGTGACGTGATGTGGCCGCCCAAGGGTCGATCCTTGTCACGGACAGCACCAGTTGTGACGTTTTTTGCCGCGGCGTCAGCTGTTCGCTCCTCGCTGCTCCAAGTGTGACGTTCCAACCCTCTGGTTAGATGATTACCAGCCTCGCCGTTCCCAACTCGCTTCCAACACCTGGTTACTAGGGTAACTGTACTGATCTCCGGTCTGCCTACCCACGTTGTGATTAGATCTTAGACAGACGGGATCAAACAGGAGTCGGGCCGTATGCCAGCTGGGTTCAACGGGGGTGGCAACACACAAGTAAAGGAAAAAAAAAAAAAACTCACGAGGCAAAAATTACTGATAAGAAAGGGTAACAACCTTTTATATCTAATGTTCGTTACATAAAAATTATTCTTACTTCCCGACCCGTTTTGTGGACCGTGGCACCAAGCTTCTATCATACAATTTAAAGACTTCGAGTTGCCTACTCTCTCTAAATTTTGTATGTCGGAGTGTGGTTTGGTCTCGACACTGGGCGCTAATCTCTACCAGTCGTTCACGGCTGATTCTTCTCTTCGGCTTTAGTTGGACGAGCTTATTCGCTTCGGCTTGAGTTGGACGTATTTCTTCACTTCGATTTGGGTTGGACGAATTTCCACCCTCAGGCTTGGCCTGGTTTCAACTTCTTCTAGACGCAACTGCAAGTAACTTCTTCTTCTTCCGTCCTGCAACTCTTCTCGCCAAGGTCCGAATTCTTCTCTCTGCCGTCTGAGGTGAACTGTTCTCTCTGCCTTCCGGGGCTGAACTGTTCTCTCTGCCTTCCGGGGCTGAACTGTTCTCTCTGCCTTCCGGGGCTGAACTGTTCTGCTTGTCTGGCCTGCAGCTCTTCTGCCTATCTGGCCTGCAATTCTTCGGCCTGTCTGGCCTGCAATTCTGCTCCAACATCTCTGCGGCTTTCGAGCAATTTTCTTCTCTTCGACTTGGCTGCAACTTCTCTGCCTGTCCGGGCCAAACGGACCGACCCTTCTTGCCCGCAAGGGCGAATGAACAGGGCCCGCCGTCCGCTCTCCAACTGCTCTGGCCGTCTACCCCGCAACTCTCTGATTTCTGTCGATTGGGGTTCTGCTTTTATTGACGCAGCAACAAACTGGGGTGGGTCTGTCGGCGTCAGGGCCTTCTTGACAATTCCAAAGTCGCATTAGTTCTGATTTCCCATTATCGCTCTTATTTTCACCCCTACTTCCTCACAGTGCCTCTGGGGGGGGAGGCGCATACCCATCTCTCCCGGTCTCTCGTATGTCAGGTGACCGTTTTCGACCAATGTGTCCTGGTCGAGCGTCCTTTCTCCTCTTTCTCGCATATCACGTGATCGCTTTCGGCTAATGAGATTCTGGTTGGGCGTCTCCCGTCCTTCGTGACGTCTCCAATCGGGCGTGGCCTATCCGGCTTTGTTCTGGGAAAGAAACACCTTGCTAAAAAAAACAAAATCCAATTTGGCCTTTTTCGCACGCACGAAAATGACAATCTCGGCCTTTCTCACCTTTTGGTTTTTGTCAAAACAGCCCGCCGCTAATTAGATGTGACTTCAGGAAGAATTTTTCTCGTCTCGCTGGCGCTTTCTGTGAGCCAAAACAATTGTTTTCATTTCTTTGTTTTTGCTCAGACCTGATAGTCAGAATCTTAATTATCTGAATTGAAAATATCTTCACTTTATCATCGTGGGGGTTCTAATCTTCAACAGGTCAGGATCTGTATACAATTCCAGCGGTCACCTTCTCATCCCAAAAGACACCCCTTTCCGATTAATATTTCTTTTTCCATTGTTCTAAAATCCCATTTCTCCAAATTGATAATGAGCTTCTACATTCCGTGGACACAAAAAGTAGGCCAGATGTTTTGACCGATACTTTTATCAATCGTACGTATGTTCATCCACTTTTACCATGTCTGTTTTCTTTTTATTTCTTTCATTATCTCTAGACTTATTCTTAATTTCTATTGTTCGAAATTCGGTCAGGTGCGTTGGCCTAGATATCTCTTGACACCTGTTTTCGCTTATGACCGGCTTTTGCATTACCCATCTCTCCCTCTCTTTTCCTTTCTTTTCCTCTTTCTTTTTCCCTTCTTCTTCCCTTAGGGTCGCCTAAATACAATTATTATTCTCAAAACTCAATTATTCTTCGTCTAAATAACTAACAACTGGTTAATAAACCGAATAAAAAATTAAATCATATTTCTATGAATATTTCTTTTTAGTTTTTCTAATAATGCAGCGTGCCACACAATTTCTGTACTACAATCCATAAAAAATACACAACAGAATAACCCTCTTATTGTTAAACTGTTGAACAAACTGAACACCTTAACATATAGCAAAACGGTGATAATTTGGTGGATCCTAAGCCATATCGGAATCCAGGGAAATGAGAAAACTGATTCCTTAGCCAAAGCTGCTCTGAACATGACACCCGACGAAAACATCAAAATCCCATACACTGACCTAAAACATAGAATCAAGACAACAATAACACTAAAATGGCAACAACTATGGGACAAAAATACCAACAATAAACTCTATCAAATAGCAATTCTAAAGGAAAGGCAACTGAATCTTAAAACAAGAAAAGAACAAACCACCATTGCCCGACTACACATTGGACACACAAGACTGACTCACTCTTTCGTACTAAAACAAGAACCTCCTCCTCCTAAATGTTACTGTGGAAAACAATACACTGTAAAACATATACTAATAGAATGTACAAACCTCACACACATCCGTAGAAAATTCTATAACACGAAGAACATGAAGAAATTATTTGCAAAAACTGAACCAAAAAATATATTGGATTTTCTAAAAAGAATTTTGGTTTCGTATCAAAGATGTAGACTGATGGATAAACAACATATCCTACCTTTTACCATTTTGCAAATAAATTGTCCTTATCAAATGGAAATTCTTGACTTAAACAAAAAATACCTAGGATTATTTTGCAGTGCAAGTAAATAAGCTCTAGCTTGCTAAAAATGTTCCATACAAAAATAGGCATTTAAAATTCATATATTTGGCAAATATATATATAAACTGGATTTGACATTAAATAACCCACAGTGGTTGATATGCCATAAACCCCAAACAAACAAACAAACAAAAGGGTTGTTAGTTTTCTGGAAAGAAAGCTAGCATTCAGCTATGACGATTAAAAATAACGCACGCTAAAAACTGCATTTCGTTTTAAAAATTTCAAGAACAAAATCAAAACAAAATGGAGAAAAAAGTTGAGAATGACATTAGAAGAGAAAGAATAATCATACAACAGCGATTAAAAAATCCTCATTACATTATTTGTTTTGCATACGTGGCATACTTAATTTAATGAATTTCCATTAACATTACATAATTAATTTCTTTTTCCTTAAAATCAATTCAGTTATATTTCACTCACCATTAGCTTATTTTGTTTACTATAAAACATGGAAAATAAATGTTAAACCTGATTTCAGTATTTTTATTTTAATCTAACTGTTACCCCTCATATCCGGACTTTGTTCCCAATTCCTCATATCCCGAAAGCCTTCTTTTTCCAGTTGTCAGAGAGTCTACTGTGTTCTGATCGGGATAGCATCTTCTCGGGAGCGTGTTTCACAATGTAACGACGTCCAGGATGAAGCTACGGTGGTGGAACTTTTACCAATGTCATACGAAGGGAATGTGGATGTGCGGATCTGTGTACAATGAAATTATACGATGAGGAATTATCATTATTTAAATTATTTACAGTTGGCCTAATATCGTCAAGATATATGCATATAGTGTAATGGTGAGAGGTTCAGAATAGTAAATTATTGAGACGTGTTCGAATAGCGGACGAATTCGTTATGTTCACTTTCGGATTCGGCCAATGCACTTTTTGATTTATTTCATTTTCACAGCTAAGAGCTGCTCGGCTGTGCCACTGACTTGCGTGCTGGCCAGCTGCGATTTGGTCGAGTTGAAATGTTCAATCACTGTCGGCGGATCTGGATCTCTTTTTCATACACAGAAGAGGGGCAGCCTGTCGTCGTATGCGGAACCGTGGTAGGCGAGCCGACCGAAATCTGTGAAAGTTCGAACATGCGACGACATGGAGTAGACAGGCGCCTGTCACCCGCCGCCGTGAGCTTCTGTGATAGGTGTGCGAGACGAGTTCGACGGCAGGTCTCTCCGGCGCGGGTGACTGGTTCTCGTACGGGTAGCTATCCTTAGCTAGCGTGTGGTCGTCGTTGCAACCGTCGGGCGCGTGGCGGTGGTAAGCGTTCAAAGTAAATTTTCAGTTGATTTTTCGTAAAAATGTCAATAAATAAAATTCGAAAATTATATTAACCGTATTGGTTATCGTCGAACGCTATCAGACATTTTTTTTTTGTTGCTGGTGGCCGTCCTCCGCGTAGCCGCGGTAGGTAGGCGAGCCGAGTTAAGATTAAACAGCAGGCCCCCTTGCGCAACCGCCTGATCCCCACACGGGCGGCTGTCCTTAGCGAGCGTGTGGTGGCGTCGCTTTGGCCGTCGGATAAATCCAGATCTTCTTCATCCATCAATGGTTTAAATAGCAAGGTAAACTGTGTTCTCTATCCGTGATTGGTAACCAGTCTGCGAGTAAATCAGCTCTGAATTAAAACCTTATATTACCCTGTCGAAGCACAATGTACATCCAGCCACGGAAAAGCTTATGAAATGAAAAAATAATGGTTATTGTTCGTATGAGCACCTCGCCAGACTTTTTGAATTAAAGCCCAGCGCAAGACTGGCATCAAGATGTCATCAATTTACAGTCGAGCTGGCTAGATGTAAACGTAAATTCTATGTTGAAAGTTACTTTTCTCGCACTTCTCGCTTATAGAACTCCTTTCCGGTACTATGCATTCCAGCCAACGTGAATCTGCAAAAATATAAATGCAATGTCAATCGCTTAATTAATCGCCTGATTAATCTTTGCTCTTCACACTCATTATTATTTCTGTATTTTTTGCACACCCTGTAACCCCTTGTGTCTTAGTGGCTTTATTGCCTTGCATGGGGTGATACCGATTAAAAAATGGTCTTAAAGTCTATGAAATCGATAAGGTGGGTAATATCCTCATGATTACAAAGTTTCGGCAGTTGCGACCTTCGGCCTTCTTCAGTAATCTCGTTGTTTCCGATTCCTTCATTATGCGTATCAAAAAGTTCGGCTGACTCTTATAGTGAATATAGGTTTTCTTGGAGTTCCTATTTTATTTAAAACTTTGCTCACCTGTAGAAGATGTTCTTGCTTTAAGGCACATCTTCATCCGTGATAATATTTCCAGAATCCAGGAAATTAGATTTTACGTATCAATCCAGAACATTTTTTTCTTCTTTTACTTCTAACGAAATTTCAATTATTTCTCTTTAGTTACTCAACTCTGCCAGTTTTTGTTCACCTATACTGTGGCCAGATATTGAACTCACAACTCTTTAGTTCAAGTCACTTTTTCCCAGTGAATAAAAGCGTGATTAATTAACAGAAACTGTGATACCCAAAAAAGGCATGACACTTGAAATTAGAACAAACTTTCCCATGGAATAAATAATCCTAAAGAAGGACAATGCGTACAACAGCCGAAACGTCGTGAATATGGCAATAAAGATGATATATATATATATATATATATACCAAAATCCCCGAAATTCTATTTGTTCTCATGTTTATTGTCATATTCACGACATTTCGGCTGTTTACGCATCGGCCTTCTTCAGTATCTGTTTACATTTCTAAGATGATGTATTGTAACGATTTACACTATTTCCATATATACAGGTCGAACAATGGAAATGGTGTAAATCGTTACAAATCATCTTGAAATTACTCTAAAACCAACGAATTCTCGAATCAATAAACAATAAAAACAGAATGAATATGACAATATATATATATATATATATATATATATATATATATATATATATATATATATATATTATAAAGAACTTGGTAATCCGTATGGGCAATCCCAATGAGGATAAATTCCTGAGAGCTCAATGTAAATCCAGAGCTAATATTTAAAAGAAAAACAGACCACTTTAAGGTACCATTATAATAATTTATTTCACCAGAGGCCTTTTAAAGGACGCCGGACCATCAGATAGCACTTTCAAAAATGAAATGAAACGAAAAATGAGATTAAAATTGATGGGCAGTGTAAGTTTTTTTTAATTTAACAGGGTGTGCGAGAGGGATAGTTAAAGAGACTTAATTGATTTAATCAACAAAATATCTTTTAGAAAGAAATACAACTCATTCCAATCCAATCTTAAAAAGGACATTACAAACATAAAAAAAAAACAAAAAAAAACTATAGATCAGAGCTGATAAATCCAAGAATATTTACATGATTAATCCATCGGAATACAATCATCTGATTCTGAATAAAGTCTCTAACTCTTATAAAAAAGATAATAACTCCAGGCACCTATCCTCCATACACAGAGAAACTGCTAAATTCGCTTTTAAATATAACATTGCTGATAGAATGGGCACTACTCATTTGAAAGATGCCTACCTACTTTTTAAAGAACATAAACTTAACTTTCCAAATAATATACATTCCAGACTAATAAATCCCTCCAAATCAGAGTTAGGAATAATTTCCAAAAACATTCTAAAAAGAATAAACACATCTATATTAGAAAATTATCCCTTAAAACTTTGGAAAGATTCATCTGACGCCATTAACTGGTTCCAAAATCTAAAATCTAAGAATAAAGCCACTTTTATCCAATTAGACATTATCGACTTCTACCCCTCCATTTCTAAAGATTTATTAGAAAATAGATTAAATTTTGCTAAAAACTATACTGAGATTACTGACGAGGAAATAAAAATTATAATGGATTCTAGACAATCTGTACTAAGACTTAATGACACTACTTGTTTTAAAAAAAAACAAAGACAATTTCGATGTCCCAATGGGAGCATTTGATTCTGCTCAAATAGCAGACCTAAAAGGTATATACATTTTAGATATTCTGAGCAGATTCCTTAACCCCCAAAATGTAGGGCTTTACAGAGATGATGGACTCATTGTTATACCTAACTCCAATGGGCCTCTAACATCTCAACTTCAGAAGAAAATAATTAAGGCATTCAAATTTCTAGGATTTAAAATCGAAATATCATATAACCTGAAAATAGTAAATTTTCTAGACGTAACATTTGATCTCGACAATAACACTTATAAACCCTTCCAAAAGGAAAACCAATCGCCCATTTACATAAATATCGACTCAAACCACCCTAAAGCAATTATAAAACAGATTCCTAATACTGTAAATACTAGAATAAATAAACTATATTCTAGTAAAAATATATTTTATCAAAATAAATCAACATACAATCAAGCCCTATTAAAAAGCAAATTCAAACAAACACTAACTTATATAGATAAATCTATTAACAACACATCCTCTAAGTCCAAAAATAGAAAAAGGAAAATTATATGGTTCAACCCACCTTTCTGTAAGCTTTCGAATATTAATATAGGGAAATACTTTCTTAAACTAACAGACAATCATTTTAGAAAAAATGAACTATTAAAAAAGATGTTCAAGAAAATGAATTTAAAAATTAGTTATTCCTGCATGAGCAACGTAGAAAAAATTATTAGCTCCCACAATAGCAAAATTTTAAGTGAATTTCATAATAATCAAAAAGATTTTAATGCGAGTCAAAAAGAACAAATCGACCTGTAATTGCAGGGAAGGATCCGTTTGTCCAGTAGAGGGAATATGTTTGTCAGAAAACGTAATATACGAAGCTACAATTTTCCCCAAAGAAGATATTAAACAGAAGAAGATATACATAGGAATATCGACAGGAAATTGGAAGCAACGGTTTTATAACCATCGCCAGTCCTTCACAAATAAATCCAAGAAACATCAAACTACACTATTTAAACATTATTGGGATTTGTTGGAAAGCAACCTAACCCCACAAGTAAAATGGAGAATCATCTCGAGAGATAGAACTCCAATAAACTTCAGAGACCGATGTAATTTGTTTATAAAAGAGAAAATCCTAATAATAAGGCATAAAGATCCGGACATATAATTGAACAAACATAACGAGTTGGTTTTTAAATGTAGACATAAAAACCACCTCAATCTAACTAAATATATTTAGAAATAACTATATAAAAAGGGAAAATATTACTTTTGTTTTTGAAATGAATGTATGAACACATGGATGCTGTACTTGTTCTTATGTACTGTAAAAAGTAGATGAAATTAGACATTTATATGTGAATTTATATATATATATATGTATGGGCATTTTGGATAAGGGTGCTTATATGAATATATGTGTTTGTATGAATTGTAGGCACATATGTATAGAGGTATGTGTATGTATATATGTATATATATATGCATATGTATGAGTATGAATATATATGTATGTGGTATGTATAGGTACTAGCGTATTTTTTGTGCTAGGTATCGTTGTATATATATGTGTATATATAATTTGCATGTATGTATGTGTGTATGTATGTGTGTTTGTATGTGTATGTATATGAATATATATATGTGCGTATGTATAGAAGTATATATATATATATATATATATATATGTATATTATTTTGAATATAAAATTGCATGTAATCTATGTATGTATATGTATATAGATGTAAATATTTTAGAATTAATATTTGTAATATGTGTGAATATATGTATAACATAGTAATATAAATACATATGCATGTGTGGATGGTTATGGGTAGAGTTCGTTTCATATGCTTGTTTATGTATATAATCGTGTGTGTATATGTAGGTGTATGTATTTGTGTATGTAGATGTTTATATATGTATATATATATATATGGTTGTATATGTATGTATGTGTATGTATATGGGTATATATATGTGTGTGTGTGTGTGTGTGTGTGTGTGTGTGTGTATGGAATGTATTCAAATGGAAGGACATGGGTCATTCTAATGGTGTTTTAAAATTACTCTTATTAATATTTAATCTCACTTTCTCTTTTAATGTTTTATAATTAGAATTATGAGAGTGTTTATTTATCTTCTGGAGGTATTTTCATTTTAAATTGATAACTTAACTTATATTTAAATATACCACTCTTTAACTCTCAGTATTAATAGTAAAATATTGACAATTTTTTTTAATAATTAAGCACTTCAGAAGTCACCTAACGTTAAACTTTAGCTATGAAATCAAACAAAAATCTAAATAAATTTCAAATATTAATATATAGGTAATTATTTTTAAATAAATGTATATATAATTTATGTATGAATATAGATGAACATTTGTGTATATTGTTACACGTGTGTCTATGTGTGTATTTGCGCATGTAAATAAACGTATGTATATATGGGATTTGCATGAATATGTTTATATATATATATATATATATATATATATATATATATATATATATATATATAAAAGAAAGCAAAATATTTAATATTACCCTCAAATATTATTCCTTAATGAAACCTAAACCTTAAGTAAGTTTACCCATATAATAATAAAGAAAAATTGCATTCATAAATTAGATTAAAAGTAAAAATAATATAGATGTTACCGTAAAAAATTTTTTTATATTTTTTTTTCTTTTTTACAATATTAAGGAAGTAAGATTGGTCGGGTAAATAAACTATTATAATTTAAAATATTTCTTTAATATGTTCTCTATAAATGTGTTAATAAAAATAGTAGTTAACTTATATTAAGTCCCTAAAATATTTGTTTAAAAAATTAAATATTTAAATTGATAGCAATCATCAAATTTTTTTAGACATCTAAATTTCTATCAAGCATTGAAATTTATCCTTTACCTAAATTGTTAAAACCCAATTACAGCCTCTTTCGATTTACTTCCCTCTCCCCCCTCTCCTTGCTGTAACACTTATTTGTATATATCTGTATTACTGTTTTCTGTCTCCTCTTTCTTTTTCATTTTTCTTTTTTTTTTCTCCCACTCCCCTCCCATTTCTATATATCATTTCCGTTAAGTTAACCATCTAAATAGGTCAAGGTCTGGTCCTCCTCCTACCCCAATATAAAGTACACTTGAGAGAGATATGTAAATTAACCCTCCTATACTCTACCATGTCTCTTTAACTATCCCTCTCTGCACCCTTGTTAAATTACAAAAACGTACACTACCCATCAATTTTAATCTCATTTTTCGTTTCATTTTGTTGTTGAGAGTGCTATCTGATGATCCGGCGTCCTTTTAAAAGGACTCTGGTGAAATAAATTATTATAATGGTACCTTAAAGTGGTCTGTTTTTTCTTTTAAATATATATATATATATATATATATATATATATATATATATATATATATATATATATATATATATACAGTGCTGTTCGATAAAATGACTCACCTGATTTTTTTTACTAAATGTTCTCTTCTCTGATGAAACTAGAGTTGAGCTAAATTCAAAGGATAAGCGATCTAAAATCCGAAGAAGAAGCTTTGAAAGCTCTTTGAATTTAGCAGTAAGTACTGTCAAGCATCCATTCAGTATAATGTTCTGGGGATGCTTTTTCTTTTCATGGAACTGGTTTTTAAAACATATTGAAAAGGCCCTCAGGAGCGAGCAGTACAAGAGAATTTTAGAGTCTTGTCTGCTCCCTTCTGCTGAAAGGATGCAAATCCCCCCCACCAGCTTATTTTTTATGCAGTATAATGCTCCCTGTCACAAATCAAAATTGATGAAGTAATACTTTGATGAGAAGCAGGTGAGTGTTATGACATGGCCTCAACCCCAAAGAAGACTTATGGAGCATTATAAAGTACAGGCTCTCGAGAAAAAATGAGCTTGGTGGGGTCGATTTGAATGGGGTAAAGAATGAAACCACACAGAGCAGGAACAGGTGAATAGGGAAGTTGTTACAGTGCGACGATGTTCTTCACGGCCAGGAACTTCCGGAAGATCAGGGCGTTGTGAGCAGATGCATTCTCGTGAAGTCTCTTGTTCTGTCGTAACTTACATTTAGAAAAAAAAAAAACTGCAATGTTTGCAGAAAGCTAAGATTACGGCTATATACTCCAAATATATCATGTTAGATGATAAAAATGATAACAGAATCGCTTAACTCGCTTTTATATATATATATATATATATATATATATATATATATATATATATATATATTGATAATATTAGTATTCAATATATTATATGTATATTGACTACTAATATTATCAATATATATATATATATATATATATATATATATAATATTGATAATATTATTATTCAATATATATATATATATATATATATATAAATTCACAAGAGGATAGAATCCAGGTAGAACTCAATGTTCAGGATAGAGTAAGAATATATAAAGGTTCGAACACTAATATTCCATGGTTATAATTTATTACATTGGAATCGTAATCAGGATCAATTCATCAGACCTACAAATTCAAAAAATTTTAGAATTTATAGGATTGATGATTTGCATCGTAATTACGATTCCAATGTAATAATTTATAACCATGGAATATTAGTGTTTGTTTATATATATATATATATATATATATATATATATATATATATATATATATATATAGGGAGAGAGAGAGAGACAGAGAGATAGAAAAGGTTAATTGCAAAACAGTTTACGCTGCCGCCATTAACCCACCGAAATGAGCCTCTCTGGCTGCTTTGAGCCCTCTAACTGCTGGCGTTTGTATAAATCCGTATATAATATGGTAAAATGGAAATTGATTTACGATGCTGGCTTGGAGAAATAGGATATCAAGCCACACTGATGCGAAACTTGCTTGTATGTGTATTATATATATATATATATATATATATATATATATATATATATATATATATATATGTGAAAATATATAGAAAATAGGAAGGAACTGGTTAGGTAAATATTCCAAAAGTCCCTTAGTATTTTTAGTTATTATTTAAAAAAAAAAATTCGCTTGAAGATGGAACAGAGCTTATTTTAACTCAATTTAATTTAAATAATTTAAATAATTATATTGAAGTTTTTTGGCTCTTTTTTTTTGAAACATGGGACTTCTTATGTCGCGATTTGGAATCATATTTTTAAATAAATAATTATATATATATATATATATATATATCGAGAGAGAGGAGAGAGAGAGAGTGAGAGAGAGAGAGTGAGAGACAGAAAGTGGTGTACTCCATTAAATGTGCTCCGGTGGCCTGAGCAATATGTTTAAGAATGAAACAGATCGTTGCCACTCGGTGTTGACAATCTCTCTCTCTCTCTCTCTCTCTCTCTCTCTGTATGTGTTTGGATATTGTGCTGAAGATCTCACTCAGTAATGTTTGACTTGCTTGATTAAAATTCTTCAGTGAATTAAATGCAACGAGAATGAAAGCGAACGTAAGAATAACAAATAATTTTGTATAAAATAACTCCTTTTATCATCACATGGTTTGTACTTATTGATTCCCTGCGTAGACCCACTAACTCAATTATACATACTTATACACACACTCACACACACACATATATATACATACATATACATATATATACATATATGCATACATATACAAATATATATATACATATATACATGCATATACATATATATATATATACATATATATATATATATATATATAAATATATATATATATATATATATATATATATACATATACATATATATATATACATATGCATATATATACATTCATATATATATATACATTCATATACATATATATACATTCATATACATATATATATATACTTTCATATACACATATATATATATTCATATACATATATATATATACATATATATATTTACATACATATACATATATATATACACATACATATATATATATAAACACATACATATATATATAAATACACACACGCACACACACACACACACACATATATACATATATATATATATATATATATATATATATATATTGCATAAAAGTTCTTTAGAAAAATATTAGGTTCATATGCATGCATTGAAACCTCAGTCCCTTTGATTTCAATTCTTTGAAAATATCTTTAAATTCAGGCATCAAATACGTAACATATTAAAAGATACATAAACCAGAATCTTTGATATAAAATCAATGAAATAAAAATGAAAAAATATGTTATCGAAATGTGTCGTTGGCCAGGCGCACTGACTGTCTCTCAAGATGGCGAACGCGAAGTTTCAATATATTTTTAGTTAAAGAGATATGCCAAAACTGAATACATACTTCTGTTTTCAAAGCACCTTTTTTTAACATTCTAAACAAGTGAAGCATGTTGAAATTTCGTAGACTTGCCTCTAGGAGATTTTACAAGAGTTTTACTCTTTCAAATTCCAAATGCATTACCTCTAATGATTCTGCTATTTCCGACCAAAATGCATTCAAAACAGTAAGAAATCTGTCTTGAAAACATTCTGACATGTTTCGTGTGTAATGATCTGAAATAATCTAGATATATTCAGTCGGATTCAGATCCAGCAACTGTATTTTCTCTGAGTCGTTGAACCAGTTGTGGTCGGCATATTTTTCACTCTTTTAGCAGGACAAAGAAAAGTCATGGCTAGATACGCAGCCAGATATTTACATTTGGTTAATAGCATTCTGGACATGTCTTTCTCGATCCTTTTGTGTCGTATTTATATCCAAATAACCGAAAAAGCAAATAATAGGCATATATTTTCTGAAAAGAAATTCTTTTCTTATTCGCGAATAACTGTTTTAAATTTCTTCATATGCCATCGTCGAATATCAGCTGAGACAAATCGCGGGTTGGCCAGAGGCATTTTTCTTAAACTGTGCAAAGATTTACCAAGTATGGCCGGTTGCGAAAAGATTATCGTCTGCTAATATCTAAACGTCTGACCGCTCATCCTTTCGACTTTTCATTGAGTCGCATGTTGAATGTAATAATAGATAATAAAAAAAGAGTAACGGATATGTCGGCTTCTTTGCCTATGAAATGATTTAAGCTAATGTGGATGTGCGGTGGTATAATGAACAGCAGCTCGAAATGAAGAATCGAAGAACCTAGTTCGAACTCCAGTCGAATCCGTTACCTTCACTTACGCTAAAATAGACTTGTAAAAGGTATGTGTGCATGTCTCCTCCCAAAGCTAGGGGTAAATAGAAACACAGATAGAGCATTATAGAATTAGTTGGCAACCATCTTAAGAGAAGGAAATCTATGAATTCAAACTAAACCGGGGAGAGTTGGACTTCGTTAGGCTATTTTGCCTAAAACACGCCACTGCTGATACAACTTCGGTAGATGTGCTACCCCTACGACCCTCAGAGGTTAGAGTACTCGTGCCTGGGAACTTACAGTGAGTAACGTTACGGCTACATGAGTTATCCTCATAAAACAGATTCCTCGTAGCCGATATACGAAGATGTAGAAGTTTATTTTCTTTCATGGGTGAATTCTGTTAATACGATTTGGTGTTTAGACGTGGTGTCTTCCAGAAATTTTGAAACTTTTACAAACTTTAATTTCCTTCAAAGTACAGTCCTTTTATTTTATTAGACTTGTGGAAAAAGTTCAATTCTCTTCGTGAAGCGTCCATGGAAATAACCCAAAACGTAATTGTCCAGGACTCTTGTCACAGCTTCTTTCATATTTTCAATATGACTGCGGTTGTCAACTCTTCTGTTATGTGTGGAAGTTTTTTTCCGTATATATAACAGTTGTCTCGCAAAAAATATTTGTAAACTCATGTCAGTCCGGTTAAAAATAATATAAAAAAATAGAATTTAAACTAAGTGTCAATTAAATGCATGTACCAACACAAATAAATTACAATATGGTTCACACAATTAGAAATAAAGAAAAATACATTTAAAAAAACGTAGGTATTAAGTGTGTGCTTGTTTTTCTTTGTGATACACGTCTGGATGATAGACACGTACGTGTAAGTGCATGTGTGAGAGAAAGGTCGGTAGTCAGTGGACAAGGAAACGAAGGTGCCCCAGCAGGCGTTCTCATCTACGAATTTCTGCATCTTGGAGAATGAGGGAAAAGAAGCAAATTTTTGACATTAAAGAGCGCCGTTTAATGGACGTTTTGAAAAAGCCAAGGGAAGTAACCCATTTTGTCCTCAAACTGACTACACATGAGGTTCTCTTTCAGCTTAGGGAACAATCAAAGTCACAATATGCAAGGATGGCAACCTTTGATGCCCATCTCACTCGAAACAAATCTTTCTTGGTCAGCAAGCTTCCAAATTGTATTAACGTTCCAGTTCCATTCTAAAAAAATTATCAAAGCTTCTAGAATGCACCTCGTCTGTTTATTTTCCTATTGGCTTCCGTCACATTCAGATGTACAATTTCAGTTTCAATCGTATTTGATACTGGCTCGTGTCTCTTTGAAATTCAGATATTTGGGATTTAATTCCCATTTAATGCTGACCCTTCTTACATTCAAAGAAAAAAATTAAGAGCTTCAATTTAATACAAAATTTGTTAGTCTTTGTGATACAAGCCCGGGTGATAGACACGTACGTGTAAATGCGTGTGTGAGAGAGAGTTCGGTCGTCAGTGGATAAGGAAACGAAGGTGCCCCAGCAGGCGTTCTCATCTACGAATTGCTGCATCTTGGAGAATGAGGGAAAAGAAGCAAATTTTTGACATTAAAGAGCGCCGTTTAATGGACGTTTTGAAATATCCAAGGGAGGTAACCCATTATGTCTGCAGACTGACTACCCATGAGATTCTTTTTCAGCTTGGGTAACAATCAAAAGTCACAATAAGCAAGGATGGCCACCTTTGAAGCCCATATCTCTCAAAACAAATCTTTATTGCTCAGCAAGCTTCCAAATTGTATTAAATCCCTGACCCTATTCTAAAGACTTGTTACAAGCAATGTTTATTAGGATGCGTTCAAAGAGCGTATCCCTTAATCCAGAATTACTAAAATTTGGCAGGTCACCTTATTCGATGTACAGTGACAATATATTAACATTACAATAATCTCGGACAGTTAAAAATTTCTCTTGTAAAAAAGTCTCAAAACTTCTCGAATGCATTTCGTATGTATATTTTACTATTGTCCTCCGTCACATTCAGATGTAAAATTTCAGTTCCAGTCGTATTTGATACTGTCCCTTTGGAATTTAGAAATTTGGGACTTAAATCATATTTTATACTGACCCTTGCTACGTTGAAAGAAAATGAATTAAGAGCGTCAATTTAATAAGATACTTGTTCCTGTCTTATGATGTAAAAATTCAGTTTTCATCTCATTTGGTATAGGTTCGTGTTGCCTTCGAATGGAAAAAGTCTCATCTTTTCTATTATTTCATACTATTTTCTCTAACCTTCTGACATAAAGATCAACAGCTTTAAACCATTCTTTATACTGGCTCCGTCACTCTAAGATGATAAAATATACGACTTCCTTTTTTATACTGGCACCTGTCACCTTAAGATGATGAAAAATACTTCATTTTTTATACTGGCTACCGTCACCCTAATATGATTAAATATACGACTTCATTTTTTTATATGGCTACCGTCACCCTAAGATGATGAAATGTACGACTTCATTGTTTATACTGGCTTCTGTCACCCTAAGATGATGAAATGTACAACTTCATTGTTTATACTGGCTCCTGACACCCTAAGATGATGAAATGTACGACTTCATTTTTTATACTGGCTCCTGTCACCTGAAGATGATGAAATATAGAACTTCATTGTTTATACTGGCTCTTGTCACCTTAAGGTGATGAAATATACGACTTCATTTTTATATTGGCTACCGTCACACTAAGATGGTGAAATATACTTCATTTTTTTTATACTGGATCCCGTCACCCTAAGATGATGAAATATACGACTTCATTATTTATACTGGCTTAAGAAATTTACAACATAATTTTTTTTTAACAGAAGCTCCTGTTAGATTTCGATTAAGCAAACAAATCAAAATCTGTCAATTCCAATGTTTTTGAATGAAGAATCAGTTTCAAGTTAATCTGGTTTGCTTCCGGGTTTTCGAATAGTATATTCGAGATTTTCATTTGAGTATTACTTTATTCACTATACAAGCCCAATAAAATGATATCATCTATTTATATATGTCTGCAAATTTATCTCCAGGGGTTTTATAGCAAACTGAGTCATTTTCAATGCGTCTGTTTTATTAAATATCAGCCCTGTGTAGACTAATGTCTTTGAAAATGATGTCTGTTACGTTTTAATATTGAATTAAGTAATTCTCAATCGGGATTTCTTAATTAAATAACAACTCTTAGGAAAATAATGGCGGATATTTATTAATTTCTGATTTTTGCAGTAGGGGGCGCTTCAAAAACACGACTTTTAATTTAATTATCTAAAAATATACATACAAATCCTAAACCCGTTTGAACCACTTTTCATTCAATTTGTTTATTTTTACTGTTATTTTAGGGGGGACTCATATTGAATAGACGCTACTTTATTTATTAAACAGTATTTTTTTTTTACCGGCCTTAATATTCGAGAAATCTCATTCAAGAAAAATATGCGATCCCCTAGGGGGAACCGTCATTAGACCTGACGAGATTTGACCTTTCGACTACGGAGTGGCGCGTCAATGACCAATCAGATAGGAGCAGAGAAAAATAAATGATGATGAGGGACGTCAAAAAGTGCAGTGCGATGCTCGCCGACAGGCCGGCTATGCTTCTTCTTCTTCGGTGGCCTCAAGGAAATGGATTGCGTGGCTCCCTTTCTCGGTCGTTACACTGGGCAGGTGTGAAACTAACTCAGCGGCGCCTACTTCAACTTCCTCTTTGTCCGTCTATCAATCCGTACGTCCAACTCTATTGCATGCTGTCCGCCGAATGATTTCGGTCCTCTCGTGCTGCGGGCACCACGCTTTTTATGCTATTCCATTACGGCCAAAATTTGCATGTGTGCAAATATCGTCTCGTTTTGGACGAGATAGTCGCGCTTAAATTGTGTCTTCAATAGCGGCCATATTTTTTTCTGTCATCACTTTGCAGGTAAGACACGTTCGCGCTCGTTTCGAATTCCGAGGTAATTCATGTCTTTCGTTCCAGTAGACAATAAAATAACATAGAAAAAATTATCAGATTAATAAATAAAAATATCCATTTCCTTTCTTTACACGGTTTTCACGTTTGAATTTTCTGATGAGACTACGTCTGAAGTTAATGATTAGATAAGCTCAAGGCGAGTTCTACGACAATAGAAATACGCTAATTGTATCGTTAAATATTTCAGCTTAACAACTCAAAATATTACAATAACAATTATATGAATGCTGATTTTTATTTTAAGACGTGGACAAAAATGAAAAGATCTGAAATTGATAAATTTTTCATTTCACTGAAATATCCGTTAAACATTTCTTTCTTTCTTTCTTTTTTTCTTTCTTTCTTTCTGACCTACTTTCTTTCTTTCTGACCTACTTTCTTTCTTTCTTCCCTTCTTTCTTTCTTCCCTTCTTTCTTTCTTTCTTTCTTTCTTTCTTTCTGCCCTTCTTTCTTTCTTTTTTCTTTCTTTCTTTCTGACCTACTTTCTTTCTTTCTTTCTTTCTTTCTTTATTTATTTATTTCTTTATTTCTTTCTTTCTTTCTTTCTTTCTTTCTTTCTTTCCTTTCTTTCTCTTTCTTTCTTTTTCTTTCTTTCTTTCTGACCTAATTTCTTTTCTTTCTTTTTTCTTTCTTTCTTTTTTTCTTTCTTTATTTTCTTTCTTTCTTTCTTTCTTTCTTTCTTTCTTTTTTCCTTTTCTGCCCTTCTTTTTTCTTTCTTTCTTTCTGACCTAATTTTCTTTCTTTCTTTCTTTCTTTCTTTTCTTCTTCTTTCTTTCTTTTCTTTCTGCCCTTCTTTCTTTCTTTCTTTCTTTCTGACCTAATTTCTTTCTTTCTTTCTTTCTTTCTTTCTTTCTTTCTTTCTGCCCTTCTTTCTTTCTTTTTTTCTTTCTTTCTTTCTGACCTACTTTCTTTCTTTCTTTCTTTCTTTCTGCCCTTCTTTCTTTCTTTCTTTATTCCCTTCTTTCTTTCTTTCTTTCTTTTCTTTTTTTTTTTTTTTTCTTTCTGATCTACCTTTTTTCTTTCTTTCTTTTTCTTTCCTTCTTTTTTCTTTCTTTCTTTCTTTTTTCTTTCTTTCTTTCTGGCCTACTTTTCTTTTCTTTCTTTCTTTCTTTC
This sequence comes from Acanthosepion pharaonis, assembly GCA_903632075.3. Classification (NCBI taxonomy): domain Eukaryota; kingdom Metazoa; phylum Mollusca; class Cephalopoda; order Sepiida; family Sepiidae; genus Acanthosepion; species Acanthosepion pharaonis. Next base: position 1,248,138 of record CAHIKZ030000768.1, read on the forward strand.
TTTCTTTTCTTTCTTTCTGCCTTTCTTTCTTTTTTTTTCTTTCTTTCTTTCTGACCTACTTTCTTTCTTTCTTTCTTTCTTTCTTTCTTTCTTTTTTCTTTCTTTCTTTCTGACCTACTTTCTTTCTTTCTTTCTTTCTGCCCTTCTTTCTTTCTTTTTTTCTTTCTTTCTTTCTTTCTTTCTTTCTTTCTTCCCTTCTTTCTTTTTTTTTCTCTTTTTTCTTTCTGACCTTCTTTCTTTCTTTCTTTCTTTCTTTCTTTCTTTCTGACCCCTTTTTCTTTCTTTCTTTCTTTTCTTTCTTTCTTTTCTTTCTTTCTTTCTTTTCTTTCTTTTTTTTTCTTTCTTTCTTTCTTTCTTTCTTTCCTTCTTTTCTTTCGTTCTTTCTTTCTTTCTTTTTCTGCCCTTCTTTCTTTCTTTTTTTTCTTTCTTTCTTTCGACCTACTTTCTTTCTTTCTTTCTTTTTCTTTCTTTCTTTCTTCCCTTCTTTCTTTCTTTCTTTATTTCTGCCCTTCTTTCTTTCTTTTTTTCTTTCTTTCTTTCTGACCTACTCTTTCTTTCTTTCTTTCTTTCTTTCTTTCTTTCTTTTTTTCTTTTTCTTTCTTTCTTTCTGACCTACTTTCTTTCTTTCTTTCTTTCTTTCTTCCCTTCTTTCTTTCTTTCTTTCTTTTTTCTTTCCCCTCTTTCTTTTTTTCTTTTTCTTTTTCTTTCTTTCTTTCTTTCTTTCTTTCTTTCTGCTCTTCTTTCTTTTTTCTTTCTTTCTTTTTCCCACTGAAACCAAGTACGTATGTATTTTGTTGTCCTATGCAATCCAAACAAAATAGTCCATTGTTTATGAGATATTGGTAGGAGGCGTTAAGCATTTCTAACTTCCCTCCGTTCTTTTCCTACCATACGAAAATATCTTTTAATAACAATTCAAAAATCATTCAGCAGACTATGTTATTTTATTTATGGTAACTGGATTTTTGGCGATTGCCTTACTTGGTTTCCCTCGTTCGATACGGTGCGCCCGAAAAATAGCGTTTTTCGCCGTTGCCATCACTTCCCAGCCTTTTTGGATCAAACTGTAGTATCTGCCTTTTGGAGGATAAACTAGATTTCATCTCAGTTGTCTCTCTGTCTACGTAACAGAGCGCAGTTGAAAGTATCATTGAGACTGGTAAGGCATTGGAGAACAGCTGACAGTACCACACTCATTGCACTAAAGAGAGGGAATCGGAGGTAATTCGGATTTGATCCAGGTTCACGGGGTCGGGCTGCACACATTAAATTGCCCTTCAGTCACATCCTGTCAATGCGGGACGGCAAGAAAATACAAACACTTCTCGGCTTTCTGGCTAAGATCAAAGTGTAGTATCTGTTCTTATCAGCTTAATCTTATTCTCTCTCTCTCTCTCTCTTTCTATCTGTCTATCTATCTATCTATCTATCTATCTATCTCTTCTCTTCTAATTTCCCGTCTTTCTTTCTTTCATTTCTTCACTCAAATCAAGTAGTGATTCTTCCTCTCCTTATACACGATCAAAACAGCATAGTCCATTAATTATGAGGTATTAGCAAGGCGTAATGGTCGTGCAAACTAACAAAGGGAGGAACAGGATTAAATATAATATTATTTTCTTCATATAGCTAAACATCGTCGGTAGCTAATACTACCTTATGTAGTATTTTAGTAACTCAACGATTCTTTCTTTTAAAAGTACTCTCATCTTGTATTAAATGTGCTTTCAAATTTCGCAAAAATTCTCTGGCGATAGTATGAACCCATTTCTTATTCGCCTAGTCATAAGTCAATGGCAACGAAGAAGGGAATATCTAGCTGTGATTGACAGGGTCAGGTAGGGGCCTAGAAAATCTACCCAGGGAACCACAGCTTCAACACGTAACGTTGAGTTCGCGTCACGCTATATTCTACTGAGAGTCCCAGGGTTTCAATTTATACATGATATTTTTTATTAACATTTGGCAAACATACGATGTTTCCGACCCAAACCGCACACGTAGAGGATTTACAACTTTCCTACATTTCAGATTTGTTTTTATCTGTTATATATATATTATATATATATATATATATATATATATATATATATATATATATATATATATATATATATTGCCAGATGGTGTAATATGACGGGCTTTCAATTTATACATGATATTTTTTCATTGACCTTTGCTAAACATAGGATGTTCCCGATCCAAATCGCACACATAGATTGCCAGATTCTGTAATGTAAACTGTAAAAGACTATAAAAGTGCATCCCCTGAATTGTTCGGATAACATGAAAAATCAAAGACAACCAGGGAAATGTTTTTAAAACTGTCGTGTTGCGCCTTAGACTAGCCTTGTTTGTGTTTTACGTGCCGCTTCATTGAGGATCGAAGTCGGTGAATATAGAAAATAATATGACCAAACTGTAGGAAAAACACGAACGGAGAAAAAACAATGGCAGGAATTATGCTGGTTTATTCGTGGACTTCAATACCGAGTCCACGTGCACGTTTATTGTTGGATAGGGTTCACACATCGTATATTTGAACTGGGGTGGATGCCACTAGCTTGCAAAGTTATCCCACTTTTTATTGACGTTAAACACATCCCTCCTCGCAGCTTATACTGACAAGTTATAAGTCAGCTCCCAGTCCACATTCGTCCCAAATCGAAATATTTTGATCGAAATTTTGCTTTGAAAAATTTAATTAGAGGAACATTCTTCCATTTTCAGCTTGTTTATTCATTGATTTAATTTTTGTCGGTTTAATTGTAGTGCAAGAGATATCGGCTCGGAATAAGAATTCGGAGAGCCGAGTTCCGCTTCCAGTCAAGTTCGTTATGTACACTATTTACATTATTCGGACTATTGTCTTCATCTTTGTCGCCATATTTATTACAACGTTTCGGCCGTTATACGCCCCGGCCTTCTTTAGGTAGTTGGAATGTCGAACTAAAGCCTTTATTTCGCTCACTGGGGTAGACTGTTCTAGTTCCACGTGCCATGTTTAATGGATGTCAGTTATCAGTTATATCCTGTTAATTCCCCTCCCCAATTTCTCCACTGCCTTAACCGGGTATTGAACTCACACTCTTTGGGTCCTGTCACTAGATCCCGACTTGCTTGGAGTGAAATGCTTAAAAAAAAAAATAACGAATCAACGACTAGGATAATGTTAAAAAGAACGACATTTCTACGTCATATGTGCTCTTCCATATGGCAGTGGATGCCGAACAATTTCCTTACATATGAAGATAATTCCTAGCAACAATGATGGAGACGGATGGCTAAGAATTTCGTGGACGGAACGTGTGGGTAAAAAAGAAGTTCTAAAAATTATATGAACTTGGAAAAGAGTCGTACTTAAAATCAGAAACACAGAGTTGATATTTCTGCGACACATGATTGAGAAAAGACAGCTTGGGAAAAATAATACACTTTATAGAAACCGTGTAAAGTGACAAATACAAATATACGAAATGTAAAACACGGTATTGCCTTCACTTGAAGACAAGTTAACAATATAACCTCCCCATACAGAAAAAACGGTAAGTCTAGTAGGACCATCAGTCTAAGAAAATGATGGTGTAAGTTTGGTCTGGAATTCAATATACTAATCACATAACAAAAGTTAATAGTTTTGGCACCTTGAGGCGGTGTAGTGGTTAGCAAGTTCGTCGCGCTAGAATAATTACAACTGTGTAGTGAGTTCGATCCACACTGGGTACCCCATGATTTCGGCCTGATGTCATATTTAAGCAACGCTTAGAAAATCACCCTGTGTGCATTGACGGGGTGTAATGGTTATCAAGCTTGTCTCGCTAGAACAATTAAAACTGAGTAGAGAGTTCGATCCTCACTGGGAGCCCCATGCTTTCGGCCTTGTGTCTTATGCTTAGAAAATCACGTTGGGTACATTGACATAGTGTAATAGTTAGCAAGCTTGTCTCGCTAGGACATTTACGACTGAGTAATGAGTTCGTTCCGCACTGGGAGCCCCACACATTCGGCCTTATAACACACTTAAACTACGCTAAGAAAATCAATTTGGGTACTTTGAAGTGGTGTAATGTTTAGCAAAATTGTTTCACTAGAAAAATTACGCCTGAGTAGTGAGTTTGATCCTCACTAGGTGCCCCATATTTTAGGCCTTTTGCTACACTTGGAAAAATCACTATACAAGTTAATCGACCAGATATTGTCATAGAAAGCATTCAAAGAACATAAATGCTATAATATCTATGTGATAATGCCGTTTGATGGAAAACAACTCAAAGAGAGTAGTTGATAGGCTCTCAAAATATAAGGAAGCAGGAGTTCGAAAAATGTGGCATTTAAAAGACAACCGTTATTCCAGTAATATTAGGAGGGTTAGGAAGAAGGATAAAGATTGTGAAATTCCTCGGAAATCAAGATTTATTTGAAATACAAACATTACTTGTATAAATACTTTCAAAAAACTGTTTCAATGACTTCAGAGCGAAGAAAACTGATTTATTTTAGGTCTCAGGTGAAACCCTTAGTAAACGTATATCTGAAAGAGCAAATCATAAGAGGTAATTTGTTTTTTCCATGATTGCATGGACCTCATCTGTTCTCATCTGATACAACAACAAAAAAAACAATCTTGTCTATTGAAGTCTCCAGATGAGACTCAGGGACAAAATGTACTAGAAAATGTAATGGCCGAACACAATAATAATAATAATAATAATAATAAGAAGAAGAAGAAGAAGAAGAAGGATGAGGAGAGAATAATAATAATAATAATAATAATAATAATAATAATAATAAGAAGAAGAAGAAGAAGAAGAAGGAGGATGACGAGAGAATAATAATAATAATAATAATAATAATAATAAGAAGAAGAAGAAGAAGAAGAAGGAGGATGATAAGAGAATAATAATAATAATAATAAGAAGAAGAAGAAGAAGAAGAAGAAGAAGGATGACGAGAGAATAATAATAATAATAATAATAATAATAATAATAATAATAATAATAATAAGAAGAAGAAGAAGAAGAGGATGACGAGAAATAATAATAATAATAATAATAATAATAATAAGAAGAAGAAGAAGAAGAAGGATGAGAAGAGAGAATAATAATAATAATAATAATAATAATAATAATAATAATAAGAAGAAGAAGAAGAAGAAGGATGAGAAGAGAATAATAATAATAATAATAATAATAATAATAATAATAAGAAGAAGAAGGATGAAGAAGAATAATAATAATAATAAAATAATAATAATAATAATAATAAGAATAAAAGAATTTAAATGAGGAGAGAATAATAATAATAAAAATAATAATAATAAGAAGAAGAAGAAGGATGAGGAGAGAATAATAATAATAATAATAATAATAATAATAATTGATTAAGATAAAGAACAATAATTTAATAACCCCAAAATAATTGCACGCATTTAGCTACTGCAGTACTTTTAGAGTTTCATAACGCATCTTTCCCTATAAGTACAACTAAAATTGCAACTAGTACTACTACTAATAATAAAGAGAAGAAGAAGAAGACGAAGAAGAAGAATCTAATAGAATCATAATAAGAAGTATCTTGAATTCGGTCAAACACACAAATGTGTGTGTGTGTGCTGCATCCATCGGTCTCGAGAAACCGTGGATCTGCGCCCAAAGAGTGATGCCTCAGCTGCTGATGGCGGTGCAGGATCAGTGTCCTCTCCACTGCACATGTCTGGACAGGCCTTTATGGGAGATCGGCGGTTGCACATGCAACACGTCTCCCCTGTCTACGTCACCGATTTTGTCCAAGGGAAAAAAATGCAAACGACAACAGCGCTATAGATAAGGCAGTCGATTCTCACTATCTCCATAGAGCTACATAACTGATGAAATTTATAGGTCGGACTAAAATAAGGCCAATAAACATCGGAAACTTGTTGCAAGGATCAAGTATTGTCTTTTATCTGGTACAATTATTTCCGGTTGTATGGCACCAATACACAAGATTCTAATAAAGATGTTCATCGCTGAGTTCAGCAGGAATTATTTGCACGAAGTCACTTTAATCATCATTACTGAGAAGGCACACGAATAATGATAATAGTTTTGATATTTCTGAACGACGTTGGTGCCAAGCGTGTCGCGAGTATAATATTCTGGATGAGACGTCATTATGAGATTATCTATATGTTGTGGAGTAAATAATACACCCCCGTGACCATATAAACTAGCCCATTACTATAAAGAGCTCAGAGGTAACAGGAGTAACCGCTTCAGCCAGGCAGTTTGCTGTCTGTCTCAATACTGACTTATCGAACTATCTGCCTTCGAGCAGAGAGGAACCAAGACGAGACTATGTCAACGAAGTAGACAAACCCGACACCGTGTATACGGGGTCTAAGGGGAATTCTTGCCCCAGACTACGGCCTCCGATTCGCCACACGAAAAAAGGGTTCATGTGCCACACCCTGCTTTAATGGCAGGATTAGTAAATTTCTAGCCGTTTCAAGTCAGGCAGTTTTGAGCCAGGCTCACGACAGGCATGTCTAAGTCTCTTCAGTCGGGCAGAGAGGACCCAGACGAGACTATGCCTACGAATAGGGTCTCGTTCGGGGAGGTAGACAAAACCGACCTCATGTATGCGGAGTCTAGGAGGAAATTTTTCCATGCCCAAGGGCTCGGAATCGCCCCACGTAAAAACCGGCTTTGTGCCACATCCTTCTATGTGGAGAAATTTGGTAAATACCATCCGTTTCCAGTCAAGCAGTTCGCTGGCTGGCTTGCGACTGACAAGACCTGTCTTCTGGCAGAGATTCAGTCGCGGCTCTGTCTACGGACGAAGAATTTACCCGATTCTGCGAACGCGCAGGCTGGGTAAATTTTGATCAATGTCCCGAGTGGAAATGCTCTGGTTCCCCACAGATATCTCGACCTTGTGTCACATCTCATCTTACGGGGGAGTCATGGGTAAATACCTATCTTTTTCGAGCCAGGCAGTTTGCCGTCTGACTTGCGACTGACAAAACCTATGTATCCAGGCAGAGGGTGATTCAGTAGGAGCTTTGGCTACATATAAAAAACAGAAAAGCAAGGTACCCGTTCTCCGCACTTGTGGGGAATGGGCAAATTTTGGACGCGTTGCCCGAGTGTTCGCCACGTTAAACCCGACCTTGTGTTGCATCTCGTCTAAGTGGGGAAGTATGGGAAAATAGCTATAGCAGTTTGGAGTCAGTCTTTACACTAATAGAGGCGCCACGGTATAGAAGCCGAAGCATTACGTATAGAGAATCATTATATGAAGTACGTTATATAAAAGTGTGTTATAACAATAGCCATAGAATAGTGGTGTGTTATAATATTGGCGACGAAGTATTTGAAACAGAGGATTTATAACCGCTGTGTCGAAGATTCGGAATTCTGATGATTTATAACCGTTGTAATGAGGTTTTAAGAACTCATACAAGTTGTAAGTAGAGTTACAAGAATTTCAATCATTTTAGTTAAAAAATACAAAAAAAGAAACACATTTTTACGTATATTGTGAAAATTTTGGTTTCCATAGTGAAAATCCAAAAACAACAACAACAGCAATAACAACAAAATCGACAGTTACTAGAACACGAAAATCTTCAGTAGGAATTGTTGCTTAGAATTCTGAAGCAAACAAAAAAATTTTCCAATGTTTCTTGTGCCATATGGTGTCGAGAACACCATATCAGAATTGATATACAATCCTGATGAGCGACTGACTTTTTCTGGGTATTTTTGTAGAGATGAACAAATATTCAGTCAGGAATGTAGCGGCTGAGAAGATGAGACAAAAACGAAATTGTTGTTAAGTTCCGACAGAGTATTGCAATTACATTTACCGAGAAATCAGTTTTAAAGACACGGTACACATTCTGACAAAAATCTTTATTGAAAAGAGCTCTCACTTTAATTTTCGTTGAATCTAAAAAAAAAAAAAAAAAAAAAACGACGAAGACGTTGTCATGAATTCTGCTATCGCCAATAAAGAATGTGAATGGCTTAGAATAAACGAAATTACTCTAGATATGTTCAAAGGATTAATTTTCATGCAAGGTTTAACAGCTAAAAGACATGAAGTACGAGCGAGAATTTTAACAAATTTTGAACAAAACAATAATATCGCACAGCAAAAAAATTTGGATAATTGTCAGACAACGCCAAATCTAAGACTCGGTGCTGAAGAAATTCAGAAAAAGAATATGCATTGGTACAAGCAAAGGAGAAATATACAAAAAGGAAAATAAATCCTGTTTTCAGATATGGTAAATTACATCTTGGAAAAGACTGTTCATTTAAAAATGCAAAATGTTACAAGTGTGGTAACAACAACATATAAAGTCAAATTACAAAACCAAACCAAAAAAATTCTCACAGGAAGAGTTGAGTATACAGCGAGAAATAAAATGATCACAGATAAGAAAAGTTATAAATGGGAAAATGAATAATATGAATGTGAAAATGCTGCAGGACATTAGTAGTGATATTTCAATAATCATCGAAACCAAATGGAAGGGAATTGGAAACGCTTTATTAACACTTCCGCTGCTAACTACGGAGATCTTCGTTTGTCTTATCTTGCTCCAGATGGCTAAGTACGGAAACCTACGTTTTTTGCATACCGCTGGTATGAGTGTCCCGTTGCGCCATCTATCGTAAAATCACAAAGGACAATGCTTCAAAAGATATCATGTGTATACCCATTACTGATCTGGTAAGACATTCCCAGGTATATCCATGAAAATGGAATGCTGTAAAACACACTGGTGCCAGTTTTCTGTGTAATAAAATATGTAGGTTGAAATTTGGCATTTTCTTTAAAAATGGCTGGCCGGATGGGGGCAGCACTGGGCAAATGAGTAGCAGTGGAAGTGTTAAAAAGGACTTCTAAAGTGCGATTTCAGTTACTCGTGTGAAATTATTTTTTGCGGGGTGGGGGAGAATTGACTCAATGTCTGATTTCGTAATAAGCGTGTGAAAAACTAAAGCTTATGCATTAAAAAATGCTATGAATTTATGCGAAACAGACTGGATGGAACTATTTGAACTTTGGCAATAAACGTTTATTGTAAAAACATAAATAGACAAGTGACCAATTAAAAAAGTCAGAGCGAAAATCGTAAAGAAGAATTAAAAAAATGTTTTCCAGATATTCTGTCAAATGAACGGGGTCGGTGTTTAAAATTCAGAGCGGATTTTCAAGTAAAAAAAGATTCGACGCTAGTATTTAAGCCGAAACAGAGCGTATCATTCGCAGCATTAGAACAAGGCAATGAAGATTTAGACAGACTCGAAAGAATTGTTGTAATCGAAAAAAATTAACCATTCGAAACGGGCTGCACCGGCGATATATGTAAATAAAAAAAATAATAAAAAATGTCTTTCTCGATTGTATTAAACAGTTGTTTAGAAGCACATACCTACACATTAACAAGACCAGAAGAATTTCTTTCGGAGTTGGAGGTTGGAAGAATATTTTCAAAGCTGGACATCTCTTAAGCATTTTTACAAATCCAGATTGAAAATGAATGTTCAGAACTAACGGCCATCATAATTTTTGCACCCATTAAAATATATAAATGGGAATTATTTCTATTAAATTAAATTTTTTCTGTTTTCTATGTATATTTAGTTATTATGCATCTGTGTACAGTTAATTATATGAAAACTATGTTTATTCATTAGTTGACAATAAATTAAATATTTTATGTGTACGAATATTTGTTTCCCCCCGCACTGTATCTGTGATGTTGTGACAGTTTCTGAGCTATTGTGAATAACAGCTACGCTACTCATGACAAGGTGGCGTGAATTACAAGAATTACATTAGGACATGGTACTGGGTCATGACGAACGGATAGGACATACAATTTCTAAAATTATGTGGAATTCTGACACCCATCGATCAGTGGAGTTACGTGTGTGACGTCCCTAAACACAGCCTTCGCTCGCTCCTCGCTGCTTCGTTCGGGTGTCGCCGCTCCAAACGTGATGTCCGCCTGTTGCGTCAGTCGTGATGTCTCGTCCTGTGACGACCAACTGGCATAGTATCAGTCGCGGCACCCAAATGTGACGTTCTAACCTTTTGGTGACTCGGATGGGAATCTGGTTAGATTCGATATCAGCCTCGTCGTTCCCAATTCGTTTCCAACGTCTGGTTACCAAAGTAACTGCGTTGATCTCCAGTCTGCCTACCCACGTTGTGAATTGATCTTAGGCAGACGAAATCAATCAGTCGTCAGGGCCGTAATGTAAGTTGGGTCCAAGCGGGGGTGGTATCGCACAAATACGTATAAAAGAAATAAAATGATAACTCAAAAGTTCAAGGTATCAAAAAAAGGATAACAAAACTTTATGTCTAGTTGCTGAATACATGGGACTGCGTCTATCTCCCAACCCGTTATATGGATTGTGACACGTTGTTCTTTTGTAAGGCGAGTTTTAACACTTCAAGTTGTCTGCTCTTTAAGAAAGTGGTTCTTGGTGTGTCTTCAGGCGAAAGTCGAAAAACTTATTTTGCTGGTATGGATCTAAGTCGCTCTTCAAAACAAGTTGTTCTTGGATTGAAGATGAGTCCGGAAATTGCGCGAATCTTAGTCAGCTGATGCGAGGCCTGCTTCAACTGAGCACTGGAGACTGACTCTGGGAAACTTAACTCATTTCTGCTCGCTGCGACTTTGCTTATATGGACGCCGACCAAAACTGGGGTGGGTTTGTCGGCGTTGGAGGTTCCTCGATAATTCTAAATACATATCCACTTCTTTTATTTTTGGTTAGGAATTTTCCACTTCTTTCCATTTTTTACCCCACCTTCTCTCACCATGTCAACTGCCCTCCCCACTTCTTCGTAGCAACCTCTCATACCCATCCTCTAGGTGGGCGGCGACAGCTTCCTCCTTGCGTCACGTGATCACCACTCGGCCAATGATGTCCAGCCGGGCGTGTGTGCGATCCCCGGGCTTTTGTTTTAGGAAAAAAAATATCTTGCCCCTCCCCCAAAAAAAAATTATCTTTTTCTTTTCCTTCTCTTTCTTTTAATCGCAGTTCTCATTTTCTCTGACCGCCAATAGAACAATGCGACCGGTGGTGGTCATAACCCTTGTTCTCATCTGGACTTCGTCAGTCAGATTATCGCTAATTATCAGAATGGGTGGTCTTCTTCAACACAATACCGTCGTCCGTACCCTCAAAAAAAAAAAAAAAAACAGTTCCATGGTTCTAGTCATTCTTTGGTGCACCTTTCTGATAACATAGTTTTGTTATCACAGCCAAAGATGTCTTTGTCAAAAAAAAAAAAAACGGTCAACCGTAACTTCGTGTGCGGCTCAGCAGACGACACAGTTTATTTTTCATATCTATCCAAAGCCCTGTATTTCACCTGTTCTTTGTCAATTATCAAAATAACATTTTCAATTGGAGTTTTTCTTGGCTAGTCGGTCTGTGGTTTGCTAATTAGATGTTTTCCGCATTGAGCTGCTCTTATCTATCCCCCGATAACACAAGTTCGTCGACAGAATACAGTCGATTCCCCCATCCACCTAGAATTCTTCTGCCATTGTAATGACACCTTTTTCGCTATTTGCTATTTATCAAAATAACATTATCAATTGTCTCTGGTCGTGGGTGTTTTTTTCTATCATCCACGATTGGGTCTCGCCTCTCTTTTCCTTTCTTTTCTTTCTCTTTTTCCTTTCTTTTCTTTTTGCCCTGGTAAATGGTGCCACACGTGTGTATCGCTAATACTTAATTGTGTTTAACGCCCACGCTAAAAAGCCTCTTAATGATTGTCATGTGGCTCGAATTGTCACAGAGAAAGAGCAGGATTTATATCATTCTAAAAAACCTCTGCAAGAAAGTAATCACAGTAAACTAGCCTGATATTTGAACATGGTTTGCCAATTTCATTTTTCGCGTCCATATCATTTACAATACCCGCACATCCGATAGCAAATAAATATTGGTAACAGCACTTCAAATATGGCCGGACTATTTTTTAAATTTTGAAACTGTACAAAGCCCAGGAGCCACTCGATGAACGGAGCTACAGAGTAAGATGCACAGTTTATGGGGACATGTGCCGGAGATAACGGTTAACCCTAGACTTGACCATCCTGGGTAGGACGATAAATTACATCCGCGTCCTAGGTAAGACGATAAACTACGTCCGCGTCCTGGGTAAGATGATAAACTACGTCCAACAACAAGGCTTCTAATCATGAAGTTTTGAGGAGAGTGGAACCACCTTTTAATTACTGTTGTTCCCAGGTCCACCCAGATCCGGCAGGGTGGCAGGACCTGTCAGAGTATCAGCTATGGGCAAATATTTCCTTTCCCACGAAAAAGAGTTCAAAATATCATGAAAGCATAAAAATAGGTTTTAATACCAGCAATACTTTTTTGGAAAATTTTCTTTACCAGCAATACATTTTTGAGTCTGTCTATATTTCTGAGATGAGGCATTATGTACATTATTCGGACTATTGTCCTCATCTTTGTCGCCATATCCTGAAGGACACATGGCACAGTGGATAAAGACGTTGGTTAGATCCAGTGACAGGACCCAAAGAGTGTGAGTTCAATACCCGGTTAAGGCAATGGAGAACTTTCAGAGGGAAATTAACAGGAGATAACTGATAACTGACATCCATTAGACATGGCACGTGGAACTAGAACAGTCTACACCAGTGAACGAAATAAAGGGTTCAGTTCGAAATTCCAACCACCTGAAGAAGGCCGGGGCGTACAACGGCCGAAACGTTGTGATAAATATGGCGACAAAGATGAGGACAATAGTCCGAATAATGCGAATAGAATACATTTTTGATAAAACAATATTACCAGCAATTTATTTTTGAAAAATATATTACCAGCAATAAAAATCTTGTCGATATTAAATAACCCATTGTGGTTGATATGCCAAACTAGATAAAAACAAACTAGACCAAACCAAATCTAGACTTGAACAAGTTAAGATTGTACTGATAGGAGAGGCAAAATCAGTACCGTAAAGTAGCGGTTCGGTGGAAGAGGGTGAGTGAAACTTATATCTCCTTAATGGAATACGAAAAGAATTATGATGTTTCGAAAAATGAGCTGGGAATGGTGAGTCTTAAATGTCACGGTTAGAACTGTTGCAATGTGATTTGGCCAAATACTTTCCATCAATATATTATTCATTCCTTATGATTAAAAAAAAATACTCTTTTTTATTTTATACCAATAACTTCCAGAATTTACCTGTAGATAGTATATACCTTTCATTCTGAACATGAAAAAAGAAAAGATGCGTTTACTTTTTATGCATATCTTCAAGCTTAGTCATATTGCTTTTCAAAGACTTGCCAATATTAATAGAGCATGCGCGAGAAGGATCCACTTGTGATCGGCCAGTACGCAGCCGATTTTCTGAATTCGAATGTGCCATTTCTTGATCGAATAGTGACGTCAAATTGTCAGAGAAATGCATCAGATAATGGTTATCATCATTTTAACAATATAGGATCATTGTTAATGTGAAGAAGTTCGATAAATTTCTAAATCGAATGTTGACCTGTGATTAGAAATGGATCCCTTACAACAATTGTAAACGATCGGCTTGATCATGTCGAAAGATCCAAACACTTTCTAAATCCGAAATTGTACTAACGGAAGATTACGGTTAATGTCAGGTGGTCGGCCATTGGCTTTATCCATTACAGCTTTCTGTAACCTAACCGGGGCATCACTGCCAACGTCTGCTGCCAGCAAATGATTGAAATGCACATTCGATTGAGCAAAATGCAACCGGCACTGATTTATCTATGAGGTCAAATTCTGCTTCATGATAATTCTTATGTTACCAGAATGACCCTGCAGAAGCCCAACGATCTAGGATACTAAACTTGGCTATATCTACCATGTTCTCCAGGTCTCTCCAACAAATGTATAAATTAATTGAAAGAAAAAGAATAATTCCGTTATTATTTACCCTTATTTTCGGATTTTTTCTAAAGAATCTTGACACAATGCACATTATAATATGTCATATGTCCATTCCATGAATTCACTCCTTGCAGATCGACCACAGATTCTCGATTGGATTTAAATCAGGACCAATCTATAGTACTTTGATTTGCTCACAGGTAAGGTTTATCAGTGTGTTCTTGCAGGGTTACAATTTTCTTAAGTTTCCTTGAGGTTATGTCCATCGCAGACAATTGCCGTAGGACAACTAATCGACAGTCGAGAAAATAGTGCCTGGGCGTGATAAAAATCTGATGCAATCAAGGGTGACGCAATATTTTTCAAGGCCATACAAATTTCATCATACATCCCAAAAAATAGATTCATATTACTACACACCACTGCAAATTACCTAATCTCATGAAAATTCGATTACACCCTGTTACTCCAGTGGGTCTAAAACTAACCGTATGATGAAAGAAAGGAATCTAAAGCGGTTGCTGCAATTAATTTGCACAAGGGTGTATAATTTTTCAATTATCGTTATCGTAAAATTCCTATTTTGCCTCATTTAAACACTGCTTTAAAAAAAATTTATTCCAGAATAAAGTTTGATTCTAAAATCGGAAATTATTTTCCGAAGCACCAAATAACTTATTTTTTGAAAGGCGTCTTCGATCGTTTAAAGGCGTATTCGAATTTTAGTGTTCCATTTTCATCGTCTGATATTTAAATTGCTGTACTTAGTCCATCCCGACGCCTCGATTTGATAGCTCGCCTATTGGGTTGTCATTCTTGCTAACGATTATACATTTTTATTTTTTTTTACAATTGATGGTTTGTCTTTTTGATCACTTTCCTCATCGCAGTTCTCATTCTGTATTTGTGATCAACACGCTTTCATCTGCATATTTCATACTGTTAAGATTTTCTCCGCCAATAAGAAATCCTAATAGGACACCTAGTTCTTTTAAGAATCCTTGCTGTATATAAGTTGACCGAATGCGGTGGGAGGATGAAGAATTATCTTCATCCTTCTTCTGCATTATGCATACTTGCTCAAGTCATTTTCTGTCCATATTTGTACAGTTTCTCCCCAGTAAATCTTGCAGGTTATTTTAATATATTTCCGAAATAAATAAAGCTTCTCTAACAGTTCAAATAGGTCTTTTGCGTCGCGTCTTATTTTAATGCGGCATCCACTGGTCACTAAAGGCCATGGAACTTAGCCAAAAGTAATGTTTATATCGGCTCAGGATCTGTTACGGCTGCACAGGCCTACACTTGCGTGACAGTCTTCATTACAACCAATGTATGTGAAGGCGCTTTTTCCCGATGTTGCTGAGTGTTTTTTTTTTTGTTTTTTTTTTTCCTTTGAGCACGCTTCACCGGGCGGCAAGACTCCGTCCCTTGTCTTCTCGATCCAGGCCTCGGTGTAACCCAGGTCTTCAGCGTAGGCAATCGTCCACCGCTCTCACATCACTTTTTGCAAACGTCCTTAAAAATAAAGGTGTGTTGCCAGTTCTTCATAGATTAGGACTTTCGGAATCCTTCCACCCGTTGACAGCTGCTTGTGAGGCGACACTAGAATGTCCTCTTTAGTTTGAAGGCATGGGTAGGTTTTTTTTATTAGAGGTCGGTGGTTGCACGACTTTTCTGTCCACGGCAACAATGTTGTCTAAGGGAAAGGTAGCATCTAATAGAGTTTGATAGCGGCCTCTTTGCAGAAGAATCCAGAACGCAGTTGAATTTAAAATCGGACGATCTTCACATCTTATATACCCTTGTCTACCTAAAATTTTTCGCTCTACCCATATTCCTAAATCTAAATACATTCTTGGTCGATCTTAGAAATTTTCAGTCCTCATTCTTGTGCGTGCACATCGATATATATATATATATATATATATATATATATATATATATGATTGGTGTATACGGAATACATTCCAATAACCAACAATTACTATTCTTAAAAGAGTGCTCAATAAAGTAGAGAAGATATAATTATTTATTTAAAAATTATAACATAAAATATGTTATAAAATCACTACAAAAATAGCTATTTGTTTCAACACCTCCGGTGTCTTATCAAGTGACGTGTTGAAACAAAATGGCTATTTTTGCAGTGATTGTATAACATATTTATGTTATATTTTTAAATAAATAATTTATATATATATATATATATATATATATATATATATATATATATATATATATATTCCGTTTTTCTGTTATTTTTATATATACATATATTTAAGTAAATGCTTTTGTTTATTCATAATAAACGGTATTAACCACATTTATCGGCCTGAATATCTGGAGAGAAATTTCATAGAAAATATGTGTCCTCCGACAGAAATCGCACCTGCATTATACACGGAACTGTCATATAGCCTGACGTCTATGCCATTTAACCGCAGAGGAAGAGTCTGGTTAGCAAAGTCAAATGAAAATGTAGTTAATATTGTTTACTTAAATATTTTATCCATCAAATAACGTATATTTAGTAAATATATTAAAATAATTTTCGGGATTAGTCCATTTCATAATATATGATGTCATTTGTTTACGTTAAGTTACACCTCTAGCAGATATGAGCGTTCGAGAAAAATCATAGGAAATTTATTGTTTAAAAACAGTGATTTGACTTTGCTAACCAGATGCTTCCTCTGTAGCTAAATAGCATAGCACGTCAAGCCAAATAAAGGTTCCGTGTAGGATACAGGTTTGATTCTTGTCGGAGGACACATATTTTCTATGAAATTTCTCGGACAACTTAAGCCGGAAATGTGGTTAATACTGTTTATTTTATACAGAGGATTTACTTAAATATTTGAATGTATAAAAATAACGTATAAACATAAAATATATTAAAATAAATCATAGGACTTAGTCCATTTCATTATATATATATATATATATATATATCAGTTCGATGGCTATTTGGCCGGCTTTCCCCAACTCGGGTCGGTTGAAGCGTCTGGGTGTCACAGTCCCATTAGAGAGTTTGATATCTGGGAAGAGCTGAAGAAGGTTGGCTGGGGAAAAAATCCGGAATTAAGTCTTCCTTACGAACAGTATTTGAGACAGTCGCCCGTTCTTGTTCCCTTGTTGGTACTGATTTACAACAACTGGATGAAGCAAGAGTCTATACCTCAACGCTTCACCAAGGGTGTGATCAAGTTGCTACGCAAAAACAAGAAAGGTGGGTATGTTAAATACAAAGTTGAAGACCTTAGCCAGCTGTTTGTAGGCTGTCCTCTCTAATCTGATTCGCTCTGAGGAGATTTGTGCTCTGAAGGGTAGGACTAGTCAGGACAACCCTCATGTGGTACGCTTGATCATCGAGTAAGTCGACAGTGAAGATGCGTTGATCAATTTAGATCACTTGAAAGTATTCGATAGGCTGACCACCGATTTCAGGAGGCTGTCCTTTCGGCCGCTGGTTTCCTTTTTGGATCCGATATTTCTACGCGGACCCTGGTGCGCTGGTGGAAGTGAATGGGGTACGATCAGAGCCTTTCGTGTTGTTGTCATGCTCCATTCGTCAAGATTGTCTGCTTTGGCCTTTGATTAACATTCATGCGTTGAAGCCTTTCCTTCACACGTTAAAGGCGAATCGAGTACTGCTCAGAATCTCCGTACCCGGTGCAACCACTTCAGCCAGACACTCCGCCTTTGCTGATGATGTTTCGGGTCTTGTATCGAGCAGATCCGAGATCGACGAAGATGACAAAGAGATTGTTAACTAAGGCCGAGTATTATGTGTTCCTGTGCTTACTAGGTGTTATGTAAGCCATGGTATGGACAAAGCGGCGGAAAGAACATCTATGGAGACGAGAATTGTACTTCTTCCCAACTGATCATGTTCTTTAGGCACCAGCTTAAAGTCAAGATCTGGACGGAAAGTTGGGTGAGTTTTGCACTTATCTGTCGAGAGAAAGGAGTGACATTTTGATGCTGGCTAAGCATCAGGATATTGGGAACTTATATTTAACTTTGGCAATCCCACCCAAAATAGGTGAGTTTAGGCTTTTCTTTTTCACGCGAAGTTAACTTAGTAATGGGGTCTATGTTCATTGGCCTCTTTTATTTTGGTTCCGACTTTGTTTAGTGCAATTCCCCGTCCCGTCTCCCCTTAGACAACAAGAAATATTAGTTCTCTGGTGGATGCAGGACACTTTTCGATTTCCGAGTGTGTTTTTCATATTTGTTGTTGTGACTAAATGTGTGTGTAAATCTGTGTCTGGTTGATCGAATAACTGGTTTTAATTTATCAAAGTCTCGTATAAATTTCCTCCAGTTAACTGATATTTCTGTCATAATTAAGGATTGTGAGTTTTCTTTTATTACTAACTCCATTTTGTTTACTTTGTAGCGTATATAATATTATGCACAGTGTAAATATTCATTGGGGTTTTCATTTTTAAATGTTGCTATTTTCATCCTCCATTCTCCACAGACAAAATGTATATATAGTACTAGTTAGGATTTCATAGAGTCTTTGAGGCATTATAGTGGAGGGAGTAAGAAAGGGAAGAAAGAGTGTGGAATTTGGGCGCTAAGAATATTCTATAATTTGCTCGGTTCAATGATTGTGATGAGCTAAATTTTTAAGATAAGACAAATGAAGACCAGTATTCCTCATCCCCACGCTTGGCCTTGTGCCACATTTTTTATTATTATTTTTACAGAAGTAAATATTGTGGGCTGACGATTACGTTTAGTTTGAAATAGACTGTCCCGTCTAGGTGTTGACTTCAATGCCCATTTTAATATTTACATACGCTGTATTCTTGATATTGAGCACCTTAACCCATAAATATAGCATACCTAAAAACTATATTTTATCATATATATATATATATATATATATATATATATATATATATATATATATATAGGGTATCCTAATATAATGTTTACACTTTTGGAATCGTTATAACGTATTCAATTTATGTATTTTGAATTGTAAATAAGATTAATACAAGAGAAAGAATACACATTTAAAGAATTTGAGTGTAAAATATACAAAAAACATAGAAAATTAAATTTAATAAGATAAAGGCTACTTGGTGCAATGGCAGAATGTTCATATAATGATGAGTTCACATCAAGTGCTCAAACTGGTTGCCGTTCTGTTCAATACACTTTTCATATCTTGAAGAAATAGACCTACAGATGTCCAGTATCATTCCTTCTGGTATTTAAGCATATTTTCTTCAGTTGCTACTCTCATTTCAGCAATTGTTTCAGGTTTCCAGCTGTAAACGTTGTCTTTTAGAAACCACCCACAAAACGAAATGCAAGGGTGTGAAATCTGGTGATTAGGTGTTCCACTGTCCCTCTCCTTCCAATCCATCTGTTTTGCATATTTTCATCCACATGAATTCTCACATCACGGTAATGTATTATTAACTATTAATAATTAAAGAGTGTATACATTATATATATATATATATATATATATATATATATATATATATATATATATATATATATGCGCAGTATTTAGCGGAAAATGCTCAATATCAGTGATAGACCTAACATATTCATCGTGAAACCCAGGGTGACAAACTAATATCCATACAACAGAATATATATATATATATATATATATATATATATATATATATATATATATATATATATATATAAATTATAGATAACTAGACTCGTTTTGAAAAACCTCGAATTTTGATTTGCTAATAATCAAATCAATCTCGAGGAAAAAAAAAGGTTTAAAAAAGAAAGAGCTACAAACATGAACTTGTCGACAAAAAAATCGCACAGCTGCAGGTCTGAAGCCCAAAGAAAACCCTGATAGGAGTAAACAACTAACTAACAAAAGAGCTCAATACAACTGTAGAGTAGACCTAGATATTTAGTGAGTTAGACAATGGTTTGGGTTTCATTAAACGGATCGTCAGGGAAAGTAAGGCTTACTTTCCCTGACGATCCTTTTTAGGTGAAAAGGTAGGTTTGTCTGGCTCACTAGGTGTATCTATCTATCTATCTATCTATCTATATATATATATATATATATATATATATATATATATATATATATATAAGCATTACTCTTCAAGCATGAATCGAGTTCTCCGAGCCTCTGGCGTATTTCGTATAGAGAAAAACATTAAAATCTCCATCCTTTCTGCAGTGCGACGATGGCCTAGGGGTAAGATATCTGACTTTCGGCTTGAAGCAATCGGACATCTAGCCACACTGAGGAGCCGTGATACAGGGAAGCAGTCTGTTGTGGATGACTATATATATATATATATATATATATATATATATATATATATATATAGTTTTTCCTTTAAATCGAAATCAAAACCTAAATAGGAAATCGCGATATATAGTGCTCCTCATACAAGTAATGAACAATTTCTTTCCTACATTGAATTTCAGTTCTTGAATTTATCTCAACTTTAGGCAAACGAACCACAAATGCTATCAATGTTCGGGACATATGTGCTTAAACGGCTTGCCTAGTAACATCCCCGAGAAGAAAGAATTAAAAAAAGATAAAGAAGAAAAATGTAAAAGGCAACACACGTCTTGCAACGATTCCCGTGAGTGGACATGTCGCTACACTGTGTGTCGTCAAATCAAAATGCCGCTCTGTGCCGGCTGTTTTCCTAGATTAGACTCCAGCTTGTCCTCTGCCGATTCGATGCTGGAATTATGGGATTTTCGAGCCATGGCTGACTTGACGGGAAGAAGGAGACAAACCAGCAAATAGTAAACGAGAAACAAATGTTAAACGTTTTATTGAGTTACCACGTATGGTACAAATCGAAAACGCCATGGGTCCGAATAAAAACAACACGTTTGGAACATCAGATCAGAAATGTGTAGACTTATTTTTTTATTTTAAATATTTCCTTGACTTTTATTTTGTGTTTTCTGCTTTCTGTTTTAGAAATTGTCTTTATTATTGTGCTTTTAATATTTTTAAAAATTTCATAGGAATTTTACTGAAGAATATTTCGTTCTCTTTGCGATCTCTTTGGGACAAAATACGCAAATTGTATTTTGACCTTATGTTTGCAGTTATATATATTCAGAATTTGCTTTTTATTTTCTCATTTCTTTCTCTGATTTTCTTCTCTTTGTACAAGTCTCGTATTTTGCATTTCTTATCAATCTTTCTTCGGCTATTTCTCGGTTTTATTCTTCTGGTCTGTCAAACTTTCCCCATTGCTTGCGTAACAATATATCTTCTGGGTCTAAATTTCTTTGATGAGGAGTTATTATTTTCACTAATTATGTTCGGACTTTTGCCAGCTACAAAGATGAGGACAATAGTTCAAATAGGGTAAGTAAATACAGGGTGTCCCTAAAGTTCGTGTGCACTTTAAAAAAATTATAACTATTTGTATTTGCGATAAAAATAATTTGAAGTAAACCTATATTTTTTAAGGTTTTATTGAAATTTTATTTAAGTTTCCACATGTTTTCCATCATTAGCAATACAAAGGTTAATACGATTTTGCAGTTGACGGAAAATATTTGCCAACTGAATTACAGTAATGCCTGAAATCACATTAGTTATTTTAGCTATACTTAAAACTAGGTACATTAAACTTTATAACATTTTTTACAGATTATTTCTATCGCAAATAATTTTTTTTAAATGCACATGATCTTTACGGACACCCTGTATATTTCCTCGTGTCAATTTTAATTCTTTCTTTTTATTCCGTACAAAATTTATTGGTTCATTCCTTCTGTTTTGCCTTCTTTCTTGCTTTCTTTTTTCCTTTTCTTTGTTAAATTTGACCATTCATTCTTTCTTTCCTTCTATCTTTCTTTTCGTACTAAATGTATTCATTCACTCCTTCTGAATTTCCTTCTTGCTTTCTTTCTTTCCCTTTCTTTGTTAATTTTGATTCTTGTTTCTTATTTTCTTTTTGCATGGAATTTATTCGTTCCTTGTGTCTTTCTTTCTTTTTTGGTTTCTTTCCTTCTATCTTTCCTTCTTTTTTCTTTTCTTTAAATTTCTACATCCTTTGTCTGTTTTTTCTTTCTTTTTTGGGGGGGGTGGTGAGCTAGTTTTTTTTTCTCTTTTCTTTACCGCTTCAATTTTTGTGCCATTTTATCCTTTCTTACTTCTCGTTTTTGTTTTTCCTTCATGTTAGTTACTTTCTTTCTTTCTCATTTTTCTTTCTTTCTTTCTTTCCTTCTTCTTTCCTTATGGCTTCACTTGCAATTATAATTGTGTTGTTACGCTTATTTTTTTTGTCAGATTCCCGCCAGAATTCACTGTTCATTTTCGCTATTTTTAAAGAACTTCTTGCTTCACTCCCTATTTTTAACAGGCTTCCTTTTCACTTACACTGACACATTTTGGTATTTACCACACACACACACAAATCATGCACATATACATACATACTTACAAGCATATATATACATACAGATAGATTATTTTAAAGTTGACAAAATATGCTTCTGAAATTCATAATGAAATTGTCGTATTCAAAATGTTTGTATCCTATACACTGCTTAGTTTAACCAACGTTTTTATCCACTGGACCATGTGTCAAAAGAAATAAAAAAAATGACTTGACCCCAAAGAGTTGTGAGTTCAATACCTGGCCACAGCGGAGGACAACAAAAACATGAATTGTTGAGTTACTAAAGAGAATTAAATGAAAATTGAGATATAAAAAAATGCATGGCACGTGGAATTAGACTAATCTACCCACGTGGATTAAATAAAGGTATCGGTTAATCTAAATCTGTTTTGAGATTTATTGTTTCAACTGCCATGGTTTTGTTGATTAGTTTAATCAATTTTGCCATTTCAGTTTTATCAGACTTAGTTTTCCGCCCAAAGTCCCCCATTTTAAATAGCTTTGGTATTGACTTCACGTCTTATTGTTATTCCCCATTATACACTATTTCTTCTGCTTCTATCGTAGTAGATACCAACGTATTAATCCTATTTTTTGATATGACCTTTCCTATTCTACAACGTTTGGGATTTAGTCCTGAGTCTTACCTGAAAATGAGATTATCTTTTATTATTAGGAAATAAGAAAATTTAAGATTAAAGAGGTTGCGCCAAGGGGAGTTTCGCACAATACCGCAAGTTGCCTCAAAACATAAGCAATGACATAAAATCTCGCCTAACGTTCTTTATTAGGTTCGTCTGATCGAGATGTTCATATGGATATCATGTATGACGGCAAACTAGTTCAGAGATATCTAAACTTTCAGCTGTATACGAAAGCTTTCTCAGATCAATCGTTAAAAATGGCTTCAAGAACTTTGCCAGATGGCAAATGCCACATCAATTGAGTACAACAGCTACAATGGAGAGCACATATAACTCAAAGAATAAAAAAATGCCATAATCAGTAAGGTGAGGTTCCACACTACTTGAACAAAATATACAGGAAACCCCATCACTACAGGAAAGAGCAAATACATTTACTGGACTTGTTTGGTTTGGTTTGCTTTATGGCATATCAACCTCAATGGGTTATTTAATGCCGACAATAATTTTATTGCCGCTAATATTTTTATCTATCTATCTATCTATCTATCTATCTATCTATCTATCTATCTATCTAAGTATATATTGGTTTAGTTTGGTTTGTTTTATGGCATATCATCCTCAATGGGTTATTTAATGCCGACAAGATTTTTATTGCTGCTAATAATTTTTCCAAAAAAGTATTGCTGGTAATACTTTTACCTTCAAAAATGTATTGCTGGTAATAATTATTTACAAAAATGTATTTCTGGTAATATTTTTTCTTTTAAAACATTTATTGCTGGTATTAAAACATATTTCAACACTTTCATAGCATTTTGACCCCACTTTGGAGGTTAACTATTTGCACATAGTTGGGATCCTCACAGGTGCTACCACCCCGGGTCAGAGTGGACTCGGGAAGAGAAGCGATTAAAAGATGGTTCCACGCTCATCAGAGGCATTGCTGGCGGATGTAGTTTATCATTTTACCCTTTCTTTTTATAGATACAAATATTTAAGTAAATGCTCTGTTTGTAATAAACAGTATTAATGACATTTACCGGCCTGAATGTCCGAGAAATTTTCATAGAAAATATGCGTCATCTAACAGGAATCGAACCTGTATCCTATACGGCACTGTCATATAGCCTGATGTGCTTTTCCTATTTAGCCACAGAGGTGCATTTAGGTCAACAAGGACGCATAATTCCTATGAAAATTTCTTGGATATTCAATCTGGTAAATTTCATTAATACTGTTTATTATAAACAGAGCATTTAAATATTTGTAACTATGAAAAGAACGTATAAATATAAAGAATGTCTTAATATATATGTGTGTGTGTAGATTTCAATATAAGTACAGTCCGACCACCTGATGATTGCGCGAGAACACATGAAACATATACTTGTGGCTGGGATATATATATATATATATATATATATATATATATATATATATATATATATATATGTATATATTCGAGTCACGGTGAAGTAATGGGTGGTGGCTTGGATTGAGGAATCGGAGAGCCGAGTTAGATTTCCAGTCGAACCCATTACATTCACTTACTAATACCCTTGGCAAATGTGTGAATCCTTTTCTTCTCTCTCCAGCTATGGGTAAATAGCAGGACAGACTATAGCCTTGATTGGCAACTAGTCTAGGAGAAGAACAACTCTGAATTAAAAACCTGCGGAGTGTCGTTTGAGGACGCTGTGGCGCGTAGTGCACCAAGTTCCTTCAAAAGTGTGGATGATTCTGCACAAAACCTTCACCACTATAATCAAATCTCATGTGCTGGTGTCAGGCTGTCAGTTTCCTAGGAACTGGTCTGCTTGACCCTCATACGTCCAATCTGACAGGAGAGTCGAGTATATATATATATATATATATATATATATATATATATATATATATATATATATATATATATGATGAACGCACTGATAGATTTGATGAAGAGGAAGAGGATTCTGCTGCTGCCGTTGACGAGGATTAGTCAAACCTAACTGATGACAAGGATGACTTTGAAGATGGAGATGGGAATGAGGATGTGTCTCCTGTAGTCATTAGGAGAATATTTGGTGACTCCCAAACTAAAGTGGTAAGACAAAAAAGTATCATTCCATGATTATCTGGATAAATAAACTTAAGGCTGAACCTCCTTACATTGCTTCATTATCAGATCAACACGTTAATGTTATTTTTGAGACCACATTAGTAGTGCCCAAGTGGCCAAACAGTACACAGACGGCCGAAAGAGGAATAAAAGCGATGAATTAAGCTTGCACTGAAGGACAGGATACAAAACGATAGATAGATGTATGAGACAAAGTTGATCTTCTAGGAAAATGATGCCGACGGGCCGCACAGAAAAAAAGATTTCACTATCAATTTGTAATATTTTAATATGATGTACCTCTTAAATAATGTTGGAATTAAATTGATGTCACCGATGTAGAATTTATTATTATCCTGTCAAATAATAAATGACACCTATTTTTGTGGTGTACAATAAAAGTTGACAAAATATCGATCGCGATGTTGCAAGGAAAGTGGGTAAAAAACCACTCATAAAGATTTCGTCATGGTGTAATGTTTGTCCTGCCATATGAATTACTAAGTAGTGAGATTCTCACTAAGTGCTCCATACTTTCAACCTTGGGCCACATCTAATTATTTGCTTAGTAAATGACTATCCTCGAACATTCGAGGTGAAGCAATCGTTAGAAAACTTGTCCTGCTAGATCAATTACAACTGAATAGTGAGTTCGATCCTCTCAAGGTGCATCACTCATTCAGCCTTATACGTTTTTTAATCTATGCTTAAAGAAACATTAGAGGACTTCAATTTGATGTGACTATTTATATGTGTGTACATGGGTATATATTTGTGTGTATGTGGGTACACGCCTATGTGTATATACGTGTATATGTTATTGCGTATGTGGGTATTCGCATGTGTTTTTGAACATAAAAATATAGGTCCTTGCTGGATTAGATAATCGTTATATTTATTTTTATGTTTATATTTGATTTGTAACCTGTAGTCGATATTAAATTTGTCAAATTTTCTCAATTACAAAGCGGCCCTTTAAGTAAACGCAATTTCCCTTTCCTTCGCCCTATCACTCTCCCCCACCTCGTCTCACCCCTTCTTATTCTAACATTAAATTGTCTATGGTGTGTGTATGTCACCACGAAATGTATCTTTATACATCCGACAACATTCATTTTTCTTTTACTTAAACCCCTTCCACCCACCTCTCCTAAAATTCTCTCTGTTAAGGTTTAATCTCCCTCCCCTCATACTTACACTCTCTCTAAATACTGTTTTTATTTCCGGAGTTGTTTTTTTCTGTTTTCCTTTTGAATTTGTAGGTCTTATGAATTGGATCGTATTTACGATTCCAATGGAATAAATTATGACCATGGAATATTAGTGTTTAAGCCTTATTATTATTATTATCATTATTATTATTATTATATATATATATATATATATATATATATATATATATATATATTTTTATTTTAAGACATTTTTATTTTAACATTCTTTTATAGATACAAATATTTAAGTAAATGCTCTGTTTATTATAAACAGTATTAAATAACATTTACCGGCCTAGATGTACGAGAAATTTTCATAGAAATTATTCGTCCTCCGACAGGATTCGAACCTCTATGATATACGGAACCGTCATAAAGCCTGACGTGCTTTTACCGATTTCGCCACAGAGGAACGATCGGTTAGCAAGGTCGAATTTACTTTTTAAACTTCAATCATCCATGAATCTCACGCGAATTCTTGTCTGCTCATGGCGTATCAAAATAATAGTCGGACTTTGTCCATTTTATATATATATATATATATATATATATATATATATATATATATATATATATATATATATATATATATATATTTTTAAAGTTTTTTTTAAATATAACTTTGTATGGTTTATTTTTTAAAAATATAATTTGATTATCTTTAACATTCAATATGAATGATTAATTTTATCTTTAATTATATTATTCTTTAATATAATTATATTAATTATACTCTTATCTAAATTTAATCTAAATTTTCTAAATATGATTTTTAATAATTTTAATATATCTCATTTTTAAGTAGAATTTTTTATTTTTTAACTAGGAACCTAACATTTTTTATATAATTAATTTACATATAAAACTCCCTTTTCGACCCTCTTTTTGTTTCAGTTTCACACCTCATTCCTCATATAATCCCAATTTAAAGTCATATGGTTAATATCGGGGTTCATTTTCTAAAACTTCTTCCCTTTAAAGCTAATATATTCACCATCCCCTTACCACCGACTCAGGTATTTCGTCTGACTGAAACGTCGAAATGGATGAATTCTGTATCAAATTTTCGACTGCTGTCAAAGTTTAATTTCTAAATCCGACACGAATAGAGTTTAAACACCGATGTTGGTTAAGACTAATGTACTTCTCGTTGGTTGAAATAGATTTATACACACGCCCTATATAATATTTGGATTTTGTTGTGTAATATATATATATATATATATATATATATATATATATATATATATATACAGGATGTTTCAAAAAATTTGATATCACTTCGCAATCTAATAACTTTGTTAGATCTCCTTCAAATGACTTCAAATTTTAATAGCATCTTTATGTTTAATGTTTGTTTTTATGTTTTTATGTCTTTATGTTTTTGTGATTTTCTTATTTGTATTTTTTATTTCTTTAATCTTTAATCTTTTTTCTTTCCAGGTATAAAAATGCCGTGTCTCAGGCGGTGCACATATTGAACTTTTGTGAAATCGTTCACATAATCCACATGCTTTTGAATTTCTCATTCAGATTTGGAAGAATAAATCTTATGATCTTCAACGTTAATACTTTTTAATTTCATTTGCCTTAATCATGTACTTTCTGTGATATTTACATCGCAAAGGATATCAAATTTTTTGAAACACCCTGTATATTGAACATTGAAGTCAAAACTCAGAAGCGACAGACTGCTTCATGTTGAACGCAATCGTCAGGCCGTAAATGCTAATTTTTCCTCGACTATATATATATATATACATATGGATCAAAGTTTGTCATATATCAGAGATGGTTCTGAGATTGTGGTAATCTATTCTAGTGCCATGTGTTGGCACAGTTTGGGATCCAGTGACAGACCCAAAGAAGGTGAGTTCAAGACTGGTTAAGGCAGTGGAGAACTTTCAGAGGGAAAATTACAGGAGATAACTGATAACTGATATCCATCAAACATGGGACGTGGGGCAGGCAACGAAATAAAGGGTTCAGTTCTGAAATTTTGGAATATCAATTAAAACGTTGTGACAAATATGCCGACAAAGATGAGGGACAATAGTCCGACTAATGTAAATACATCAGGGTAATCTATTCTTTGAACTGCAGAATAGATTACCCTTGTCAACATATTTAAATTTTATTTTTTTAAAAACACAATTAATTATACAGTATTTCTTTTGAACTGCAACTAGTCAACATTTAAATTTTATTTTTTACCAATTTTAAGCATGATTCTAAGATGGCGTCCATTCACTTCTATACACTGAGTCAATGTTTTGGGGTGACCTTGCTGTTCGTGGAGACCAGGTTTCTTTTTCTTTACATCACCCGTTTCCCTGAAGTTGTTTACCCATGACACAATTGACTGCCGGCCAGGAACACGACCACGGGGCGCAATATTGAAATGTCTACAGAATGCACGTCGCCTTGCGATGATTGAGCGACCGCTTGAAAAAAATGCCTCAACAGCGAAAGCGCGTTCCAACTTCATCCACTCCATGATGCTCACTGGGGTTCCTGAAAATAAACAAAAATAAATAACGCACGTTAAGAACGAAACTTTAAGCCCCACCCTCTCAAATAAGTCCATCCCTACCATCCTTGGAGCAACCATCGCTTTAGGGCGCCAAATTTAAATAAGCAAGTTGCTCTGCCCCACCCTGTATATCAATAGTCGAGGAAAAATTTAGCATTTGCGGCCTGACCATTGCGTCCAGCATGAAACAGCCTGTCGCCTCTGAGCTTTGACATCAATATTCACTTTTATATTTATATTTACATACGCTCTATCTCTGGTATCCAGCACTTTATCCCATGAATATAGCACACCCTAAAAATATATTTCTTTATATATATATATATATATATATATATGTGTGTGTGTGTGTGTGTGTGTGAAATGTGTATGTATATAAATATATATATATATATATATATATATATGCAATTTTTTATATATATTGTTTATATATTATATATGCGCGGTACTTACTGGAAGGCGCTCAATATCAGTCACAGAGCAAACATATTTAGTTGGATTGATGTGAGTTTGTGACCCTGGGTTTCACGTTATTTGCGATCGCCAGACAAACTGATTAATTTTTTAAAATTTGGGTTTATATATTGTTGCGTATATATGTGTTTTTATGGAGGCGGGAGGAAAAAATTGTGGTTGGGACGCCACTCATACTTACGCAAATATACACGTACATATACTCATCGATGTACGCAGACGCAAGCACGCTCACTCACTGGAGCTCACACACACATAAATATATGTGAACAGTATCGGATTAGGCATATATGCTCATATATGTGTCGTTGCACACACATACGCATTTGGTCGCTGTGTTCAATGTTGGACTGTGCTGCAAATATTTCCTTGTCTGTTGCGCTGTCAACGAGCAGACCGTTTTTTCTATTTTTTCGGAATATATATATATATATATATATATATATATATATATATATATATATATATATGTGTGTGTGTGTGTGTGTGTGTGTGTTTGTGTGTGTGTGAAAATATATAGAAAATAGGAAAAAAGAACTGGTTGGGTAAATAATTCAAAGCCCTTAGTATTTTAGTTATTATTTTTAAAAAATAGTGCTCGATACAAAAGTAGAGCATAAATATAATTATTTATTTTAAAATATGATTCCAAATCTCGACATAAGAGGTCTCATGTTTCAAAACAAGAGCCGAAAACTTCAATATAATTATTTGAATTAAATTGAGTTAAAATAAGCTCTGTTCCATCTTCAAGCGAAAATTTTTTGAATAACGTATTTCTGAAATTTACGTGTTTTAAAAAATTGAAATCAAAATTTCCATGGTAACAGCTAGCGAATTGTTTAAATTAGGTAGGCGAGTGTTGGGTGTTAATAAGTATCAGTATAGAGTTACTTTCATAGATGTCAAGTCAGGGAAAGGTGGGGTGTCTAAATTTGAAACGGAAGATGTATTAACCCCTCGTCTAGTTTGCATGTCTATGGAGATTTATTTATTTTTTTTTATTTTTTTATGAAAGGATTTTGCATATAAAAAACTGTCGTAACGTTTGTTTTTTGACGAATTCATAAAGGGTTATCTTTTTTGTAGGGAATTTAAACTATTTATTTGGGCTATGGATTATGAAAGGTGTTATATTGTATGCATGTTTTTAGTTAATTATTCAAATTGTAGGATTCATTTTGTTTAAGATACATTTTCTTTTTTTTTTTTAATCTCAGAGGTAAGTTCAATTACCGGCCGATGTCTTTACATTCAGATTTGTACGGATGTTCTTAGGAAAAGTATGACTCGACCTGTTAACCACTGGCACATTTGTGTTGAATATCAGGGCAGACTAGGCACTCAAACCTTGACTGGAAACCAGTCGAGGAGAAATCCGGTTCAGACTGTTTAGAAACTCTAACCCATAAAACCCGGCAGCCAATGGATCTGGGGCGTTTTTAGGCGAAAGTGAACGCAACAGACTAGGCCGAGATATAAACTCATCTCCCAGGTCTTACTTTTTTGCCTCATAAACGTTTCACTCCTCGAAAAAACTAAAGCGAAACCACTTGCATATTAGTAAATTACCAAAAAGAATAATTGTATACCCATTTCTTGATATGTTTACAACAGGAAAGATGTATATAGCTTCCAGAAAAAATTGCATTTCTAAGAACCTGGGCTATATTTTATTCTCAGAACTCTGTTTTTACTCCGGGAAAAATTACACCAGTGTGCTGAAGGTTTCTCGGACAGACACGCTTACCAAAATCTAACAAAAAGTGAGATATTGTAAATCATTTTTTAGTCGTGATATCAAATTTTCAGCAACAATTTCGTTATTTCCATCATTTAAAAATGAACAAAAATAGCACTTTCTATTTTTTAAACCAAAATATTTAAAGGAAAGAGAAATGACATCTGAAATTGAAAGGACTGACGACTGACAATTTATCCTGAAAAAAATAATTATCACGTATATTTTGCCAATCAATACTTGAATTATAATTACAATCATTGGCCAAAAGTTAATCATCTTTTTTTTAATGGAAAAGAAAATTAATATAAAATTAAACACAGTTAAACAATATGATGATGGGGGTGGGGGTCAGAACCATCCCTTCTTCCAAAAGTATCAAACAGCAGATATATTTTCCGGAAGGGATTATTGATCGAACCAAGACGGTTACTACAACTTTTATTAAGCATTTCCAGTTTCTTAACCCTGGAACACTAACCATGGGTATATAGTACCCTGCCCAAATTTTTCTATTTTTAATTACAATTTTCAGTACCTGATTTTCTTACCTAAATAATGTTTTTTCAGTTCCTATTAATGTTAACTCAAAGTACAACTTCTGAAGTGCCGGCATGTAAAATATTTCAAATAAAGATTTATATTTAATATTTTTTTCTGATATTTTCAAAATCGGGCATGATATAGCCATGGTTAGTAGTGGTGTAACTTTAATTGATGGTTAGTGTTCTAGGTTTAAAGGAAATTACATTTTGAAACTAAAGGAAAAGGAAATTACATTTTGAAACTAAAATAGTTTCATAAAAAAAATTGACCATAATTTTGAATTACTTGTATAGGATATTGAACAACGGGATATTGAGCATAAATACACAAAACTATTATCAACACTCACTTCCCGACATTGGAATTGTAATTAACACCATTTGAAAAAACTGAAACATCAAATCACCTATTACTCCTCCATTAGCAACGTGGCGTTGTTTGAACATCCAACGACTTTTCCTTAATATGCAGCCAGTGGCAAAACAAATTTTTCTGATTTGTCAAGTAACTTTTTTGAATAACAAGAAACTAAAATTCACACCAAATTCTCTCAGAGCGAGACCCTTTCTTTTGCACCCTGGTTCGGTTGATCTTAGAGATCGCCCCAAATGTAGGCAATTCGGACGCGCTATTTCTAAATGTGCGGTATGCATTCGTGCACAACCAGATAAACCAACCAAAAACAGATCTATTTATTTATATTGTAAAAAAAAAAACCCTGTAAGTACCTCGAATATCACCAGCAATTACAAAATGCGAATAACTCCCTGATGTTTTTGTAATTTTTCATTCTGAGGGTTGGAGTTGGTGCGAGTTTAGATAAACAAATTTTCATTTATAATTTATAATCTCAAAAGAGTACCAAAAAATTTTTTATAATTTCTTGGATTGATTTAATATTTGGAATAAGTCACTTTACATTATTTAGGTTCACTTAACAGAAAAGATCCCAAAGAACTCGCCGTTTGTGTTATAATATTTGAGTGAATTACAAACACATGTCTGCAATATAAACATCAATGAAACATTCTTTTTCATTGGTTGAAATATGAAAAATAATTGAAGAGGAAAGTTAGATTGATTATATATTAAAAATGTCTTACTGATAATAAAATGAAACATGTACGTTTTCCCAATTTTTAAATCGTTCACTCCAAGCAAAGCGATAATGCCACTAAGACGCAAGGAATTACTTGGATTGACTGAGAATGAAAAGACTTTATTGAGGAGAAATGAGGAAAAGGACAATAAAGGAAGAGAATTCAAAAAACACAGAAGATGGCGATTGATGTTTGATTTAAATTTTTGAAGACTGTAGGTGGCAAATGTTTTCCTTAATATTCAGCAAGTGGCAAGTTAATTTTTTCATAATTAATCAAGTAGCTTTTGAATATCTATGTTAAATAACTACAAAGAGTTTCCAGTTTTAACCATAATATTTGAATGAATTACAAGCACATGTCCATAAAAATGAAGACTGTAGTGTAAAGATCAAAGTCACATTCTTGTTCATTGGTTGTAATGTGAAAAACAGTTGAAGAAGAGAGTTAGACTGATTATATATTAAAAAAGATTCTCTGTTAAATAAGTACATCTTTTGGTTTTAGTCATAATATTTATGTGAATTATTGTCACATGTCCATAAAATAAAGAATGTCTGTAATTTAAAGATCCCAGTCACCTTGTTGTTCATTGGTTGTAATGTGAAAATAGTTGAAGAGGAGAGTTAGATATAAGGTCTTACTGAAAATAAAATGAAAGCTGTTTTTGTATATTTGAAGTTTTAAAACTTCATATTAATTTTTAATATTGATCTTTGAATTGAATTTAATTTTAATATTGATCTTTGAATTCGATTTTTCAAAATAAAACATTTTTTATTTACCTTAAATTAAACAGAGAAAGAACACGGCATATAATATATAACAAGAAACTGTTTGATATATCTATATTTTAAATGGGGTGATTTTTCTAGGAAATTTCCACCAGAGGTAAGGTATAAGAGCGGGTTTGGGAATTTGCTTTTTCAGAAATTAAAAAGTGGAGAGGGTACGACTATTAAGAGATCCGAGAGTAGCACACTTTGCTAATCTTGTAACCAAGTCCTGAACAAATGAAACTAAATATCTATGAAAACTAAGTCTTGCACACGTTTCATGAATTACAAGATGATCTTCTTCTATGTTCCGTGTCTCTTCAGGATGTGGTGGATCATCGCTCTCCACAACTTCCTCTCATACTTAGACATATCTCTTAATCCCTCTTCAGAAAACGATTTTTTTTTTTTGCAAACGGACTTCTGATATAATAAAATATAATATAAAATAAACCCTTCTCTAGCGCAGGGTTAAAATCTCCGGGATCCAGCGTCTCTCATTCTTCTATGTTCCGTGTCCCTTGGGGACGTGGACAATCATAGTTCTACACAACTTCCTGTCATTGCTAGCCGTTAGTAAAGTTCATCTGTTAGCAATATCTTCTAATCACTTTTCAGCCAATCATATTTTTTTTACAAAGGCACTCCTGATATATTAAGATATTTTATAAAAACTAAAAACTCCTCTATTAAGGAGATGCTGCACTACTTCCTGTCCTTTTGTAGCCTCTTAGCAGTTCTTGTCCCTTTCCTAGTTTCTGTTCTGCTAACCATTTACAAATGACCTTTAGGTACGTTATGGTCTCTGCCTCTTGTCATGTGAGTGTCAAATTTTCTAAGCCTTCTTTCCTCATTATATGACTTAGAAATTTCAACTGGTCTAATTCTAGGTCTCCTATTTGTTCTTATTTTCTCTATAACTTATATATACATACATACATATATATATATATATATATATATATATATATATATATATATATATATATATATATATATGTAAACTCCTCATTTATTTTCCTTGGACATTTTTTCCTCCTACTGGAGATGACATTTAGATCATTTTAATTATGAAATAATAATGCAAAATAAAATTTGAGCTCCCTAGAGAATAATTCCCTGTTAATAACTCATTTTCGAAATGCCCCTTTATTTTGTTGGTATATTAAGCCCCAAGTTGGGAATCATCGTTTCTAGAAGGATATCGACACGCCACGTTTTGCCGTGTAATTCGATCATCTAAAATCAAGCACTTGCCGTTTCAAAAGCATCTTTAAAATATCTCTGGTGAAAACTGCAATGATCAACGCTGTTAAACTTGCACTTTTCTATTTAATGTTTTGAAAAGTTTTAAAAACATTATTAGTACACATACTAATTTTATTTGACTAATTACAGCTAGATCATTGGATTTGGGTTCTGCTACTTGTAAGATGCTTTAGTTTTGTCTTATTATACATTGTTAACTCGACTGCGATAGTTTAATTGAAGTGAGTGTTATACAGAGTATCCATAAAGTTCGTGTGCATTTTAAAAAAGTATAACTATTTCTATTTGTGATAGAAATAATCTGTAAAAAATGTTATACAGTTTAATGTACCCAGTTTTAACTATAGCTAAAATAACTAATGTTATTTCAGGCATTACTGTAAATCAGTTGGCAAATGTTTTCCATGAACTGCAAAATCGTATTACCCTTTGTATTGCTAATGATGGAGGACATGTGGAAACTTAAATAAAATTTCAATAAAACTTTTAAAAATATAGATTTACTTTTCTAATCCTTTTTACAAATTATTTCTATCATAAATACAAATAAAAGTTATAAATTTTCTAAGTGCACACTTTATATATATATATATATGTATATATATATATATATATATATATATATATATGTATATATATATATATATGTATATATATATATATATGTATATATATATATATGTATATATATATATATATATATATATATATATATATATATATATATATATATATATATATATATATATATATATATATATATATATATATATATATATATATATATATATATATATATATATATATATATATATATATATATGTATATATATATATATATGTATATATATATATATATATATATATATATATATATATATATATATATATATATATATATATATATATAAATTATTTCATCTGGGACAGATTGTATTATTTCATTTATGTGCATAAACCCATTACCCCCTATATAGAACCCTCTAGCCCCCAGAAGGCAATACAACAAAGGTGAAATATCTCTGTTGGGAATACCAGGTACTGTAGGTTTGAATGTTCGAGTGCTGTAATGGATAATGAATCAGAATTGGAACACCGAGTTTCGTTATGTTCAATTTGGAAAGATTTGAATACATCTCTCAATCTACTGTCTGTCTATGGATTAATTAGTAGGACTTATCAGTAAACCATTGCCATTTTTCCCAAAATTCTTACAATCTAAAAATAATTTATGGCTTCAAATAACCTACAAAGTGTTGATAAACCGTAAAGCACAAATCAATTCTTGTTTGTTGATCCGGGTAACTTTCAAGTAATTTCAAAATGAAGTTTTTATGCAATGTTTTATGGTAGTGAACTCGGCCATGTCTCCCTCTATATCCTGTTCTTTTACGTGCTAATGTGCTTAACTCGTCTGCTCATAAAAAAAAAGGTAAAATCTTTTTTGGAACAACTGTTGTAGATTAAGATTGATTAGACTTAAATCTACCAACATTTGTGTGAAATTTGAAAAAAATACTGATTTTATTATTTCAGTTCAGTAGAGAATCGATACGTGATTTCATCAAAAGTTTTTCAGTACCTTACTTTTAGTTATATATATCAAGTTTGAAACTGTGATTAATATACAGTAAATTGTGGCGTACATGTCCACTTAGCGTATAAGTCGACTTCAAGATTCTCAGCTCAAAACTTATTGTATAAGCCGACCCCAAAACATACGGTAGGCTGCCAGTGACAAAACTCACCAAAACAGAATTTTTAGTGTGTAAACCGCGATTTGTTCGCCGCAGTTTACCGCAATAAAATGTTCGTCCGCTCGTATCTGAGTATGCCTATTTAGTAGGGCAGATATCTAATCCCGCTTGCAGACGCCTGTTCAGACCCATTTGTGTTTGTTCAACACAGAGACCACCTGTGGTTCATAAAGCATCTATGCTAAGCGGACATTAATTACACTTTCTGGGATTATTATTATCTGACCTGATCAACAGTCTGGACAAGGTCCGTACGTTCAAACCCTCGGTCACGATGACTTGTAACTTCATGCTAGC
The DNA here is from genome assembly GCA_903632075.3 of Acanthosepion pharaonis. Classification (NCBI taxonomy): domain Eukaryota; kingdom Metazoa; phylum Mollusca; class Cephalopoda; order Sepiida; family Sepiidae; genus Acanthosepion; species Acanthosepion pharaonis. The sequence goes on from CAHIKZ030000768.1 coordinate 1,284,920, forward strand.
ACAACCATCAATGTCTCCTAAAAATTTCTGTTTACCAAATTTAACTCGGAAGGCTTAGGTCAAAATGATGCATAGCAGGCACTTTCTAAAGGTGTCGCACGCTGAGGTCCCTTATACAGACCGATTGCCTCAAGAAATCGCCTTCTTGACAAATCGACAATGGCGAGATTCGAACCCGTGTCTCACGGCCGGTAAGTGAACGCTTGAACCATTCAGCGGCTTTGATTAAGTCATTGATAACTGCGTATCAGTGTGAATTAGGAAAAGGGAGAACGTAAGTAAAATGAAGAATCCTGAAAGACTAAAAATATTGAGTATCAATCACTTGAAAAGTCGTGTTTCTTTATTATGGCGACGACCATAAGTTACCATCAAGGCTACGACCATAAGGTTTTTTTCACGCTGTTTTTAACGCAAATAGCTGGTAACCTGGCGTCTATGACAGGAATGGCAAATCATACTGGCAACGAAAAACAAACGTTTTTAAGGGAAACAATATTAAATATATAACAAATAAACAGAAGAGTTGAAAAGCAAGATGCCTAATATTCAAACTAGGTGTTCAAATGGTGATGTCTGAAACAATAACACAATGTGGTTTGTCTTCGCAAACAGACCTAAGTACTGTATTTCTCGCTGTTTTTCCCCACAAAATCCGCAGTGTTTAGTTTGACTTTCCAGTTAGTCGTATAGATTCTAAATAATTCTGTCTTCCACCATCCGTTCCTGGACATTTTATTTTATTCAGTAATTGATCACCAAGCAAACAAAACCATGGGTATGACGATAAAATAAAGCAGAAATTAAAAACCGTAATAGTAGCTAAAAACAAATTTTTATTCGCCGTCATATTTTAGTATGAAAATAATGTTAATACTTCAGTTGAAACTATAAATCAACTCATAAAAAATGTATTGCCTAGGTTGTCAACTATAGTGTTGGCGTTTGAGGTCAGATTTCGTAACTGACCTCTGGGGTTTAACGTATTAATAGGCATCGTTTGGAATATAAATCCACTCCTCTGCAAAACGGTTTCTTTTTTGTTCCTGTTTTCTGCCATAATCTACTGCATTACTTCAAAGCCAATCAATTTCCGGGTTATCTTTTGATATTTCCAATTTAGGAGATGCCAAAAGTGTTTCCCAAAAGTCCGCTTAAATGCGAGGCTCATGTGGTAACAGGCTCGGGTCCAGCACGCCATCTGGTTGACATTTCAATCTAATAGAAGTCATTCGCTATGCAAATAGACGCGAGCATACAGATATAGTTCCTCGGCGCCATAGAGCTACGCCCCTTTGACAGATGCCCCTTGCTTATGCTCGTGGACCGATAACGAAATTCATAGGCAATTTTCTGGGGTTCTGAACCCGACATTCTCTTTCCAGTGGATCCATTTATGGGTGTTCGCTTCATCGCACACGCGAATTCCTGACAAAATCAGGTAAAGTGCTTGCCAGTTTTGGCAAAAAGAAGAAATTCCCAAATCCCAAAATGTAACGTATACTGTTGCTACACACTCGAAACAATTAGCTTTCAGTAAAAGAAAAGAAAAGAGGAAAGGAAGGAAGATTTGAGTTCCATAATATTGTCTTCTTTCTTGAAGAAAGTAATAGAGAAGAAGAGAATTGAATGGCATCAGTGCATACACGTTTCTTGACAGCAGACGTGGGAGAACAATGCCATGCAAGATGCGGCAAAAATATTTCCCATATTTCCCCCATCAGAAATACTTCCCACATAATGCTAAAACATTACCTGCAATGGTGTCTTCATTTACCTAATATCTTTCCATTATATGGATGGCATTTCTGAAAGGTATATGTCGGAAGTATTTTTACCACACTCTTTATAAAAGAATCTGCTTGGTCCTCCGATCTTAAAAAATCTAAACGCAACATCAATAGTCATTTACTGTCTTTTTCAAAGCTGTTCTTTTATTGTCCTTTCTTCTAAATTTTTATTTAGTTTCTTTCAATCTCGACAATGTTAAAGAATGCGAAAGCTAGGGCCAGAATGGTAATCGATTAGCCGGAGGTCCTAGTGAGCGGGGTATTCTGACAGTGATGGATTGCCTTTTTATAGGTTTGAATATAAGTCCAAAACGGCACGAATCCAACAGAGAGTTTCAAGAATTCCGAAGCTTCGATATCCGGCTAAGACCACCCCCGCATGTACGCTGAGCTAACATTCTTTTCTGTGATGTCATTCCTCTTACTGCCTCTTAGAATCCAAGCTGCCACTCAATAAAAAATAACAAAATGAAATGGTCCTTTTCTTTGATACCGTTTTACACCCTTGTGCAAATTAATTGAAACAACCGCTATAGTTTTCTTTCTTACGCCATACGTTCATTTTTAGACCCACTGGAGTGACAGGGTGTAATCGAGTTCTACTTTTTCTCAGATTAGGTCATTTGCAGTGATATTCAGTAATATGAATCTATTTTCAGAGAGTATGATGACATTTGTTTGGCCTTGAAAAATATTGCATCATCCATGATTGGGTCAGTTTTATATCACGCCCAGACAATATTGTCTCGACTGTCGATTAGTTGCCTTAATCCATTGTCTGCGATGGACGTTACACCAAGGAAGCGTACGAAAATTGTAACGCTGCAGGAACACACTGACAAGCCTTACTAGTGAGCAAATCAAAGTAATATAGACTGGCCCTGATACTCTCCTGATTTAAATCCAATCTAGAATCTGAGGTCAATCTGCAAGGAACGACCTCGTGGAATCGACAAAGTGCACTGAGTCATGTTTCATTGGAAAGATACAAAAAAAGTAAATAATAACTGATTCAGTATCTGTCTATATTTCTGAGATGAGTTATTATGTACACTATTTACATTATTCGGACCATTGTCCTCATCTTTGTCGACATATTTATTACATCGTTTCGGCCTTTCAGTATCTGTCTATATTTCTGAAATGAGGTAATATGTACACTATTTACATTATTCGGACTATTGTCCTCATCTTTGTTGCCATATTTCGGCCTTTCAGTATCTGTCTATATTTCTGAAATGAGGTATCATGTACACTATTTACATTATTCGTACTAGGCATGGCATGTGAAACTCGTACAGTCTACCCCAGGGAGCGAAATAAAGTTCGACATTCCAACCACCGGAATAAGGCCGGAGCGTACAACGGCTGCTTCAATCACGGCCTCTAGACGATTCGGAATCTCTTCTGTACGATCTCCTTATTTAAGTTAGTGAATGCTGCTATAATCCTTGCCTTTGGTTCATCGTGTGTTGGTCTCCCGCTCAATTGCGCTCCACACATAATAATCAAGGGAGTTGCAATCTGGGAAGTTAGGTGGTCAGATGTAAGGGGTGATGTGGTCGTAGACATTGTTTGATAGTCAGAACTGGGTTCTCCTGCTTGTGTAGCATGGTGCAGAGTCATGTTGCCAGACATAGGCTGACTCAGGGCAGTACTGCCTTCACAAGGCACCTGATGTAGGCCTCTGTGTTGAGTCTGAGGCTCTGTGGAAAGATAAATCGAGGCATAATGTCACCAGCACTAGTGATCAGTCCAAGCACCTTTGTAATCACCATTAGACTCATCCAACTCTTTACCAAATCCTCTGCACAGATTGACACGCAAATACTCTGAAATGTTTGCATTAGATCTTCCGTCGCGAATGCCAAGTAGTACTGCATGCCGTTTCCAAATTTCTGGGGCAGCGATTTCCGATATGATACTCTTTATATCACAGCCGGTGCTCATCTTACTCTACTATACTCTGCAGTCGACAAAATCGAAAACAAACATCGAGCATGCGTGAAATTAAAAATATAAAATGTCGACAATTTACCCATCGCACCCCGTAAACCTCTTGAATGTAGAAAAAACAGAATAGATGCACTTACTTTTGTTGCATGAGTTCAAGCTGGGTCATAATGTTTTTCTATCTGCTGTCAACATTGACAATGCAAGAAAGTGAAGGATCAATATATGGTTTGACATTACGGTCTTGAATTCAGAAATCCCGCAGTTGGGATACGAGTCTTGGCGATCAAGATGGTAGAGGGCGTCCATCTGTTATTGCTAATCAACATCTGAAAACACTAGCCGAGCAAAACGCATGACAACGTGTCACAGAAATTTATCAGATGCCAGGATTTCACCAATATACGACCATATCAAGAAAATTGTCAAGATGAAGAATCACGATAAACTCGTGGAAAGTAGGCAGCATCTACGAAAATGGAATAACCAATTTCTTGATCGAATAGTGATGAGAAAGAGAAGCGCCTTTATGGAATCGTAAATGATGCGCCCAATGACTTGATGATTGAGGACTCGGGTACTTTCCCAAATGATGATTATGGTGATTGACTTGTGCTCTGCCAGTGGCGTCATCCATAACAGCTTTCTGGAATCTAACAAGAGCGTCACTGAAAATGTCTACTGTCAGCAAATGAATAAAATGCACATTTGGTTAAGCAAAATACGACCGGTACTGATTTATCGACGAGGTTCAATTCTGCTTCCTGACAATGCCAGGTCTTATGTTGCAAGAATAACAATACAGAATCCTACCGACCTGGGATACGTCATATCTACCATATTCTCCCGATCTCTCACACGAACTACACCCTGGTGTAAATTAATTGAAACCAGAAGAACTGGATGAAATGCAAATTCAGTTAGGCAAAAATGCTACCAGAATTGGTTAATGTGTGTTCGATGCTGCGTCTTCGAAATTCGAATAATACGTTTCTTGATAAAATAATTTGTGATGAGAAATGGATTCTTTGTGACAATCGTAGACGATCGGCTTGATGAAGAATCCAAACACTTTTCAAAACCGAAATTGCACCAACAGAAGATTATAGTTAATGCCTGGTGGTTTTTTCTGGTGACGTTATCCATTACAGTTTTCTGGAATCTAACCAGAGAATCATTGCCAAAGTCTACTACCAGCAAATGAATGAAATACACATTCGATTAAGCAAAATTCGACTGGCACTGATTTATCGACGAGGTTCAATTCTACTTCATGACAATGCACGCCAGTCTTATGTTGCCAGAAAGACGCTGCAGAAGCCCATCGATCTGGGATACTAAACTTGGCCATATCTACCCTATTTTCCAGGTCTCTCCCACAAAATTCACCCCTGTGCAAATTAATTAGAACAAAAAGAATAATCCCGTTATTATTTACCTTTTTTTTCGTATTTTTCCAATGAGTTCTTTTAGACAGTCACAAATCGACTTAATGGCTTGATCATGACAAAGTACCTAAACACTTTTCAAAACCGAAATTGCACCTACAGAAGATTATGGTTAATGCCTGGAGGTCTGCCTTTGGCGCTATCCATAACAGATTACTGGAATCTAACCAGAGCATTACTGCCGAAATTTCCTGTCAGCAAGCGTATGAAATGCACATCCGGTGAAGCAAAAAGCGACCGGCACTGATTTATCGTCGCGGTCTAATTCTGCTTCATAACAATGCTCGGTGACATTTTACCAGGATGACACTGCAGAAGCTTACCGACTTGGCATAGAAGACTTTTATATATTCACCATATTTCCTTGATATCTTGCCAACTGGCTATCATTTGTCAAGCATCTTGACAAGTTAAGTCAAAAGATATTCCGGTGCAAAGATGCAGAAACGGAATTCAAACATTTCTATGCGAACGAGACTTTAGAGTTTTATTGGAAGGGCGTAAATATCTGTGGTAGAAGTGTCTAGATATTCAAAGTTCTTATTTTAACTGATTTAAACATTGTTTAAATACATTAATTTTGTAATAAAATTTGTTTCTAAAATAGCACATTATTTTCTGTACAGCTTAATATATTAATTGATCCAGTAAAATTTTCGGGTTCAGAATTAATTTCAACTCGAAACTAATTTCAACTCGGAAAGGTTAGGTGTAGGGGTTTTAAATCGAGTTGAAATTAGTTCCGAGTTGAAATTTGTTCCAAGTTTAAATTAGTTCTGTGACTCAAAATTCCACCGTTTTCTTATTTGAATTCTCAGGTTGAATTATAATTTTCAATAATTGAATAAGCCGCTTTTCCAGTTCCACGTCTATAAAATAACTATGAAAATTCCCCTATAGCATGGCCAACTGTTTGAGCTTAAGAACTTGAACACAATAATACAATAACAAGCACACGTATGAGTAAAGATAATTGCTAAAGAAATAACGAGCGCCCAGATAAAAAGGTTTAAAATTGTCAGTTTTTTTCATATACTGAAGCAGTCGTTAAACCCATAAAATTATTATCCCCTCCTCTGTTTGTTTGTTCTTTCTTTCTTTCTTTCTTTCTTTCTTTCTTTCTTTCTTTCTTATAATTGTTCCTTCTTTCTTTTTCTCACAGCAAACAAAGGGTGTCTCTGATATTTCTATATTTTCTTTTGTCTTTGCTCGCAATGAAAACGGAATTGTTCTTTTTTTATCTGTGGCAATGGCAGTACGTATCGCGCGTGGTAATTTATAAAATGATACTAATTTATCACCGCCACACTCCGAATGACAACTTTTTGATTTGCTATTATTTCTGATGAAACTTACAAATCAAGTGAGACGATAAATAAATTAGAACAGTTCTGAATTTCTTCAGAAATTTATCATTGTGTCTATATATATATATATATATATATATATATATATATATATATATATAAGAATATTAAACATAAAATTGTCGGCAAACAATTGTCGGACTTTGTCCATTTCATAATGTGTGACGTCATTTGTTTACATTTGATACGCCAATGAGCAGTTATGAATGTACGTGAGAGATTCATGGAAGATTGAAGATTATAAGCAGTAAATTCGACCTTGCTAACCGAACGCTCCTTTGTGGCCGAGCGGTTAGGCACGTCAAGCTAAATGGCGGTTACGTATAAGAAGCAGGTTCGTATCCTGTCGAAAGACGAATATTTTCTATGAAAATTTCTCGGACATTCAGGCCGGTAAATATTATTTAATACTGTTTATTATAAACAGAGCATTTACTAAAATACTTGTATCTATAAAAAGAATGTTAAACATAAAAATGTCTTTATATATATATATAAGTAATTATACTAGTCTGGAAAAACCTTAGGTGTTTTGGCTTGTAAATGAACAAACCAATACCCAAGGAAAAATGATCATGACTGCATGACTAAAAAAAAATATAATAATACAACAATCCCTCCTGTTGTTGTGCTATTGTTGTATTATTTGTCTTTTTTTAAGACATGGTTGTTTTTATGTTGTAGGCTATTTATACTCCGTTCTAATTTTACCTCTTTGACCAGTGTACCCTGACGACCCGTGTAGGTTTGCCTGGTTCTTTATGTTCATAGTTATATATATATATATATATATATATATATATATATATATATATATATATATATAAACTTTTTTTTAATCAATTCATCCCAAGGAAAGCGATAAAATCACTAAGACGCAAGGAATAGATGCGAGTTAAATAAACTAAGAAAACGTTATGGAGGGGAAAAGACAATAAAAAACAGGATTCAAAAAGACCGAGTATAAGATTGATTTTGCAATTAATTTTTTGAATTTCCTAGTTGACATGAATTTAAGAAGCCGGGAGAGAATTATACAGGCAAGAACTAAAAGAAACGCCTAAATGGACGTGACTACATAGAACTTGGGCTTATACCTAGCAATTTCAATAGTAAAATGGTTTCGAGCTGCCAATATGCTTACATTCGTGAAGTCAATGTACCCAAAAAGAAAGCTCATCAGAAAAATAGCCTAAAAAATATTTGTAGAAAAGACAGAGGGAAGCTACATTACAAAGTTAGAAAAGTGACTGAAGCTGAGATACCAAGTCAAGATGCGTAGAACCATCTTTTGTAACTTCCGTAGGAGTCCTTGTACTTTAAAAAATATAGAATAGTTCTATATTTTTAATTACTTACCAACAATATTTTTGGCGGATTAAAAATTCCTAAACATATTGAAGATTGTTATCATCTTTGTTAAGAAATTTGATACAAAGCGTAATGATCTGATGTGATGAAATTTTAAATATTTGGATATCTACGAAAGGCTACTAGTTGATATAATCAAATTTAAATTGTGAAAATGATTGTATTCTTTTGATGAACATGTTCAAATTATATAAATCTTAAGTAAATAGTTATCCAGTTTTTAAAAACATTTTTCTTTTAAATGTTGGAAGAAAAGTATTATTTTCTATTTATATTAAATGCATTCGTTCTTCAATATTATTATCATACTTTCTGAGATCTGTAGGGATTTATCGTTAATTTTTCTGTCAGGATGCATGACGGGAAAGATATTATGTGATTTGGTAAAAGATAGTTTTTTTTTTAACAGGGAATAACGTAGTTAGAAATGGAAAGAGGCATGCAACTGATTCCTGAATGTTTAATCCCGCACAGATAAAGACACGGTTTATCGTTCAATATTTCAATATTTGATAAATACAAGTTACACGATAAAAAAATTAAAAAACAAAACAAAAAAAAAAACAAAGAAAACACGCACACACAAAGACACACACGGCACACGTGAATTGGGAATATCCAAAACTTCATAAATAGCCTTTAGGAAATTCACTATAAATGTTCACTTAGTCTTTCTCTTTTCTCACATTCCTTTATTCTTGTTCTTTTCTCATTTTCCCTTATCCTTGTTTCTTTCTCGTATTCCATTATTCTTGTTCCTTTTTCGTATTCCCTTATTCTTTTCCTTACTCATATTCCCTTATATTGTTTCTTTCTCATATTGCATTATTCTTTTCCTTTCTCATATTCTATTATTCTTGTTCCTTTCTCATATTCCATTATTCTTGTTTCTTTCTCATATTCCATAATTCTTGTTCCTATCTCTTATTACCTTATTCTTGTTCCTTTTTCATATTCCCTTATTCTTGTTCCTCTCTTATTACCTTATTCTTGTTCCTTTTTCATATTCCCTTATTCTTGTTCCTTTCTTATATTCTATTATTCTTGTTCCTTTTTCGTATTCCCTTATTCTTGTTTCTTTTCTCATATCCCCTTATTCTTGTTTCTTTCTCATATTGCCTTATTTTTGTTCCTTTCTCATATTCCATTATTCTTGTTTCTTTTCTCATATTCCCTTATTCTTGTTTCTTTCTCATATTCTATTATTCTTGTTCCTTTCTCATATTCCATTATTCTTGTTTCTTTCTCATATTCCCTTATTCTTGTTCCTTTCTCATATTCCCTTATTCTTGTTCCTTTCTCATATTCCCTTATTCTTGTTCCTTTCTCGTATTTCCTTATCCTTGTTCCTTTCTCATATTCCATTATTCTTGTTCCTATCTCTTATTACTTTATTCTTGTCCCTTCTCATATTCTATTATTCTTGTTCCTTTCTCATATTCCCTTATTCTTGTTCTTTTTTCATATCCCCTTATTCTTGTTCCTTTCTCATTCTGTTACTTACCTGTTGGTGTATCGGTAGGCTGATGGTTAACAACGCTGAAAACGAAATCGTTGAGCAGAGTTCAAGTCATGGTCGGTCATCGCCGTGCCGAGGAAAAATTATCCAGTCGATTCTGGTTCGATCGCTTTATGTTAATACCATTGGAAAAGTCTTAAATACAACAATCTGCTGCTATGAGCTAAATAGCACGGCAAAATCGGATCGCTTGTCTTTGTAGACAGCCATTGTAAGAAATACTGAAACCAAACCTGAGAAGTGTTGCTTAGAGCGTTTGAAACAGAATGCACACTATTTTTTTCTGTTAGCACTTCTTACAAGAAGAATGTTGATAATTCTACACAGGTTTTCTTTCTTTGATTTTGTTTAGGGACATATCAACACCTCTATTTTCTGAAATTTAAATTTTTTAAATAGAATTATATGCCTTCAACTAAAAATACTTAGAACGCAATTACATGGCTTTAGATAAAAAATAAAATGTATTATTGGTAACTCTACTATGAAATGTATTGCTAGGGATTTTATTATAAATATTTATTGTTGTCCATTTTTCTACGAATATGTATTATTGGTTATTGTCTATGAATTGGTCATTAAAATCTAATCTGGTATTTTACTATAAAAATGTATTTTTATAGGTTCATGGTATTTTTTTGTTGTTTGGGGATTCATTATTTGCCTATAGCTAGGACCCTAACAGGTGCTGCTACCCCGGATCTGTGAAGACCTGGGAACAGCAATTACGAGGTGGTTCTACGCTCCTCAAAACCTCCATTCTCCCGATAAGACGCTTTGCGGCCAGATGTAGTCCATTGTCGTACATAGGAGTAATGAACTTTCTACTATAAAATATATTGCTGATCATTTTATTATAAATATGTATCGTTGGTCATTTTTCTAAGAATATGTATTGTTAGTCATTAAAATGTATTAGAGGTATTTTACTATAAAAAATGAATTTTTATAGTTTCATAGTATTTCTTTATTGTTTGGAGATTCATTATTTTGCCCATAGCTGGGATCCTAACAGGTGGTGCTACCCCGGGTCTGGGCGGACCTGAAAACAAAAGCAATTAAGATGTGGTTCTACGCTCCTCAAAAGCTCCAATCTCGCAATCAAAGGATTTGCTGCCGTCATACTCAGGACTATTCCACATAAGCCTTCATCACAATACGAACACAATGTCTGTAGGTAGACTAGCGGTTCTGTGTTCAAATCAGAACTGTTAGATTCTCATGCGTTGGAATCGATGAAAGATTGTAAAAGGCACTTTTGTTGCCTTCAGTGTCGACGCTAGTTTCAGTACTCCAGACCCTAACGCCACTTCCGACACTGTATCGACGAACTGCGCTTCCTTTTTCTTATTCGTTCCATTATGGAAGCGAGACAGACGTGGCGACATCGATTCTAGGAGGTAATGGGAGTGAAACCTTCAGGGAAACGCATGACCATTCATTGACTTAGCATTCCGGGACATGTGTGTTCGCTTCTAAGCAATGTGGGGAAAGTATTTCGACTCTTTAACATTCATACGGCTCTCCACCGACATTGCACAGTTTTGCTCATATATCTAAAACATAGTAAAGGGAAATCTATGACTGCCAGAGTTACACACTCACGGATGTTCTGGCCAGTAATTTGCCATCTGGGACCGGCCATTGCATTCTGCAACACTTGTAGCCTCTGATATATTAACAGGCAAAAAATACTGTAAAACAGTTACCACTTTTGTGAGAAGTTTGACATCAGGCTTTGAGTTTTCTATACGGAAGAGATTGATAATAGACCCGAAGATAGTCAGATAACTTGAAGCTGTCAAGATAAAGGATGAAATCTTCGGATTTTAAGGCACGTATATGCGTTAAAACAAGTCGTGGGTAACTATAAGCTGAGAGCTTTTATACCCTTGTGCAATTTAATTGAAAAAAAAAAAACGAATCATTCCATTAGTATTTACTTATTTTTCGTATTTTCCCAATGAACCATGACCCAGTGCAAATGTTGGTACTTCATATGTCCATTCCTTGCAGACTGACCACAGATTCTCGATTGGATGTAAAGCAAGAGAGTTTCCGAACAAGTCGATACTAATGGTCACTAGTAAGGCTTGCCATTCTGTTTGTGCCGCGTTACAATTTTTGCACGCTTACTTGGAGTAAAGTTCATCGCAGACAATGGCTGTAGGACAACTAATCAACAGTCGAGACAATAGGGTCTGGGCAGATTAAAATCTGATGCAATCACGCATCATACACTCCGAAAATAGATTTATATTACTGAACACCATTGCAAATGATTTAATCTGAGGAGAAAACAGAAATTGATTACACCCTGTCACTCCAGTGGGTCTAAAACTGACTGTATGGTGAAAGAAAGGAAACTAAAGCAGCTGTTTTAATTAATTTGCACAAGGGTGTACACGTAGAATCGAAAAGAAAATTAATACCCCTTACTTAGATGAGGACAAAGAGATAACAATAAGCATACCAATAGGTATGTACACAGAAATTGATAACTCATTACCGTGAAATCATTATTCATAGCGAAATACAAACGAAATGAGAAGACGTTAATGAGGAGGAAGGACAATAAAAGAACAGATCACTTGCATTATTTACACTATTCGGACTGTTATCCCTGTTGAGTTAAAGGGAAATAACTGAGTCAACCAGAAGAGGCATGGCACATGGAACTGAAACAATTTTGGTGGACAAAATACAGGGTTCGGTTCGAAATTCTAAGCACCTGAAGAGGGACTGAGCGTACAACAGACGAAACGTTCTGAATATAGCAATGAAGATGAGAATAACAGTCCGAATAATGTAAATAATGCAAGTAATCATAATACCTTCTCTCAGAGATATAGGCAGATATATAGAGAGACATAGATACAAAGGCCGGAGCATACAACGGCCGAAACGTTATGAATATGGCAATGAAGATGAGGATAACAGTCCGAATAATGTAAATAATGCAAGTAATCATAATACCTCATGTCAGAGATATAGACAGATATAGAGAGAGACATAGACTTAAAGGCCGGAGCGTACAACGGCCGAAACGTTGTGAATATGGCAATGAAGATGAGGATAACAGTCCGAATAATGAAAATAATGATAATACCTCATCTCAGAGATATAGACAGATATATAGACATAGACTAAATATTAAATAGGCGTTAATATCTGTACAATCACGAAAGATACAAATATGTTAGTATTGTAGTGATTTTGGTGCACTCTCAAAAATGAATACCATTTTATTATTTCTTATTAAAAACCTATCGCCCGGTTCAAACACTTCCACGGTCTTTTGAACAGAAGTAGACATTTACATTTTGTTCCCGCTTTAGGATTGAGTTTCTGGTTCTTTTTGAAAGATGTTTCTTTCTCTTTCACTTCCAGTCGCTTCTTGGGCCCTACTGGAGATATCGCCATGTTTTGAATTGATTAAAAGTCCAAGGTTCATTAACTTACTTGGAATGAGGTGATTACTTTCCGTGAATTACATCTATTGGATGCTTTAGTACACATCATCAGTGATGTTTTTAGCCGAGGTTTATTAGGGGTTTCGTGTTTTTCAGCATCATAACCCCTCTCCACGGTGACCCTGTCGATACTGATCGGGTATCGACTTGTATAGCTTCCGTCAGCTACAATTTTTTTTAATCTTTCGAAATGCACACCATACGACCCTTTTTTGGCAATGCATTGTCCAATCGCGGATGACTTCCGGTTCACCAGCAGTGTACGCTCTTCCGTGAAAAAGAAAGGAAACACAGCCATATTTTCTGTCTGATCAGGAATATGGCGGCGTGCTTGGCTTGAAGTAGTAAGTACATATTTGATCCCCTCGATATATATATAAACACACCGAGGTGATTAAAGAAGTAGATAGATAGATAGATAGATAGATAGATAGATAGATAGGTAGGTAGGTAGGTAGGTAGGTAGGTAGCTAGCTAGCTAGATAGATAGATAGATATTAATAAATTAACATAGATATATACATACATGAACATAGATAGATAGATAGATAGATAGATAGATAGATAGATAGATAGATCTTAATAAAATTATACATGGGGAGAGAGAGTAGGGTAAAAAGCGTTATATATTGATGACATATCAGGGAAATTAATGGAATGACATAGGTAGATATGAACAGATAATGATGGACAAGAGAGAGAAAGAGAGTACTATATAGGTATGTAATGAACAGACTAAGATAGATAATGAACAGAGATAGATAGATAGATAGATAGATAGATAGATAGATAGATAGATAGATAGATAGATATGAACAGGTTGAGATAGATATGAACATGCTGAGATAGATAGATAGATAGATAGATAGATAGATAGATAGATAGATATTATTAAAATGACATAAATGATATAGTGAATGATATCAGAACTGACAATAAATGTAACGGAATCGTTCTATTAAAATTGGCATCAGCTTTCCTTTGGGAGGGGCCGGGATCATTACCCGCCACCTGAGGATTCCTCAAATGTCAAAGTTACTGAAGCGATTTGAGGGTATTTTGGGGTATTAAATACAACCAATTTCCAACAAGGATTCAAAATCGTTTTCACACTGTGAAATAGATAGATAGATAGATAGATAGATATCAATTCGATGAACTCCCAAAAGAAATATATTGAATGCGTTCTCCCTTTGAGACAATTTTGCTAGAAAGTATTTCTTTATATTATTGAAAATAATGGAAGAATCGTCAACATAAAATGTGACGAAAAGCAACAATAAAATGTAGATAAAGTTATATAAAATATATCATTTCAGATTTCAGTGGAAAGATACCGTATGCAATGACACTTTTTTCTCCCAAATGTGAATTGCCATGAATTCCCAATAAATATATTTCAGGGCTTTCCTGTTACATTCTCTGCGTTTTTTTTTTAATTAAGAGCCGACATTCTTATGTTCCATAATTTGAACTAAATTTTAAATCATTTAATTAATTTTAATTGAGATAAAACATCAACAGTTCGACCGGCAAGAATCAGAATGTGAGAAGCGCTTGAGATAAAAGAAATGATTGCAAAGAACTTGCTACAAGTGTTTGCTTGAGAATGATCAGATAGATAAATAGGTAGGAACAGAACGAAATAGCTAGTTAGCTAGCTAGCTAGATAGATAGATAGACAGATCAACATCTTAAGATTAACACACACACATATATATATATATATATGTGTGTGTGTGCGTGTGTGTGTATGTGTACAAATCAAGGGAAAGAACAGATTAAGAATCATCCGTTGTTAGCATTTACTTTTTAAAAAAAGTGCCCGATACAACGTAGTGCAAAATATTAATAATATTTTATTATAAAATATATTTACATCGCTACACAAAAATGTCTATGTTTCAGAACTTAAACATTCTTCGATCATCAGGCAGTTTTGGGTATCTTATAATGAAAATGATTTACTTGTGAAATCAGAAACCAATTCTGTAGTTTATTTGAGAGTTTAAAAGGACGTGGAAGAAGATTTCAAAATTGTGTGTTTATGTCTGTGTTGACCAATCAAAAGACGGATGAAAGCTCAAAGAAAAAAGTGAAAAATTAGGTTGGAAGCTAGAGTTAGTTGGTTTATTGACTGATGTCTAGATGAAATGACATTTTTAGGCACGTCGCCACAATCGACATCAGGTTACGAATATAAATTTAATATATAATGAATTAGGCAGAAAGATATATTTAACAAAAGGTTAATTTCAAAGAATTTCAAGGTATTTTATTTTATTTTACATAATTGAGAACTATCTTTAAGAGACCTCTAGTATGATTAAATCATTTTTATATATATTATTTTCACCCCAAAATAAAACATTTTTATTGAATGGTCAATGAAACATGTCGATATTAAAGTGGAAAAGCCAAAGAATTAATTAAATATTATATGGAACATTGTATATTAATAAAATAATATACTGTTAGGATATATATAATTGTGATGCAGAGATTGTTTTATGAAAAATTATATTAACTATATTTAAAAAAAAAACATTATTCAATGTCTAGAAATTACTGTTAATTGGTTACGCAGATTTAGGAAACCATAATTTTTGGAAACTTAATAATAAGTATCTTTTCATGTAGCCAGTGAGGACATGGCTTATTTGAGGAGTTACAAATTCTTATTTTTTTAATATTTTCCATTTTACGGTCCCGGTTTTACTGATGTCTAAATATTATATATATATATATATAATATATATATATATATATATAAAGATCAATTGGTAACTGGAGCACTAATTGTAAGCTGAATGTAAATAACAGAGTATAATAATAATAATAATAATAATAATAATAATAATAATAAGTACAGACAATCCTTAAAATTTTTAGATTTTCCAAAAAAATCTTCGGTTTGATGAGATGAATATTTCAATGAATTATAACCAAAATGCATTTTTTGATTGTCTGTATATATATATATATATATATATATATATATATATAGTTTGAAATTATGCTCAATATCAGGAATAGAACGTATGTAAATATAAAAGCGGCCATTGAATAGGCGACAACCTGTTTCATGGTAAATGAATTCCCCTTTAGATTGACGTCTCTGTGTGTTGAATTCAATGGCCATATATATACATCATGGACTCTCCCATCGGTTTCGACGTATGAGGATCTGACAACTTAACCAATTGATTTAGTCATGAAATTTTGTGCGATATACTTAAGTAGCACTGAAGACCCGCTAGTGAATTACAAAGGAGGCCGCATATGGATCAACAGTGAGTATTGTGAGAGATCACTGTTAGATTGGCTGACCTTTTAGATCGTGCTCTCACTTCTTGAAGACAATTCAGACAAGCAGATTGAAAATTGCTGAGTGCACTAAAACACGTTGATCTCCATTCTACGCGCTCCAAGGCTGAGCGCTCGAGGGTGTTATGAGGTATATAGATATATATATATATATATATATATATATATATATATATATATATATATATATATAATTTTTACAAATCCGCTCAATAACTTTCACATTTGGGGAATCCTCAGGTGCCGGGTAATGATCCGGCCACCTCCCAAAGGAAAGCTGCCAAAAGCAAATTATTCACAACAAAACTGCATTTTTGCTTCGTTACGCATGCATCTTGACTAGTGAGAACTAAATATCGAAACAAGTTTCCACCTTTATCTTGTGTATTTTTTTTTCCGTATGTAAAAATTATGACATATATATATATGTGTGTGTGTGTGTGTGTGTGTGTGTGTGTGTGCGCGTGTGTGTGTGTCCATTATTAATTATTCCTCTACTTTTGAGATTCAGCCATCTTTTGAATTAATGCTGTTAACGTTAGAATTTATATATATATATATATATATATATATATATATATATATATATGTGTGTGTGTGTGTGTGTGTGTATGTATGTATGTGTGTGTGTGTGTGTATAATTATTTAACTATAAATTGAGATGGACAAACAGTCAAGTAAATAGATATGAAAAGAGTGAGAGAGATAATGAATAGTTCGATAAAGCTGAACCGACGAGGAACAGATTGAGATAGATAGATAGATAGATAGATAGATAGGAAGGAATAGAGTACAGAATGAAATAGGTAGATCCATAGAAAAATGGATAGATAGATCTCGAAAGATTAATATATATATATATATATATATATATATATATATATATATATATAATCTCTGTTGTATTGATATGAGTCTGTGGCTCTGGGTTTCACGCTTTTGCTTTCATCAGACAAATTGTTTTCTTTTTAAAATTGGATCTATTTATGCTTGTTTGACTGTGTTTGATGGTGGGAGGGTTATTTACTTTTGTGCTTGTTCGGGATGAGTCTTTCATGCACATAGAGATACACACATATATGTGTAAACATAAACGCACCCATGTAAACAATCCGAGCCCAGGAGGAGGTACATATGCATGCAATCGGGCATACATATATACGCAATTTTAATTCTATTTCGGTGTCGGGACCTTGTTTTTTTATTTGCAGCGATGTTTCTTTCAACAAGAAGCGGGTAGGGGTGTTCCTCACGATTTTCAAATCTATCGCCATCTCTCTCACTCTCTCTCTCTCTATATATATATATATATATATATATATATATATATATATATATATAGATAGATAGAAAGATAGATAGATAGATAGATAGACAGTGAGAAAGAAAGAGAGAGACTGAGATAGATAGACCAACAGACGGACAGACAGATAGATTTGAAAAGAGTCGGCTGATGGATAGTGAACAGACTGATATAGATAGATATGCCATGATTTATATATATATATATATATATATATATATATAATTATTTATTTAAAAATATAATTCCAAATCGCTATTTAAAATAAATAATTATATTTATGCTCTACTTTTGTATCGAGCACTATTTTTTAAAAATAATAACTAAAATACTAAGGGACTTTGGATTATTTACATAACCAGTTCCTTCCTATTTTCTATATATTTTCACACACACACACACACACACACACACACACACACACACACACACACACACATATATATATATATATATATATATATATATATATATATATATATATATATAAATTACGGTAAGCACTAAATTAAAAAAGTGAACTTCCTTGATATAACATTAGATCTAAATAAAAATACACACACCTTATATTAAACCTAAAACCAACCCTTTATATATACACACTAAATCAAATCACCCACCATCTATAATTAAACATATACCGTTATCTATCAGTAAACGAATATGAACTAATTCAGCAAATGACAAGATTTTCGATGAGCATATCAATTCCTATAATAAGGCTCTAAAAGAGAGTGGCTACAAAAACCCAAAACTAACTTATATAAAAAATAAAAATGGAAAGCATAGAAAAAAACAGATGTAGAAAAATAATTAGGTATACATCCCTATACAACCAAATGGTAAAGAACAAATTAGGACAAAAATTCCTCGCATTAATAGTCAAGCATTTTCCTAGTGAAAGTAAACAAAGTACTATTTTCACTAAAACACACACTAAAATTGAGTTACAGCAGTACGGAAAAATTAGAAAAAATTATTGAGAAACATAATACTAACATCTTAAATAAACACTTATACCAAAACCAAAAAAATTTAGACAATGTAAAAATAAAAATAAAAAGTGATGAAGTTAAACAAAAATTATGTAACTCTAGAACCCTCATAATTGCCCTCTACAAAATAAATGTCGCACTGAATCATTAGTATACCAATGCAATATCTCTTCGATTGAAAATCCTGAAAACATAAAAATATATATAGGTTGCACTAGCCATGAGTTCGAAAAACGATTCAACCACCGTCAAAGTTCATTTCGGATAAATAAATATAGAAACCAAACATCTCTCTCAAAGTATTTAAATAAGAAATTAATAAGAAAAGCTAGAATATGTAGGTCATTAAATGACAGTAAAATGAAATTAACATGAAAAGCTAGAAGATGTAAGCCAATGAATGACCCATGTCCTTTGTACTTACATGAGAAACAATATATTACTAGGTTTATATAAGAAATAAAAGTTTACTAAATCAGTGAAATTAATTAGCTATTTTTGCCGTCATTGTCATAAATTTTACTTAAATAATATTTAAATATATTTAAAAAAAAATTGTGACCTAATAATATACATACTTATACTTGATGTGAAAATAATTCTACATACTGTAAGTGATTCTAATACATTTACTTGTTCTTAAAAGAAATATAGTATATTAAAAATTAAAAGTGAAAATATTTTTCAAATCGTAGTTAAATAAAACGTATTCTAACCTAAACGCCCCCCCCCAATCTTTAAATATACAAATAGAAAAAAATGCCGTAAGAATTTTTGCCGTTAACAATTTTTTTAAAACTCCAGACGACATGCATTTAACGGATGTCAGATTTCATTGAAGAATACATCCCTACTCCTACCAAAACGTAACTAATAACAGATACATCAAAATACAGCGATAATGAACATGCAACTTGTCTGGTTGAATGGATTTCTCTGTATCCTTGGAAACGTGAATTATGATTTTTGCTGTGTCTTTAAACCCAGTAATTTTATAAATTACTCCAAAATTCGCCTGAGGGAACTAATGGAACTAATGTCTTTAATTTAATTACAAAATTAAATTCGAAGCTTTCAGCTTCCATTTGTGAAACATGGTTAGAACTGTGTAGCGAAAAAACACATTTTAAATCAATTAATTTATAATATTAATGCTCTGTAAATTTAAATTGAGCACTATTTTTAAAAAATAAAAATATCTATAAGAACACCGGATTATATATCTTACTGTTCTTTCTTTCTTATATATATATATATATATATATATATATATATATATATATATATATATATAGTGATAGATCAATAGATAAATCTGAACAGATTACGACAGACAGATAAATAGATAGGTAATTATTAGGACATTCGAACCCCTCTGCGCTAAGCCCTAACCAATTTATTCTGAAACACGAATAAATCCTTTTGGTGAAAGCAATCTTTTTGTTTGTGCGTTTGTGTATTTGATCAAAACAATATCGCTCTCCAGATGCGTGTATTTTAAGATTTCTCCAACTGAATCGATCTCCTCTTGACAGTTTCCTGGACATTTTACTCCTCTCCAGTTTGTACACTTTCATGGCCAAATATATTGGGTCCCCTTTTCTGCCTGCCTTCAGTGTTAATTAGTCTTAAGCAAGACAGGTGGGATCACCACCACGCAGTGCAGAATACCTGATGTGATAATATGTAAAACACACACAAAATGTCAATCCCACCGCCTCTTTTTTTACAGGACGAATCTGATATCACGAGTTGTTTCAAAGACGACCGTAAAAGATAAACTATAAATTATATGTAGGTATGTGGTGCGTGAACTGATGCCATGAAGCAGTTTTATTATGGACTATTGCCTTATTTAAACTTCCAAAAGTTCTGGACGGCAACTGGGAGTATCAAACTTATTTAAATTAACATTATTTTCTTTTTTTGTAATTTTTTGCATTAAAAATAATAATTCAAAAGCAGGCATATATACACCATTCGGCAAATTAATTAAAAGTTTTTCACAACATTACGTCATTTTTGGTGTTTCCTTTATTTTTTCACCATACGAAAGTTTTAGACGCATTGCGTCTGACTGACAGAGTGTCATCGATTTCTACGGCCATTGTCTTTTACTCAGATTACGTCGTTTTACTGTGCCTTATCAGTTAAGCAAATCTATTTTCAAATTCTCAATGGATTAGGTGGATCTCCTTAATGGAATGAAAGATAGTGGCTATTTTGATTCAACCTGGAAAAATAATAAATTATCAGGAGATATCTTTGTATCTTAAATTCAAACATGTCCATTCATTGGGGAAACATGTAGAAATTTGCTTTATTGGTATTCGGATAATTTGGTCAAAGGTTGTCGTTGTGAATTCAACTATGATTTTAATCTTTACCACACTTTCCTATTCGTATAAATGTACGCCCCACTTTCTTTCCATCTCCCTGACCTTATCCAAAAAAAATGCTAAAAAACAGCAGAAAATGGTTTGCTTCAGAGAGATGGCAGGCCATCCATTCAAAACCATAAAACTCTGATCATATGATAAACAATATTCCTTTTTCGAGAAAATTTGACAATACCTTGGTGTCCCAAACGTTGAATTATGAACACTCTACTAATTTTGACTGAAATTTCAGCCACCTGATGTCTTTGTTTTGGGGCTCAAAATATCAAAGGGATGACGAGTCGGCATTGATAAATTTCATCTTAACATAGTGAATCAAATGAAAGGATTTTAGTCCCAATGCTAACTGTTAGGTCCAATGGTTAACGAACCAGAACTGTTTTAGTTCAATATGTGGAAATATCTCGTCTTGAAACCCGAAACTGTTTTCAGGCCATGCAAAATGGCCCATCTTATATTTTAATAAACATTATAAACACAAACGACTTGACTTCCCTTTAATATAGACCTCGTTGAAATAATTTAACCTTTCCTTTATATATATATATATATATATATATATATTTTCCAAGTCAACTTTTATATATATATATATATATATATATATATAATATACGGATAATATATATAAGTCTTTCTTAATTTTTTCTAATTTCTCTTTGCAGGAACGGTTAATTTGTTGAGAGTTTTAAGATGTCCGGATTTGCCGAATCGGCACTGTTTGTCGAGATGACTCGTCTGAATTCGACTGTTGTTTGGTTGTCTCGTAGCCAAATTGAAGGGCTCCAATCTCTCTCTCCTCTAAATCGTTTTTTAAGTCCTGAATCTTATCTAATACTGATATAGCTTACTGTTTATCTGACCAGCACTGGCTGTCCATTTTCGAAGAAGAACGTTGTTTGACCCGATGACGTTCGTCATAATTTTGTTTCTGCCTGACTTTGAGACAACGATTTGGTCCGAAATAAACTTTTCTGTTCATCACTAGTTCTGCTCTTCCGAAATCTCTGGATAGTTCTTTTTTGCTGTCACCTCGTGGAAAAGCTATTTAGAAATTCTCGAATTCTTTCATTGATTCTTCTTTCTTTTGGAGATGGAATTTGTACAATGGATTAGGTGGATCTCCGAAGATAGGCTATTTCGATCAACCTGGAAAAATAATCGATTATCAGGAGATATCTTTGTATCTTGAATTCAAACATGTCCATTCCCACGTTTGCTATTGGTATTCGGATAATTTGGTAGGTTGTTGTTGTTCTGGGTGATATTTTCTTTCCTATTCGTAGATGTCACATCCCCCGACCTTATCTGCAGTTTGCTCAGAGAGGCCGGGCCACCACCCATTTTCCCGTGCTAGTTTTCGACATTTAATGGTGTCCTAAGAACACAGATGTCTTTTGGGGCTCAGCGGGGATGACGAGTCGTGTACTGATTGCTAAACTGTTAGGTCCTGGTTAACGAACCAGAACTGATTTAGTTCAGTATCTCGCCATTGCTGTTTGGAATAGTAAAGAAAATTCTGCAGACCTTTAAATTTTGCTTCGGTCTGTTTTTTCCAAACTTTTGTCACTAGTTAACCGGATAAAGAGTCTCATTTTTCTTTCACGGGTCTGGAATATTGGAAGCAAAGAAATGGTCTTGTCTGTTGTTTGGTTGTAAAGGCAATTTCAAGAATTTATCTATAGTAAGCTGTTTATGTGGAAGAAACGATTTGGTCGGAAAAATATTGTATTTACAATTCTCTTTTTTTTTTTTTTCGAAGAACAATATATCGATTCCTGATTTTTCTTGCAAATTATTTAGATTAATTAATCCTTTTTTCTTAATTTGTACGTCCATTTTGTTGTCCCCCAGTCAAGCCTCAACCCGTTGTTAAGCCTCCTGTCCAATAATTGCTAAAACACAGACGTCTGGTAAGAAGTGTCTTCTGGCTAGAAAATTCCATTTAAATTTTGTCAGTTGTTACTGACGTCATTCTTTTAGTGGAATAGAAAAATTGCTTCCTGTTTGTAAACAGAGAAATATATAAGGAAAAATATTGTATTTACAATTCTTTTTTTTTTGCTTGAGAATATATCGATTCCGCCATTTGTTGCAAATTATTTAGATTAATTAATTCGGACTAAGTTGTTCTGTTGTTAACGGTTTTAGTAAGAAAAAAGAACAGAGTAATATATAAAAGTTTATTGCTGGCCATACATAAAAACTGCGGACTAATGCCAGGCTGTAACACACATAACCGGTAAAACTTAAGGGACAAAACACACACACAAACACACACACACACACACACACACACACACACACACACACACACATATATATATATATATATATATATATATATATAGATAACTGACATTGGTTTATACAGAGACGATGGTCTTATGGATTTATTATAAACTCTACTAACTTTAAAATAGATAAAATTAGAAAGATATTATATAAAGAAATTAAAAGCATGAACTTAAAAATTACGGTTAGCACTAAATTAAAAAAGTGAACTTCCTTGATATAACATTAGATTTAAAGAAAAATACATACAGGCCTTATAAAAAAAACAATACCAATCCTTTATATATACACCCTAAATCAAATCACTTCCATCTATAATTAAGCATATATCTTTATCTATCCAAAAAAGAATAAGTACAAATTCAGCAAAGGAGATGATTTTCGTTGAACATATTATTAATTTCTATAATAAAGCTCTAAAAGATAATGGCCACAAAAACCCAAAACTTACAATAATTTGGTATACCCCCCATCCAACCAAATGGTAAAGAACAAATTAGGACAAAAATTTCTCGCATTAATAGTCAAGCATTTTCCTAGTGAAAGTAAACTAAGTACTATTTTCAATAAAAAATACACTAAAATTAAGTTACAGCTGTTCTGAAAACTTAGAAAAAATTATTTAAAAACATAATGCTAATATCTTAAATAAACACTTATACCAAAACAAAAAAAAATTAGATAATGGAAAAATAAAAATAAAAACAGATGAAGATAAACAAAAATTATGTAACTGCAGAAATCCTCACAACAAAAATAAATGTCGCACGGAATCATTAGTATACCAATGCAATATCTCCTCTATTCTAAATTCTGAAAACAGAAAAATCTATATAGGTTGCACAAGTCATTAGTTCAAAAAACGATTCAACCAACGTCAAAGTGCATTTAGGATAAATAAATATAGAAACCAAACATCTCTCTCAAAGTACTTTTGGCACCTAAAAGAATCCAATAAAACACCTACAGTAAAATGAAATTATGATGAAAAGCTAGAAGATGTAGGTCATTGAATGACTCATGTCCTTTGTGCATACATGAGAAACTATATATTACTAAGTGTTGGGGCCACCCACCTTCTCATCAGAATGGACTGATCTCTCTACTACTAATAGGACAGTTCTATAGAGTTCTGGGAGATCAGGTGACCATCACACTTCCGTCTCTCTACCGGAAGATACAGTTGGACTTTATACTCTTTCTGATTGTTACTGACTAACCTGCGTTCGTTTGACTACAAATCTCTCTGTTGTAAATACCTCTTCAGATATACCAGTATTTTCCCCTACGTATGTTTTTGTCCTTATTTCAATGCACGCACGGGGAAACACTCAACATCTCTACACTAAGTTTATAAAAAACAAAAAAATACTGAATCAGAGAAATGAAATAGCTATCTTTTGTCATCAGTGTCAAAATTTTTCCTTAACTAATATTTAAAAATAAAAATAAAAAGTGCGACCTTGTAATATACATACTTATATTTAATATGAAAAAATAATTTTATATACTGTAAGTAATTCTATTATATTTACTTGATTAAAAAATAATTTAAATGACAGTGAAAATGTTTTAAAGTTGTATTTTAAATTGTAGTTAAAACGAATTCTAAACTAAACATCTTTTAAAATTGTAGTTAAATAAAACGTATTCTAACCTGAACACCTCTCTCAAAGTACTACAAGCACTTAAAAGAATCCAATAAAACACCAACAGTAAAATGAAATTAAGATGAAAATCTAGAAGATGTAGGCCATTAAATGACCCATGTCCTTTGTACATACATGAGAAACTATATATTACTAAGTTTATAAAAAATAAAAGTTTTCTAAATCAGAGGAATTTGCAGTAATTGTCATAAATTTTACTTAAATAATATTTAAATATAATTTAAAAAAAAAAATTGTAACCTGGTAATATACATATACTTGATATAGAAAAATAATTTTACTTTCTGTAAGTAATTCTAATACATTTACTTATTTTAAAAAGAAACATAGTCTATTAAAATTAACAGTAAAAATTTTTAAAGTTGTATTTAAAATTGTAGTTAGATAAAACGAATTCTAAGCTAAACAGCTTTTAAATTTGTAGTTAAATAAAACGTATACTAACCTAAACACCTCTCTCAAAGCACTACAAGCACTTAAATGAATCCAATAAAACACCTACAGTAAAATGAAATTAATATGAAAATCTAGAAGATGTAAGCCATTGAATGACCCATGTCCTTTGTACATACATGAGAAACTATATATTACTAAGTTTATAAAAAATATAAGTTTACTGGATCAGAGAAATGAATTAGCTATTATTTGCCGTCATTGTCAAAAATTTTCCTTAAATATTTAAGAATAAAATTTAAAAGAAAAAATTGGGACCTGGTAATATACATACTTATACTTGATATGAGAAAATAATTTTAAATGCTGTAAGTAATTCTATTACATTTACTTGTTTTAAAAGAAATATAGTTTATTAAAAATTAAAAGTGAAAATATTAGTTTTTTTAGTTACATAAAACGTATTCTAACCTAAATATCCTCCCAAAAATCTTTAAGTATACAAATAGAAAAAATGCCGTAAGGATTTTTTGCCGTTAGCAATAAAATTTAAAAAAAACAACAGATGACATGCATTTAACGGATGTCAGAATTCGTTGAAAAATACATCCTTACCCCTACGTATACATAAACCATTTTTCAAACGTAACTAATAACTGATACAACAAAAGTTAATAAAAATGAACACGCTACCACACCTTCTCTGAATGATTGGACCTCTCTGTATCCTTGGAAACAATGAATTATGAATTTTTCGTTGCCTTTGAAACTCAGCAAATTTTAAAACATAAGTTACTCCAAAATTCGCTTGAGGATGAAATGAAACTAATGTTTTTAATTTAATTACAAAATAAAATCTGAAGCTTTTAGCTTCCATTTTTGAAACATGGTTATTACTGTGCAACGAAAAAACATATTTTAAATCAGTTAATTTTATATATATATATATATATATAATATTTTTTTTTATATAAACATAAAACAATGTCTTTATATATAATATATAGATTTATATATATATATATAAAAATATATATATATATATATATATATATATATATATATATATATATATATATATCAGTGTGATGGATATATTGGCAAAAATAAGACAACCGGGTATAACAGCATGGGATAACTGGCACAAAATGTTTAATTCTAAAAAAGTCTCTAAACTAATATAGTTTCTTTTTTTTTCAGGTTTTCATCTAAACGTTTACTTTTTGACACTCTTTGTTAACTAAAACCCTTCGACTGTTAAAGATCATTCAGGCTTTATATATATAGCCAACATATGGCTTATCTTCAATATTTATTAGAACCATATATACCGGAATATTTAAATACGAAACTGCACAGAGGAAAATTTGGATCAGGAGGTATACAGCAATAGCGATCATATTTATATAAACCTAAATATATTCATATTGTTCAAATTGAGTCCAATAGTGATATATAAACCTCAGAAAATTTATAAGATATCTTTTCATTGCTAAGATACAACGGAAAAAGCATAATCTAACAATTACAATTTAAAGATTTGGACAATTTTGCTGCTACAACCGGTATATATACAAAAATTTGATATATATATATATATATATATATATATATATATATATAAATATCAGAATCCTACAACGATAGCACCATTGAGATGATGGATATATATATATATATATATATATATATCATTTGTTTTTTAAAAATAAAAAAAAATTTACGTTACGTAACCGTTAGTTTATATAACACCTCAATGGGATAATTCTATGTACACACACACACCACAAAATGCATATATATATATATATATATATATATATATATATATATATATATACGAATCAATATCTCTGAGAATAAACGTTAACTTAATCCCATAATTATCAGATTTTTCAATATTATCGCATACCTAATATATAAGACTATATTTCATTATTTTATCTATCATTTTATCTATCTATCTATATATATATATATATATATATATATATATATATATATATATATATATATATATATATATAGAATATTTTTTGATATGTTTATCTAGATATGTATGAAATGCATTAAATATTGACAGATGACAACCGACGATAGAGTGTTGTGGCTAATGTAGAAATTTAAAATTGATTATTTTATTATTATTATTATTATTAATACTGGAGATTGATAAGAATTAGATTCAACTAGAACAACAAAGGAATGGATTCTGTTATAAATCCCTTATACATCCAAACATACACACATTAATGTATCTATATATAATTACGTCTGTATAACGTAAATCTACTCTCAAGGGTATATATACCCTCTGGGAGACTTGTTCTTCGAATCAATGAAAATTAAATTTCATTTAGATCTAGGTCCATCGCGCCCTATTAATTTGTTCAAAGACCAAATTGAATGTATTAAGAAACGTGTGGGTGTTAATGAATACTATCTCAATATTGTGCATTCTCGCATTCTTGATAACAATTACAAAATTCAATAAATCTAAGCTAATTAATCTACAAAGTTCCCCTGTGGCACGGTAGCGTATTGGATAGCGGCACGAACTGCGGAGTCGGTGAGCCAAGTTCGAATTCCGGTCGTAGCCGTTACATTTCTGCTAATACCCATGGGAAAAGTATGAATCATCTTGTTTCTCCCGCCTGATATGGGGAAATAGCAGGACAGACCCGGTTGTTATCCGTGGATGGTAACTGTCTTACCGTAGAATAAATGGCAATCTACTGCAGGGGATAAAAAGCTATCTCGTCAGGCAATCTCCTGCAGGGGATAAAAAGCTATCTCGTGATATTTACGTATGCTGACTGTGTATTTTCTTAACATTTACTAAACTTGTTCGGTTTGTTTTACGGCATATCAACCTCAATAGGTTATTTAATGGCGACACGATTTTTATTGTTGCTAATATTTTTATCTATCTATCTATCTATCTCAGTATGTATTGATTTAGTTTGGTTTGTTTTAACCTCAGTGGGTTATTTTATGCCGACAAGATTTTTATTGCTGGCAATATTTTTTCCAAAAAAGTACTGCTAGTAATAATTTGTTCCTTCAAAAATGTATTCCTTCAAAATATTTTTCTTCAAAAATGTATTGCTGGTAATCTTTTTTCCCCAAAAAAATGCGCCGCTGGCAACAATTTTCTTCTCAAAAATATATTGCTGGTAATATTTTTTTCATAAAAGTTTTGCTAGTAAAAATTCTTTTTTTCAAAAATACTGGTAAAAAATTTTCAAAAAAATTATTGCTGCTATTAAACCTACTTTTATACTTTCATGGTGTTTTGACCCCTTTTTTGAGGGTTGGGGGGTAACTATGTACCTATAAATGGGATACGTTCTACCACCACGGGTTAAGGTGGACTTAGAAACACCAGCAATTAAGAGGTGGTTCTGTCCTCTTAAAACCAGATCAGAAGCCTTGCTGTTGGCTCTAGTTTTTCGCCCTACCCAGGACGGGGTTGGATTATCAACATTCATGCAGGATTTGCGAGATAAATTTCAAACAGAATGGAATGTTGTTACTTACCTGTCAGTCTTTGATTTGACTTTATTGCCCAAGTGATGTTAAACTCAATTCGCAAGATTAGTCCAGATGTTTTACACTTAAGACTGTTGTTGAAAATAGAGGTAGAACCTGCGAAAGTTTTGAAATAAGAATACGTAATCTAACGTTTGGACAATTTAGCTGTTACACGATTTGGACAATTTTCCTGTTCCAGCCGGTATACATATCAAAATTACAAAAAAAAAAGGATGTCTTGAAACAATTTTGCTGTTACAGCCGGTATATTTACGAAAATTACAAAAAATATCTTGAAATAATAAAGTGTAAATTTATTCAATAAAATCAACATTGGCTTCAACTACGGCCTCCAGGCAACTTCTGAATCTCTTGCAACTCTTCTGGACGACGTCGTTGATGTAATTGGTGAATACTGCCATAATGCTTGCCCTCAGTTCATCTTTTATGCGTCAAGGAGTATTTTTTTTTGTCTATCGCTCAACTGAACGCTACGCATAATAATCAACGAGATTGCAGTCTAGGTGGCCAGATATAAGGGAGTGATGTAGTCGTAGAAATTGTCTGACAACCAGAGTCCTGTTGCCAGACATAGGGTCTTCCACTAGCCACCCTCTTGACCCAAGGGAGCACAGCCTCCTCAAGGCATTTGATGTTGGTCTCCGTGTTGTGTCTGAGGAATATGAATAGTAGCATACTATCACCGTTGATCACTCCAAACACCTCGGTGATCACTATTAGTCTCATCGAACTCTTTTCGAATCCGTTGCACAGTCCGCAGATTGACACCCAAACATTCTTAGATGTTAGTATTGGGGGTTTCGGCGCGAAAGCTAAGCAATACACTGGATTTGCGAGACAAATTCCAAACAGAATGCACCATTGTTATTTATCTGCTAGTTTTTGTATTGACTTTACTGCCCAAGTGATGTTTTTTTATTTCTTTTTTTAAGCATTGCACCCCAAGCAATATGGGAGTGCCTCTAGTACGCAAGGAGTTACAAAGAGTGAGAGCAAGAGTAAAGAGGGTTGTTTGAGGAAACGATATAGAGAAGGATGGTGATCAGGATCAAGGCATCAGAAGATGTCGATTGACATTATATTTGAATATTTGAAGCTTATAACCACCAGGGAAGCATGTAGGAGGAAGGGAGTTCCACTGTCGGGAAGTGCGGGAGAAGAAGCTATTGGAATAGAAGAGGTGGTTACATTAAACTGTTTCGACAGTGAAAGTGTGGGACCGAGATGCCAACATAGTACCACACGTAAATCCATGCAGATGGTGTACCAGTGAAAGTAGCTCGTCAGAGCAGTTGTCATGAAAATATTCCTGGAAGAGACAGAGGGAAGCCACATCAAGTCTATGAGAAAATGAATGTAGACGAGATGCTAGATCAGGAACTATCGTATTGCATATCCGTCTCTGCATTTTGTCTAGGAAGTCGAGATAAATAGCAGGGGTACCACACCATATATGGCAACAGTATTCATTGCAGGGACGAATAGTTGATTTATTGTTATGGGGTCCACCCCTTTTTCATATAAGTGGACTCGACCAGAGTGTTACGTGGACTGGTGCCGTTAAATACCCTGAGTCAGTCAGTATACAGAGTGAGCAGAGATTGTGATTGAGTTGGAGGTAGAGTAATAGTGTGAGGTAACCGCTTTTTAGAAGTCAGTTACAAGCACGTAGACTCTAAGGAAGTCCTACTTCGAGACTATATATATATATATATATATATATATATATATATATATATATATATATATATATATATTATTGCGACTAACGGCATTCCTGGACTTACTAACAGAATCATCCTTTGTATTATTGTGTAAATACATTTAATTTCTTATCTTTATTTCTTGCGTTTGTCATTCATTGGAGACCGAATTTCATCTCGGAATCCACAACATTTATCGATTTGAAGGATGTACTCAGGCGAGAAAAACCTTCTGGCACGACACAGAGGACCAACAATCCTTGCAGTAGAAGAAGCTATTGATTCAATGTAGTTGTTCCAACTCAGCTCAGTTTAAAGCGTGATACCAAGCCGGCGCAAAGATGCACCCTCGTGGTGTTGGGCATCAGCCATTCTAATAGAAAACAGGGAGGATCCTCTATATTTGTTAAATGAGAGCAGTTTAGATTTGGAGGCAATAAAGTTTATAAGACTTTTTCTACGAGAAAACCACAGTTTGGAGCTCCTTTTCAAGGACGGCGGCCAGGTTAACTTTTTCAGCGACGCTGGATTTACTATTGAGACAGAAGTAAAGAGTAGAAGATCATTGATGAAGATCAGAAACAGTGTAGGACCCAGGATAAAGCCTTGGTGAACACCGGCGTTTGTATGAAAATATCTGTAGGAGGTCAAGGCAACGTTCTATCTCTATCTATAAAAGGCAGGATGTGTGTGTGTGTGTGTGTGTGTGTGTGTGTGTGTGTGTGTGTGTGTGTGTGTGTGTGTGTGTGTAACGAATGCACGGCCGCAATTTTCGACGGATTTGCACCCAAATTTACATGCACATGCTCCAAGTTAGTGGGAAGGCCAAGACCGACTTTGCATTTCCAAATTCACATCGATAGTGGAAATAATCGATTTTTTCATGCTTCTACGGCAGTTTTCATGTAGTTTGCAGCCATTTTGTACTGGCCAGAGTGAGAGCCAATAGCTGGCTGCCACGAATTGGCAGGGAGATACTATTGGCCAGCGTGAGAGCCAACAGCTGACTGACACGAATGTTAATTAGCATGCTAGCATGCAAAAAAATTGATAGCTGCAATCGTCAAAAGTGGGAAAAATTTAAATCTGCATGGCACTTTACTCCAATTGGCTCATTCGCTTGCTTAAACGCAACGTTGATTCTGATTCCGCAGAACTGGGTTGGGTGTGAAAAAGTATTTGTTGTTAACATTCTTTTTCATTCGGTTTTTCCAGTTACGAGTCCTTTTTTAAAGCTGATCGTTTTGTGTTCATTTTGTTTAGTTCTTTTTTTGTAACAGATTTAACGTTTAGTATAGAGCTTAGAAAAAATTCGCAGGCAAAGAAGTAAGGCATGTAGCAACATCAGCATGGCAAAGGGCACTCCTTTAAAGGCAAGGAAGGGCAAAAATAATTTAAGTCAAGTGATAGCGATTGCTGTATGAGTCGTACCATGTTTGAATCAAGTACTGGCAATGCTGGGCCATGCTGGTAGTGTACAATAACAAGCCTGTCAAGCACTGGTTTAACGCAGTGGATGGTGTCGGCTGCAGTGTGTGTGTATGTGTGCCATAGAGTGATGACCCATGCACCATCTAAAAATATTTCGTAATCAGGGTTTTCCTGCTCAAAGACATTTTCTCTTAAAGAACCAACTGGAGTAGGGCAGTCCACTAAAAACAACCTCCTACGAAAACACCGGACGACAAATAAATAGAAGAGATGAAGTGAGCCTGAAGAAAAATTGGGGGCTCACTGTCCCCTAAACCGTTCTAATCTACCATGCGGTCACTGGGGACGTTTCTTCAGAAGGAAATATAGACGAGCACCCCAATACTCGTCAAAGAGTTCCGCTAACGATGATGACGAGGTGCTAAAACCGCATTCATTCCAATTCCAGATCATAGATTCTGTTTAGGAAAGGTTTATCTTGAGTCTTGTATCTTTGAACACTTGATACACGATGTTGATTTCCTGATCAAGATCTTTCTTGTACCAAGAGATCAATACCTATCTCATCGACATAATCCCTCCTCATCATCAGTACATTTGCTTCGGAAGGGAAAGGCGGATTGTAGTTTTTTATTAGCAGATTCGTTTGGGATGTGTTATTACATGCGCAAATAATCCATGACTGTCTCGTCACGTATATGCTTAGAGATGTGCAGGTCATTATCTAGCGAAAATTTAAATAGACTAGAGCTCTCATTTCCTCTTTTTTGTACACCTGATAAGGTTTGAAATGTTTCCGTATTGGGTTCCTCGCCAGATATATATCAGATTTTGAACAACATACACAGGTACTTTCAGGACTTTTAGAATGTCAGTAATTGATCCTTGAATGAAGCCTTTGGTGAATTCTGTGTCCTTTTGTCAATGATATGTAAGTATTGTAGCAACCGTCAATTTTTCAAATTATATAAGCGGTCTTTTCTGACTAAAAACAACGAATCAAAATCTATTATTCTACCCATTCAATCTATCATAACTACAATTAAAAATAATTAACTAACTCAGTTTTTATCCATGTGGTCCACATTGTATTTCTAGAAGTCCAAAGAGAAATCGTAGCCATAAAAAAAATTGTAGACATTTCACAAAAATGTATCTAAATTGTTCCTACTTTGAAGAATTAAAAATATATTTTGTTTAATTATACACATGTCCATTATATTTGCAAATTTTTAAATTACGTAAATATTATGCAGTGGTATATTTATTTTATTTTTTAACATATATATTTATTATAAAAAGACTAAGATTGAAAGACATCATCAAAATTGATTTTGATAAATTGTGTTTATCCTTGTTAACTAAAATAAATTTTAATGTTTTTGGGTTTTTTTTAAACGTTTCACCCCTAGCAAGGCGAGAAGCCACTAGGACGCAAGGGGTTACAGAAAAATTTCGAGCAAGATCAGATAGGAGTGATAGAAGAAAGGATGAGGAGAAGGGTAGTGGATAGATCAAGACAACTGGAGATGTCGATTGACATTACATTTGAATAGCTGGAGATTATAGCTCTCAGGGAAACTGGAATAGGGAAGGGAGTTCCACAGACGAGAGGTGCAAGACATGAAGCTATTGGAGTAGAAGAGACGGATACATTTAGGGGTTTCGACAGTGAAAGGGTGAGAGCGGGATGCCAGCCTCGTAGGGCGCTTGAACTCATGAAGTCTGGGAACCAGCGAATGCAGCTCCTCGGAGCAATTGCCATGAAAGTATTTGTAAAACAGACAGAGAGAGGCGACGGCGCATCTGTGAGAAAGTGACTGCAGACGAGATGATGTGTAAATAGATTACTTTGTCTTTTCATTGGGTATTTTAGTGTGAAAATTGAATAGCCTAAAAGTAAAAGTGTGAGTGGTCGTTTTGAATTTTAGGAAGAAAAAATGGTCCATAGGCTGACAATGTTTGAGAATCTAAATTCAACTTCAAATTTGTTTCAACTACATCTAAATCAATAAAAGACATAATGAATGAAAAACAAACTAATAAGCTAAAATTCAGAGGAATATACAAAATTACCTGTAATAATTGCCACAAGAAATACATCTGCGAATTTTCAAAGAATTTAAATTATAGATTGTATGAACTTAAAAAGGGATATTATACAAAACAACACATTAAATGAAAGTTTGCTCGCCGTAACAAGACTGCCCAAAATTTTGTATTATAAAATGCTATTCTAATTAAAATGAGAAAGCAATTCACTAAGACGAAAATATATAGAAAGTGCTTTAATCACGAGATCACACACTGTAAATTTCCACCTAAATTCTTAGAGCGTTTCACCTTTCTTAGCAGATCTGTCATTACAATGTGGGATAATTCATAGTGGTGGTTGTATAAAAAAAAATTAATACAATCAGCAAGGTTATATACACCAAACACATCATTCCGGCGTATAGTTATAAACTACATCCATTTCCTGGGTAAGACGATAAACTACGTCCAACAGCAAGGCCTCTGATCAGAAGGTTTTGAGAAGTGTAGAACCACCTCTTAATTGCAGGTGTTCCCAAGTCCACCCTGACCCGAGGTGGTAGCACATGTTAGGGTCCTAGCTATGGGCAAATAGAAAGCGTTAAAATAGATCTTAATACCAGCAATACTTTTTGGCAAAATGTTTTTGCCAGCGATAGATTTTTGAAAAAAAATACCAGCAATATATTTTTGGGAAAATATATTGCCAGAATTAAAAATCTTGTCGGTATTAAATAACCCATTGAGGTCGGTATGCCGTAGACCAAATCAAAACACATTAAAAAAATACTTTAAATTTTAAATTCTCAGCGCTGTTTTTTGTTCGTGGGTTTGTCTAGTCGTGTCACCGAAAAGTCCAATGAAATCCCGACGGACGATAGGCATGATACGAAAACAGTCTCCACTTTGTTTTTTCTCTAAAATTGTTCTTAATACATAAAAAAATCTTATATTGTTTTCTCTTATATATATTTATGACAAAGTGGAAAAATACATCATTGTTCCTATAAAATTATTCTATGTATATAAAGTTTTGTACACACACACACACACACACACACACACACATATATATATATATATATATATATATATATATATATATATATATAAAATATGCACATTTCTAATTCGTTTTTTTTCTCGAGAGGACATATCCGAAAGGTAAACAAGAATTTTTAAAAGAATTAATGGAGTTTATTTCTTTATACCACATGTTTTTATTACTATCTATATATCTATCTCTTCAGAGTACGGGGGAAAAACGGTCGTCTAAATTACGCACAATGAAAATAACACATCTCATTTTAACAGATACCAACATTACAAATAAATATTTTGAAATAGTAAAGAGTAAATTTATTCAATAAAATAGCCATTGGCTTCAACCACGGCCTCCAGATCACTTCGGAATCTCTTACAACGCTTCTAGGCAGTGTCCTTTTTTAAGTTGCTGAATGCTGCCATAATCCTTGTCTTCATTTCATCTTTGGTGTTAAAAAGAGTTTTATTGGTCACTCGCTCAACTGCGATCCACGCATTATAATCAATGTGGTTGCAATCTTGGGAGATAGGTTGCCAGATGTAAAAGGTGATGCGGTCGCAAAAATTATCTGACAGCAATGAATTGGTTCTCCTACTTGTGTAGCATGGTGCAGAGTCCTGTTGCCAAGTATAGGGTCTTCCAGCAGCCA
This sequence comes from Acanthosepion pharaonis, assembly GCA_903632075.3. NCBI lineage: Eukaryota > Metazoa > Mollusca > Cephalopoda > Sepiida > Sepiidae > Acanthosepion > Acanthosepion pharaonis. Next base: position 1,320,640 of record CAHIKZ030000768.1, read on the forward strand.
CCCACTTGACTCGGCGTAGCACTAGCTCCTCAAAGCACTATATAGGCCTGGATGTTGTGTCCACCAACAAATCCAGGTGTCCTTTTCTTATCAGAACGACCAGTGTGAGATTTCCGAGCTGCTGTACCTTCGGAATCATCATTAGAATCATTAACCTCTTTCCGAATCCTATGCAATGACCTCAGATTGACACCCAAACACTCTGAAATATTGGTAATGGATCTTCCGGAGCGAATGCCAAATAGTACAGCATGCTGTTTCCAAATTTCTGGCTAAGTGAATTACGCCATTGTGCTCTTTTTCTCACAGACGATGCCCAACCGACATTACTCTACTGTTAAATAAGCAAAATCGTCCGTGAAAAAAAATGTATAATATTAAATGGCGACAATTTACCCATCGCACCCTTTATATCAATATCTATCAGATATATATATATATATATATATATATATATATATATATATATATATATATATATATATATATATGTGTGTGTGTATGTGTGTTTATATATATTATATATGCGCGGTAACTTTTGGAAAGTGCACAATATCAGTGATAGAGCTAACAAATTTAGTTGTATGGATATGAGTTTGTCACCTGGCTTTCACACTTTTGTGATAAAGCTTGAAACTCAAGGTCGGACACAAACTCATATCGATACAACAACTATATATATATATATATATATATATATATATATATATATATATATATATATATATACAGACATGGCAAAAATTGAATAGACACCAAGATAAATTTTATTTCTGATTTTTTTTAATAACCAAGATAAATTAACTTAGATTATTTGATTAAAATTGCAGATAACAATACTGGAACATGCCACGAACCAAAGGAGCATCAGACGTATCCGAATTTTAGCGAGGACGTATCGTGGGCCAACATGAAGGTGGTCTTAGTCAAAGAAAAATATCTGAAAATCTTTCAATGCCCCTTTCTACTGTTAATAGAGTGATCGTACAATTCACCAGAGAGGGCAAGAAGTGCACAAACCTCATCCAGGCTGCCCTGGGCCCTCTGAAAGAACCATGCGTCTTGTCAAAAGAAATGTTGAACAGGATCCACGTTGCAAGGCCTCTGACATAGCCACACATGTTGGTGTCAGTCCCAGAACAGCTGTTAGGTATCTTCACAAGCTGGGCTACTATGGCAGAGCTGCGAGAAGGAAACCACTTCTCCGTCCAGCCAATATCAAATGCAGAAAGGATTGGGATCATGAGATGGTGGAGAGACCTGTGACCTTTTGGACCACTGTCATTTTCCCTGATGAGTCGCATTATTTTCCAAGTGGAAGAGTATGGGTATGGAGACTCTGTAGTCAACTGTTTGATTTAAAAAGACTGCAGCCAACAGTGAAACATGGGGCCTTTCAGTAATAGCATGGCGTGCAATTTGGAGTGATGGTCGCTCAGAGCTTGTGGAGTGTGAAGGAAAACATTAATTCAACCAAATATGTTTCTATATTAAACAGAGGACTCCTTCCAATATTCTCAAGTGGTAGAATGAGCAAAGTTGACTTCCTACTTATGGAAGATGGAGCTCCATGTCACACTGCTAAAGCAACCCGATATTGGTTGAGACAAAATAGGATCAATAAACTTCCATGGCCAAGTCAGTCCCCGGATATTAACCCTATTGAACACCTTTGGGTCATATTAGATCGAAAACTCCCCAAAAAGAACAGGAAGCCATCTTCTAAGCCCGAACTTTTTAGGATCATTGCGTCAAACATGGCAAGAAATCCCTCAAGATGATATTCATGAACTCATCGCTAGCATGCCTAGAAGGGTCCTTGCATTAAAAAAAGCAAAAGGGATGTCAACCAAGTATTAGTTATTAAATTTATGACCATTTATAATTACTTCATTTGTATAAATTACTTGTTTAATAAAATAAACAGTTTCTGTGAGCGTCTATTTAATACTGTCATGTCGCATATATATCAAAATGAACATTGAAGTGAACACTCAGAGGCGACAGGCTGTTTCATGCTGGACGCAATCGCTAGGCGGCCTGACGATTTTTGTCCAGCATGAAACAGCCTGTCCGCCTATATATATATATATATATATATATATATATATATATATATATATATATATATCAGAATATATATTATAGCACATTGAGTGATAATGTTAATATAATAATGCTCGATGTAAAAAAAAAAAAACAATAATTATAAATTATTTATTAATAGAAGATTTATATTATTTCCTAGCCGAAACAGAACACTGAGTTTTCCTGTAAATTGCAATATTCAGGTGATGATTGAAAACTCGCTGCTAGATTACATAACTGTAAAGTAAATAAAAATAAATAAATAATATATATAGATATAAAGATATGTATAGAAACTACAAAAGAAAAATTATAAATAAAATATAAATATGCACTTTGAAGTAATTATAAAAATATACACATAAATGTCATGGTCCACACATAAACGGAAAAGTTGTAACGATTTGTTTTTGGTTTTTAAATTTCGCTAGAAAATTATTATCACCAGTTACCAACCATCGCCTGATGAAGTCCAAACATAGAATTGAAACATGAAAGCTTTTTTGTGTAGTGATTTAAAATGTTTTTATTATAATCTCTTATAAAAAAAAATTATATATATATATATATATATATATATATATATATATATATATATATTAGTCACATTAGCATGTATTCCAATTGCAATTTGTTTTATATTAGCAGAATGTATATGAATATATGCATGGTATCATAATTGTCTTAAGTGTGTATATATGTGATGCCACTACAGTTTTTATATTGTCTTTGGCTATATGGGAGGCTATATAATCAGAAGCACACACACACTCACACACACACACACACACACACACACACACACACACATATATATATATATATATATATATATATATATATATATATATATATATATATATATATATTATACTAGCAGTAGAGCCCGGCGTTGCCTGGGGATGTAACAGTAAGAGATAGATCAAGTATCGGCCATCATAAAGACTGAAAAATAAAAGTTTTTTTTTTTGTTTTTTTTAACGAATTGGTCAAACCCAAACTCAAACAAAAACATTGCTTTCAATCGTTATGAGTCTACAGATTGAATAGAATTTTATTATAAACAATTGTCTTGTAAATGGAATTATTAAAGCATTTTGAATGTAAAAATAAAGAAAGTGTGCAAGACAATAAGAAACACTACCTGCCAAAAATAAAAAAAGAGAAGTTTTGTTGAAATCGGTTGGAAAATGTAGGAAATCCGATCCCATATATAAACGAACACACACACACACACACACACACACACACACACACACACACACACACACACACAACCTGGGTTTTATAATAAGTATAACTCGATATGAGTTGTCAACCTTTCATTCTCGCGATGACTCTTAATCGTGTTTTCAATTTGATTTCGTGCAAAAACAATTGTGTTTTTCCAATTTTTGGCGCTGTCAGAAACACCGCAAGGTAATTTACGTAGTCCTGTGAAGTTTTGTTGAAATCGGTTGAAAAATGTAGGAAATCCGATCCAATATATAAACGTACAGACACACACGCACACACACAAACTGGGTTTTATAATAAGTATGATATATATATGGAATACATGCTAATGTGACTAATATGTATTTAATATATTTTTGATTAGATGGGATATTAAAAGTCTAACCATGTATACTAATAGATACTAAGTTACTCTTTAGTGATTATACAATCATACGTAAAAAAACAAGTTATATATATATATATATATATATATATATATATATATATATATATATATATATATATATATATATATATATATATATATATATATATATATATATATATATATATAGCGAGACTCTTCGCATAAAGTGAATTGAGTCACTGTTGGTCACTTTGTCTGTTTATAAAAATAAATACACTATCCCTGCCGTGTGCCGACGGCTTAGTCGTAGAATCTCCGACTGATACCAATTCATCCGGGTTTCGATCTTAGCTAGAGGCAATCGGGTGTCTAGCCACACTGATGAGCTGCGAAACAGTCTGTCTGTGGATGACATTTCCTATGTATTTATATAATATTATATTTCTTATTATAATGAAAATATTTTACACAACATTTTTCACGTTTCGATACTCTTATTGTTCTGCCTTTGGCGATGGCTGGTAACTGGTAAAATTTAAAAAGATATCGCTATCACCTTTCCGAAAGTTAAGCTTTTTGAAAGTAAATGCTACGAACCGTGGCTTTTTACTCCATTTGTTCTTTCTTTTATATATGTATCTATATGTGTGTGTGTGTGTATCTGTGTGTGTAAAAACATCCAGATATAACTAAATATATAAATTATATAAACGAATGTCCATAAAAAGACAATATCAATAGAGCCATAAATAAGTTTTTCATATATATATATATATATATATATATATATATATATATATATATATATATATATATTATAAAAGTTTAGTTTTTAAGATATGTGTGTATGTGTGTGCTGTTTTCCTTTTTGCATCATTCGCTGGGTTTTTCCCCCTTAATCTAGCCACATGGCCGTTGCACATATCTTGTTTATATGTTACCGCCCTTCTTTTAATTTCCGGTCTACATTCTTCCATTTCCTATCCGCCATTAAAACCTTGGGAATCCCATATTCTGTAATTAATTTCTACACTTTTGGAAAGTATCGACCATTTTTCCAACCTGTGATCATTCTCCCCTCCATCTTTAGCATTTTATCCTCGCAGTTATTTTTTTCATAACTAATCGACGCTATCATATCCTGTTGTGTCTTGAATATTTATAACCCTTTTCTTTTTACCTGCGTCGTTTTTATGCCTTCATCATATCTACAGATCAATACGAAGCAGCCATGATGATAGGCGCTCTACTTAACGCTGCTCGCTCGCATCGAAGTCCTGCAACTTGGTAACATAAATATCAGACGAGAAACACGAAGCTAATTTACTCCACGTCGTATTCACTGTTCTGCTTCTGAATATATGTTTCCGTTATCTGTCTAGTCCATACATTTAAAATATATCAATAGCTTTTATAATGATTTACCTATAAAAATAGTTACATCGACAGACTTGATATGATGACAGATATGTTTTTCTGTTTCTCGAGGGACACGGGTTCAATTCATCCTTCGTGTTTCGTAATAGTCTTTGTTTCCAAGTTAGATTATTAAGGAAACCAAGCGAAGAGTTAATGAGAGATTACCTCAGGCGATTCATCCGCTGTCATTAGTAACCACGAGAGGCGAACACCTTATATATCAGCACCTGGTAAAATACAGTAAAACCGATAAGTGTAAAAACAATCACATCATTTAAGAGCGAGCAGTCTCACACAGATTTCAAGGCCGGTGTTTTGATTAAGGGTTTTACGGGAACACAATGGTCTAGACTGAACAAGAGTAAATGATGAAGTTAGCAGTTGAATAATATGTAATTTTAAGTAATGGAGATTCAAGTTTTATGGTACCATTTTTCCGGCAAAGCCGTTTTATTAAATGTCTCTTTCAAAAATTTCATCTCTCCCACGTAAATTCTTACACACTGGGTACCTCCTGCTGTGAGTCTGTGTCACATTAAGGTTGATACTTTGTTTTCTACGAAAGCCGTTTCATTATTTCATTTCAGAATCTAACTTTCAAGTCTACCGTTCTACCCTCTATCAGACATCTTGTTTGGTGCTTCTACTATGTATCTAGAAATATTTTACGAAATCCAAATAAGAATCAGCAACGTTATATGTCCTGACCTGACATCTCAACTTCAATCACTCTCGATCAACGTAACGTAGCTTCCCTCTACTTTTCCTAGAAATACTTCCATGGTAATTGTTCTGATACGCTTTCCTCTATGGTACCAAAACTTTGTAACCTTAAGTGCATGACTAGATTGGAGACAAGTTCTCATTATTATGCAACCGCACGTTCTATGCTAACAGTTTCTTCTTTTGAACTTTATTTTTTAGGGCTCTTTTCTAGATTCTTGCTATCCGGTCGCCTTTGATTTTAAAGATCTAAATACAATGTCAATCGTTATCTTTTATCTTCTTAATTCCTGTTCTTTTATTGTTCTCTCTTAAAAATATCTTTCTTTGCTCATATTCTTTCACACGCAGTAACTCCATGTGCCTTAGTGGCTTGATTACCTTGCTTTGGGTAAAAAAAAATCGTCATATAGGAAGAAAATGAATAACTACCGACAACGAGGTTCAAGCGTGACACTCTGGACTTATGAATATATATTTGCCACGAGATGTATATACAGCGGTGTCAGGCTACTGACTGGAGTGATTATTGAGTGACTATTGAGTTGTACTATCCAGTCGAATTAGTGTGAATTACTGTGTGTCGATGATTTGGGTTTAAATTTAAGATTTACCGTACTTTAAGCCGATCCGCGCTACTAACAAGGTATTCACTTAACTGATTAATTATATTTTGTCGATTTTTACTTTTTTGTTCTTGTTAAGTATTAACTTGCTGTTGTAATTAAATACTGTTTTATCTTAACGCAGAAGTCTTGAGTTATAATTAATCATTAACGGCCACCATCATGCGACAGAAAAAAAATTAAAAATAAAAACAACGCCGTTCAGTTAAAATGAGAATCAATCTTTCTCGATATTTTTGTTTTTCTTTCTAACAATTCACGATATTTTTAACCCCCCGCCAATTTTCGACATAGCCAAAAGGGATCAATTCTTTTACTAATAACCAAGAATTTTTCGTTTGCTCCGTTGATATTCTTTATGGATAATCCTATTTCCTATTTGGTAAAACAAGGTCCCCACCCCTTTGATCAGCGTCGATACAAACTTTTCGCTATATATGTTTAGTTGTATGTTCTTTTATAGACAATTTGTAATAGTTTAATTCTCAGAATGATCACAGTGTGCCGGGGTAATGAATCAGGAAAACATTTGTAGTGGAGCATGATGGGACGTCTTCCACTTTCCGCTTTCTTGAGACGCAGTCCGAATGAGTTATTCATTGCCGAGCAGTAGAAAAAGTTGTGAGTGTTCATGCTATAATCTTGACTAAAATCGAGAAAAAAGGAATCACAAACATTGGATCTCATATGGACAATGGTAAATGGGCTCGTAAAACGTTATCTTTATTTTAAAAAATTATACTTTACACGCTATGAAGAGACCGAGTGCTTTTAAGTAGCACAAGGGGTTCAAGGATTTGCTAGATGTATACGACGACCCAAGAAGTGGCAATCCAATAAACACGAAGAACAGAAGCAATATTTATTTGCAAGTGCTGAAAGCATTACGAATATCTGTTGGGAGGAAAAGATGCGAACTCTGGCCTACCAAATCGATTTTCTAAAGTGAAAATGCTACTGCACATGACGAGCTAGGTGTTCGCGACTACTTGGCTGAGCAATCACTGATCCACGTTATTCATCAAGCGTTGTCTCCTGTTATTTATTTTTGCTGATATACATGACATCCGGCAATGATTGATTACAATATTTTTTTTTAAGTTTTTTTTTTTCGGGATACGAGTTCCCAAAATTGTTTACAGCAATGGTGCCATCGTCTCCCAAAGAACATAGCTTCACGACGGGTGTATTTTGAAGGCCAGAATTTTTAAAAGTAACAAATTCTGTTTTTTTTAAAATTATTTTAAAGTAAATTGTTGCAATCCCTCTGATTAAATATCTTCTATTTCGATAATATATTTTGTATATCATTCTTAGACAGGACGGAAGCAATTGTTTTTTTCGCTATGGGTTTCAGAATATTCGTCAGGTCTTTATAGTATGTCTTATAAAAGCACTGAAGAAGAGGACATGATAAAATCTGACATTAATACAAGTACACGAATAATTGAATTTATAGCACGGTGGACTTATTGCCATTCTATACAAGGATGTAATTGAAAGCAAAATCCTAGATAAGCATGATCACGTTTTTTTAACTCACGGACCCCCGTGACCTCACGCTCATAATATTTAATTTTCTACATTAGTGTTGTTAAACTTGTTAAACTAATATTAACCGTTTTCTTATATGGTTAATTGTCATGGTAATATTAACCGTTTCCATATATAGCTAATGGTCATGCTAATATTAACCGTTTCCTCATATGGCTAATGGTCATGTTAATATTAACCATTTTCTCATATGGTTAATTGTCATGGTAATATTAACCATTTCCATATATAGCTAATGGTCATACTAATATTAACCGTTTCCTCATATGGCTAATGGTCATGTTAATATTAACCATTTTATCATATGGCTAATTGTCATGGTAATATTAACCGTTTCCATATATAGCTAATGGTCATGCTAATATTAACCGTTTCCTCATATGGCTAATGGTCATGTTAATATTAACCATTTTATCATATGGTTAATTGTCATGGTAATATTAACCATTTCCATATATAGCTAATGGTCATACTAATATTAACCGTTTCCTCATATGGCTAATGGTCATGTTAATATTAACCATTTTATCATATGGCTAATTGTCATGGTAATATTAACCGTTTCCATATATAGCTAATGGTCATGCTAATATTAACCGTTTCCTCATATGGCTAATGGTCATGTTAATATTAACCATTTTATCATATGGTTAATTGTCATGGTAATATTAACCATTTCCTTATATGGCTAATGGTCATGTTAATATCAACCGTTTTCTCATATGGTTAATTGTCATGGTAATATTAACCTTTTCCTTATATGGCTAATGTTCATGCTAATATTATCAGTTTCCTTATATGGTTAATTTTCATGGTAATATTAATCTTTTCCATATCTAGTTAAAGGTCATGATAATATTAACCATTTCCTTATATGGTTAATTGTCATGGTAATAGTAACCATTTCCTTATATGGTTAATTTTCATGGTAATATTAACCATTTCCTTATATGGTTAATTGTCATGGTAATATTAACCATTTCCTTATATGGTTAATTGTTATGGCAATATAGACCGTTTCCTTATGCTGCTGCTACTTTCGCTTTAAATTTTCTCTTATATATAAACAATTTTTCAGGAAATTGAGTTTCTAAAATCCAGTTACTGTAATTGCCCCTTTCTCGTGCTGTCAGGGACTAAATACTAATTTTATCCGCTTTTCAAATCTAACAAATTTTGTCCACGTAGGTAGCATTTTATCAAGAGCTGCTTCAACTGTCAATCGTTATATTTCTATCTTATCCTCATAATCTTAATTTCCTTTTCTCTTTCAATCATATCATACACACCATTCATCATTTACAATCTAACTTGAGTGGCTTTCGAGCCTTGTATTTAATATCAAAATGGAAATGCAAGAATGAAAATACATTTTCTGACAGCTTCACACAAAACTGAAAAGGCTGAAGAAAGAATATGTTGGCCGAAATCGGATCAGTTATAGTGACAACAGTCTAAATGTTAGGAAATAATGAAAATATTTAATCTCACAACAAGAAGATATATATATATATATATATATATATATATATATATATATATATATATATATATAAATAATTTAAAAAACAGACCAGTTTATGGTTCTGTATAATAAATTATTTCAACACTGCCCTTTTAAAAGGACTGCAGATCATTAGACTTTACTTCCAAGTAAAAGTAAAGTTCGATGATCCACAGTCCTTTTAAAAGGGCTGTGGTGAAATAATTTATTACATGGAACCTTAAAGTAGTCTGTTTTTATTTACATTATTTGCTCTGGATTTCCATTGAGCTCTCTGGATTATATCCTCGTAAGGTTTACCCATACGCATTTCCTAGTTTTTCATAAACTATATATATATATATATATATATATATATATATAATGCCTTTAAATTCCTTGAGGAACATAGGGCCGCTATATAATGTTCGGTTTCTATAACAAGCCAGTTTTTAAGTAAGTAGATTGTTAGCATACTGAACAAACCCCCAGCCTGAACGACCGGTTTTGATTTTAGAATTGTCCTTCTCCTAGACCAGTTGCCACCCATGGCTATACCTGGCCTGTTCTGCAATTTACCCATACATAGGGGGCGGGGAAGAAGAGGATTCATGCCTTTTCCCTTTACCTCAGCACGAGTGGAATTCGAACTCGTCTCTCCGGGCCGCAATCCATTACACCACCGTCCCCCCTACAAGAAGATAAATTTTGTAAATATTTCTTATCGTCTGATCAATTCTATTATTATTAATAAGCGTTAATTTGACTGCTTTTTCGAATTGTTTGCGTTTCTGCTCCTGTGTTGAGTCGGCGCCCGAAGACAACAGGTTTTTGAAAATCTACAGCGGTTTTTAAAAGCAACGACAATGGCGTGTCTTTTCGGGAAGCAAGACGCAAAGAATATCGATTCCTTCTCGTTGTTTACATTAAGGATAATGCCCAACGGGTGGGGAGGCGCGGGAGTGTTTTCGATTTTTCTGTCGTAAAAAGAGGCCCGATATTCAACACGCATCTACCCGATTGCACATATGTGTACTTAACACTACTTCGTTCAATCAGAGGTTTAAATGCTGGGATTTTAAGAGAGGGATCTTCTGTTGCACCAACAACCTATCCGCCTACACAGAAAAAAAATCATATTTAGCTAAAAACAACAGAAGCTGAAATGGAAGGGTAATTTATTCCAGCTTTTGAAATGGTAATCAAGAGAGTTTCCCAGATAATCTATAGTATTTTGATTTGCTCACTGGTAAGGATTGCTAGTGTGTTTGTGCGGCGTTACAATTTTCGTACGCTTCCTTGGAGTAACGTCCATCGCAGACAATCGCCGTAGGACAACTAATCGACAGTCGAGACAGTAGTGTCTGGGCGTGATAAAAATCTGACGCAACCACAGATGACGCAATATTTTTCAAGGCCGAACAAATTTCATCATACACCCCGAAAATAAATTCATATTACTGCAAATAACCTAATCAATGGCAATAAAATACATCCTGTCACTCCAGTGGGTCTAAAACCGACCATGTCTTGAAAGAAAGGAAACTAAAGCCGTTGTTTCAATTAATTTGCACAAGGGTGAAGCTATTTGCTTATAAGGAATCATTCATTGTTCAGTAACCGAGCAGCCAGTGCTACCATCGGTTTAAAATTATAAATCTTTTCTCATAAGACATTTTTCCAGAAAAATAGGTTTCTCAAGTCTCAAGTAACTGTTATCGCTCTTTCCAGTATTGATGGCGGTTTCCTTTCTAACCTTTTTTTTAAATAGTGTGGAATGTCAGCATCTTGATTATTCGAGCATCATCATTCCATTTTTGTGTAATAAATGCTATCCATTTCAACTGACAATGTTGTTAAATGTCAAAAGTAATGTGATTTCTGCTGTTTGGTTTATTTGTTTTTTTTTTTGTTTTTTGTTTTTTTGTTTTTTTACTGGTCGTGGTTTATAATTCTGCAGCGCCGGTCGACGAGATTCAAGATTTCCAGGAAAATAGTTTCTCATGTTCAGTAACTGTTATCGCTCTTTCCGTATTTCTTTCCTAACCTGTTTTTTAAATAGTGTCAACATCTTGATTATTCGAACAACATCCTTACATTTTCCAGTTACAAGGGCTATACATTTTATCTGACTATGTCAACTGAAATCATCAAGTTTGATTTGTTTCATTTTTTTTTTTACTGGTCTTTGTTTATGATTTTGTAGCGCCAGTCTACGTGATTCAAAAAAGAATAGTCCTCGGTGAGACTCAGTCAAAACCATTTTAACCTTTGATTCAAGAAAGCGAATTTATACAGTTGACAGTTTTAATGGTTCCTCAAATGGGGTGCTAACAACCTTCTTAGGGGTTCGTGAGAACTTCAAGAGGAACAATTATAATCAAGAAGCCAAAATGGTGGTCGATGGGCGAATGAAACTGAGCTAACTTTTAGTTAGTATACATCTATGTTGTCTTCTTCCCTACAGACGAAAGAATGTTTGAAACATCTTTGCATAAAATAGCTTATTAATTGGATATTAGTTACTGTTATTCATTTCTTTTCAATAGCATCTGCTGTATTTAGGCTTGGCGTACTTAACATATTGGTTCATTGGGGGTATTTAATATATTTTCTGAAATATATATTTTGGTGGAAAATTCTGAACCTGATGACGCTGGGAGATAATTTTGAACGTGATCAAAATTTTAACTAAAATGTATGAAAAGTTAAGAAATTTGGATCAGGTTCCAAATATTCTATTTTGCTAAATCCACTTTTTATTTATTATTATTCTTTACTTTTTCTAAATCTTTTTGCGACAGTTTTCCTTCTAATATTGCTAATGCTTTTTTTTACTTGTTTGATAATCACTGCTCAGTATTTTTCCATTTCCAAGTTTGTGTTCCCATCACAGAATAATTTGACAATATCTTGTTTCTCTTTTGAGATTATATCTTGTCAACCATATAAATCTTTATATAGCTAAAATAAAAAAAAATACCAACTGCTATAATATTTTACAATGTGATTAACAATGCTTGAGTTGCATAATAATATCTCCTATCACCAAATAATTTATTGCAAATATTTCTAATAAACACAGATATAAGCTGTATTTACGCGTGGTGTACTTAATGTATTATTTTCTTGATTTATTGGAGTTATTTAATATATTTTCCTAAATATATATTTTTGGAAAATTCTAAACCTAATGACGCTGGGGGAAAATTTTGAACTTGATTCATGTTTAAATTTTCATATATTTTAGTTAATAGTTAATTGCCAACATTATTGTGAGTTTTTAAGGTTTAAGTATATTTTAAATGAGGGGTCGCTGGGGAAGGAAGAAAAGTTAAAAGGGTCGTAGGTATGACGAATTTAGCGCCATATATGGGATCCCTGTGAAGGTGTTGATCTGATAAATCTTTTTTTTATCATTTTACCCCAAACAAGGTGATAAATCTATAAGACGAAGTGGTTCCTGAGAGGGAAATAGCGAGAAAATATTATTAAGATGAGAGAAAAATAAAAAAGGGAGATTTAAAGATGCAAACGATGATGCCAGACATTGCATTTAAATGTTTGTAGATTTTAGTTGACTGGAAAGCAAGATGACAGAAGAGATTTCAACAAGCGAGATGTAGGTAAATGAAATAGTTAGTATTGAACTTAAATGTTAAATCTAGTAATTTTAAATATAAAATGATGAGACCTACCTGCCAATCGAGTACTGCACTTAAATTCAGAAAGTGGAACTGCCAAAGAGGAGTGCTATTTAAGATCATAACTATATCTTCCGTTGATGTTTTGATTTGGTAGCAACTTACGATGTTGCGTTAAACTACCCTTAGATGTTCAATGTCCTTATCTCCTATACTAATTTTTATTATAATTAAAAAGTGGAAATGCTTTAATAAATAACAACTGATCTCCATCTATGGGTTAAATAGCAGGTTAGGCCCTCAAGCACTGTTTGGCGTTCAGTCTAAGCGACGTACTTCCCTGAATCTTAAATACCAGAGAAGGCAACTAGAAAGCACTTTACTATATTTGCGAAGAAGTCATAATAGTTTCCAGATAGCAAAGAAGTCTGTGGAGAGCCATAATCGTTGACATACTGAGGAGGTACAGCATTAAAAAAAAACATAAAAATATCCTTTTCGTAAACAAGTTTAAAAAGTTACCTAAAATACAAAAATAAAACGATAATGTTGAAAGGACAATATTTTACCATTATATTCAAGTGGTGTCTTTTATTTTATTTATTATTTAAAATATTTGTTTTCCCCATTCTTGGTAAATTTTCTGTTGTCACAATGTGGGAGAGTCAGGGACAAAGGTGAGGAAGAGAAAAAGAATATAAATGAATTTGACGAGAGTAAAAAACAAACTATTCTTAAAAAAAACCCAAAAAACAAATTATTTTGCAAAAATATTCCTTCAAAAACTTGGAAACTACCAGCGTCTGTCGTCTTGTGCGCATGTGTAGACGGGGCAACATAAACAAAGCCCAGACCGATGCATTCCTAATTTAATCTTTATTTCCAATTTGTCCACTATTTACATTACTCGGACTATTGTCCTCATCTTTGTCGCCATATTTATTACAACGTTTCGGCCTTTCAGTATCTGTCTATATTTCTGAGATGAGGTATTATGTACACTATTTACATTATTCGGACTATTGTCCTCATCTTTGTCGCCATATTTATTACAAAGTTTCGGCCTTTCAGTATCTGTCTATATTTCTGAGATGAGGTATTATGTACACCATTTACATTATTCGGACTATTGTCCTCATCTTTGTCGCCATATTTATTACAACGTTTCGGCCTTTCTGTATCTGTCTATATTTCTGAGATGAGGTATTATGTACACTATTTACATTATTCGGACTATTTCCTCATCTTTGTCACCATATTTATTACAACGTTTCGGCCCTTCAATATCTGTCTATATTTCTGAGATGAGGTATTATGTACACTATTTACATTATTCGGACTATTTCCTCATCTTTGTCGCCATATTTATTACAACGTTTCGGCCCTTCAATATCTGTCTATATTTCTGAGATGAGGTATTATGTACACTATTTATATGATTCGGACTATTGTCCTCATCTTTGTCGCAATATTTATTATAACGTTTCGGTTATTAGTTATTTCCTGTTGATTCCCCTCTCCAAGTTATCCACTGCCTTAACAGGGTATTGAACTCACAATTCATTGGATCCTGTCACTAGATCTAACTAACGCGCTTATCCACTCGGCCATGTGTCCTTGATGGTTTAGTTCGACATTTCAACCACCTGAAGAAGGCTGGAGCATACAACAGCCGAAACGCTGTAATAAATATGGCGACAAAGATGACGACAATACTCCGAATAATGTAAATAGTGTACATAATACCTAATCTCAGAAATATAGAGAGATATTCCAATTTGTCATAATATTTTTCCAAATAGTGCTTGTTGATATATATATATATATATATATATATATATATATATATATATATATATATATATATATATATATTCCTTTTCTCACCGGTAGCACAACACATGCGCGATGCATTCATCAGATGCTGATGGCAAACACACACCGTTGCAATTTTGAAATATTGATATTTACTCCATACTGTTATGATAGTTCTCCAGTCCATTTATTTACAGAAAAAAAAAAGGTACAGGGTGACTGAAAAGTAAATCCCTATTTTAAATAATGGACTATTCCGTCTAACCATAATATTTACATGGCGGGGGAATCCATCATACATAAAATAGGGAGTTACTTTACCACTTACATACATCCGAATGCAAAATACGCGTACGTGCAACCAAATACAAATATATAAATATAATTTTAACATGAATATATGCATCTAATATACAGTTTCAAATATAATACACATGTACGCACAAATATCATTCTCGTATCGACATAGACAAATATATAAGTATTTTAACATATTTTTTTATTGTTATACGTTATTTATATAGACACAAATATTTAAGTAAATTTCGTGCTTATAATAAACAGTATAAGCAACATTTACTGACCTGAATGTTCGTGAAATTTCGTAGAAAATATGCATCCTCCGACAGGAATCGAACCTGTATCCTACACGGAACTGTCATATAAGGCTGACGTGCAATACCAGCTTAGCGAAATCCATTTCATAATATATGACGTCATTTCTTTACGTTAACATACGCTTCGAGCAGATATAGAGATCGAGGCAGATCATGGGAAATTCGTTGTTTAAAAAGCATTAAAATCGACCTTGCTAACCAGACCTTCTTCAGAGCTAAATTGGTATAGCACACCAGGCAATATGACGGTTCCGTGAATGTTTAATAAAACATGGGAAATTAAACATGACAATATTTCAGTTGAAAAATTAAAAATTAAATAAATATTATGTGGGTCACTATATATTAATAAAATAATGAATACGGAATTGTAGATTTTTATGAAGAATTCTTTCAACTATATTTTAAAGTAAACATTATAGAATGCCTACAAATTACTGTTAATTCATTTCTCTGATTTAATAGAAATTTATTTTTAGGAAATTTTATAATATGCAGCTTTTCATGTAAACACAGGGGACATGGATCATTTACGGATTTAAAAATTCTCGTTTTTTTATATTTTCTGTTTTACGATAGGAGTTTTATTAAATGCCAAAAATATTTAGAAAGGAATGTTCTGTTATGGTACGCATCGTTGTTAAAAGATCATATGTGCTGATAACACCTCTGTTTAAACGGGGTTTTGTACTACCAATATAAAATTACTTAACAGCTATGTTTTCAGTAGATGAAATGGTGCATTGGTAAACAATTGATTCAGTAAGACACTTATTTTGCAATGGACATTTTTTAGGATTTCTGCAATTTATTATCATTATTGATTTCTGTTTTGGAATTACTATCGTTACTTTGATTTAAGTGTTGATTTAAAATTTTATTATTGTAATATTTTTCTAGATTACCAGTACAAGTAACTTAATTTAAGCGTAGTTTTATTAAAAATCTTACTTTGGGGATTATTACCTGGGAAACGTTTCTCAATCAACCCGAGAAATATCTACCCTAAACATTTGGTTAAATTGGGGTGTGTACCAAATGATTTTTCTATTTCTATTTTTTCTCCTGCTGTCATTATTATTTTTCTGTATTTAATAAAAGGGCATTTGTAACCACTATTTTTAAGGCATTGTTGTAAAATTGCTGTTTCTCTAAAATATATCTTCGTTGGCAGATTTATTACTAATTCTATATTCTATGGAGGAGTGTATGTGTTTCATTATAGACGGAGGGCAATTAGACTTTGGGTGGATATCTAATGGATTAGTACTAGTTTTCATGTATGGTTGGTATATATTGTGAACTAA
>CAHIKZ030000768.1:1340000-1405000 GCA_903632075.3 Acanthosepion pharaonis
ATATATATATATATGTGTGTGTGTAAATATATATATATATATATATATATATATATATATATATATATATATATATATATATATATATGAATATATATGTGTGTGTGTGTGTGTGGTGTGTGTGTGTATGTCCGTGTCTGTATATATGAATATGTATGTATATATATAAATATATATATATGTATGTATATATATATATGAATACATATATATATATATATATATATATGTATATATATATATATATATATATATATATATATATATATACATGAATATATATATATATATATATATACATGAATATATATATATATATATATATACATATATATATATATATATATATATATATATATATATACATGTATGTATATATATATATATATAAATATATATGTGTATATATATATATCTATATATATATATATATATATATATGAATATATATATGCATGTGTATATATGAATATATATATGTATATCTATCTATATATATATATATATATATATATATATATATATATAGAGAGAGAGAGATAGATATAGATACATGAATATATGCATGTGTGTGTGTGCGTGTGTAGATTAGGTCGCTTTAATAAACTAGTTTCTGTATAAAATCTAATGTGGTGGAAAATTGTAATGAATGGAACAAAGATTATTACAGGCATCAAAGAGAAGCATATATTGAATCCATTCGTTTGCATAATATTTCTTGGCAAAGATAGTTGCTAACTGTCAGATGCATTCAAGTCGTTTGTTGAAGCAATGAGCATGCGTGCACATTACCGTGACTCCAATCTTTAAACAGCGACTCACTTTCTTTCGTTCCACTGATCGAACCCTTTCTCGCTTTCAGAAAATCGATAACCAATTGAGGGTAAAATTGCGTTCACTTTCCTTGCCATTTCCACACTTATTTATTTATTTTTTATTATTTTTACGCATCTCTTTCATACACAACTTTTCTTTCTGACGCGTTGTTTGCATTTTCATATTTATTTACTAAAATTAATCCGATGTTGACTATTACTCTCTTCACAAGCATAACACGCATGCGCTCCGAGAAAGAAATATTCTATAGACGAAGAAAGAAGACAAATCTTCCATGGATTCCCAGGCTAGAATTATCATATGTTTGCTTGTATTATCTATCTAATACTTTTTTGCCCGTCAGTTAAAAAAAAAAAAGATTGTCCTCTTAGCAAAACACGAAATAAAGAACTGACTTGGTTTTCAGCCTATATTCTACAATTAATATATCACACTTAAAAATAGAATTTTCTTAAAACCTTCCCAAACCTAAAATCTGTATCAAAAACAGAGGGAAAACTGTACTCATCAAACGTATGGAAATGAAATAAAAATACTGGACAGGAAGGCCTGACATCTGAAAAAAAAATCATTGTTTTTGTCAGCTATGAGGATGTTTTTAGTAGGCCTGATATAAAAATAAATACGATATTGGAGTCATTAATAAAGGTAAAAAAGAGAAGTGACAACAAAGCCTCAGCAGCAGTAAAAAAGAGAAGATCGGCGGGTTTAGTCATGTGTAACAAGCGATGCAGTACTCATTAGCAAATGCATTAGGTTTAAGACTCAAAGTTCTTCACTCAGGGACAAGAGCATATGGATTAAACCGTTAACTTCTGAATTTGGAGATAGAGTGGTTACAAGTTCAGTCTCTGGACCGGGCAGGTGTATTTCGAATCAGCGGAAACAGGACGAAAAATAGATAAGCAGAACTAAAGGTGATATCCCTAGGCATGTTCAGCCGAAGGAAAGAATATATCCCCATGGATTAAATGAAGAGTTCAGAGATGATAATAGAAAACATATAAAAATGTAAAGATTGCAAACTCCTCATCCTAGAAATGCAGATTAGACGGCATCAACCGCCTAAAGGATCTCTTTCTCCTCAGTTAAAATTTTAAAGAAATATAAAAGTTTGAACGTCATTTCGATACCGTTTCTCTCCCCATTTTGCCTATGAATATAAAAAAAAGCATCCTTTATTTACAAGTCGTAGTTTAATTCAATAGCCACACTTCTAGATTTTTTTTAAATAAATGCAGGTGTTCTCTAAGTCTCTATACTTAGACTTACATTGTTTATAATTTTCATAAATGCTGTTAATACAGCTATTTACTTCTATCTTAATACTAAGTCTGTTTCGATAAGGTCAATTTGGCAGCGGATCCCCAAAATGACATACAATCTGGTGTTAAATGCAGCAGCGTGTCGTTTGTTAATTTTAACGCCTCAAAAATGAAACAGCTCTAAATTAGTCATCTGAGAGAATCCTTTTTACCTTCCACCAGCAAGGAGTGGTTGGTTAATTTTAACGCCTCAAAAATGAAACTGCTTTGTTTTAATTATCTTAGAGAACACCTTTTACCTTCAATCAGCAAGGCCTGGTTAGTTAATTTTAACGCCTCAAAAAGGAATTGGCTTTATTTCAGTTATCTTAGAGGACACTTTTTACCTTCCATCAGCAAGGAGTGGTTGGTTAAATTTAACCCCTCAAAAATGAAACAGCTCTATATAAGTTATCTTAGGGAACAGTTTTACCTTCCATCAGCTTGGAGTGATTGGTTAATTTTAACGCCCCCCTAAAAGGAAATTGCTCTGTTTTAATTATCTTAAAGGACACTTTTTAGTTTCCACCAGCAAGGAGTGGTTGATTAATTTTAACCCCTCAAAAATGAAACATTAGCAAGGAGAGGTTGGTTAATTTTAACGCCTCAAAAAAGGAAATTGCTCTGTTTTAGTTATCCTAGGGAACACTTTTTACCTTTCATCGGCAAGGAGTGGTTGGTTAATTTTAACGCCTCAAAAAGGAAATTGCTCTTTTTTAATTATCTTAGAGAACACTTTTTACCTTTCATCAGCAAGGATTGGTTGGTTAATTTTAACGCCTCAAAAAGGAAATTGCTCTTTTTTAATTATCTTAGAGAACACTTTTTAGCTTTCATCAGCAAGGAGTGGTTGGTTAATTTTGACGCCTCAAAAAGGAAATTGTTCCTTTTTAATTATCTTATCACTTTTTACCTTACTAATGCTAACAGCCATGTTTTCGCCTTCTCGGACTAAGATTTCAACCAACATGAAATGGAAATAGTATATTGAATCCATTGTTGAGTCTGAAGCTAAGAATCTTGGTTTACTATGCTGTGCAAGGCTATTATTCTCGCCAGAATGTATCTTACGTATTTATAAGTCTAATTTTTGTCCTTGCTTTGAATATTTCTGACACATCTAGTTTGATTATCCTATGTATTTCTTGATAAATTCAAAAGAAAAATCTGCAATGTTATTGGTCATGACCTGACGTCTCGGATTCATTCTCTTTCCAAACGCCATAATATAGCTTCAGCGTGTCTTTATGATAGAGTTGTAATAGCTAGACGTAACCGTAAGTTCTATACTAAGTGTTTCTTCTATCGCACTTATCTACTGTAGAACTCTCTTCTGGTTTCTTGATTCCGGTCAACTTTGATCTTGATAAATTTATATGCAGTGTCAATCGTTATCTTCTAGTTTGTAAATTCTTAATCTTTTATTGTCTTCTCCCCTTATATGTTTTTTTTTTCTCTCATATTCTCTAACATTCTAGTGGCTTTATAGCCTTGCTTGCGGTGAAGTGATTAAAGAAAATGTTTTCAGATAAGACGTTTACTCATCTTGACACATTTGTCGTAAGGATCACTGAAAAACCCTTTCCGTTATTCAGCTCGAAAGAGTACAGGATACAATCGTTTTGTGTCAGTCCCACTATGTCTTCGCAATTGAGCAATGGTGAGAGGAAAAAAGATCATTCAGTCATTCAGTAATGATACCAACATTCATACTCTAGCTTCTGTCTCCAAAGTCCATTCAAGAACCATGAAGAGAACGGCAAATAAGTTTAAAAAAGAAGCAACAGTAAAGAGGAAAACTAGATCAGGAAGTCACAGCAGAAACAAGGATCATCATTTCAACTTAGAGCTGAATACAGTTTTATCGTTCAAAGTAGGGGCTAATTTTGTTATGAGAACCTCGCAGAATTCCAGTAAGATATCTTTAATCATTTTTAAGATACAACGGTGCAAATCTTAATCTAACAATTGGACAATTTTACTGTTACACCCAGTCGGTTGCGTTATAGTTAGTTTTATCAAACAGCACAATATCCCCCACCCCCACCCCCCAAAAAACAAAAAAAAAAAAAAAAAAAAAAACTAAAATATGAACCTAAGAACTCAGCTCATGTTCTTAAATTGCCTCGTCAGTTGAATAAACGGATATTTTAAAGTCGAAATCACAAAATTCTCAATAACAACAATAGAAATAATTAGAATAAGGGGATAA
This sequence comes from Acanthosepion pharaonis, assembly GCA_903632075.3. Classification (NCBI taxonomy): domain Eukaryota; kingdom Metazoa; phylum Mollusca; class Cephalopoda; order Sepiida; family Sepiidae; genus Acanthosepion; species Acanthosepion pharaonis. The sequence continues at coordinate 1,344,354 of CAHIKZ030000768.1, forward strand.
AATAATACAAAAAATGAACAAATGTAATATAAGGCAAGGTAAATATAAAAGAATAGTAATTACATGGCTTAGTTTGGTTTGGTTTGTTTTACGGCTTATCAACACCTCGATAGATTATTTAATGCCGACAAGATTACTGCTAATATTTTTTATCTATCTATCTATCTATCTATCTATCTATCTATCTATCTATCTATCTAACAAAAAATTTTGCCGACAAAATTTTTATTGTTGTAATATTTTATTTCAAAAATCTATTTCTGGTAATATTTTTTTTTCAAAAATCTATTTCTGGTAATTTTCCTTTAAATATGTATCGCTGGTATTTTTTGTTAAAAAATTTATTGCTGCTAATAATTATTTTACAAAGTATTTCTGGTATTAAAACCTATTTTTACACTTTCATAGTGTTTTGACCCCAGTTTGGGGCTAGCTATATACCCATAGTTAGGATCCTAACAGATGCTACCACCCCGGGTCAGGTTGCACCTGGAAAAAACCAGAAATTAAGAATTGGTTCCACGCTCCTCAAAACCTCCTGCTCAGAGGCCTTGCTGTTGGACGTAGTCTATCATCTTACCCAGGACGTGGATGTAGTCTATCGTCTTACCCAGGACGTGGATGTAGTCTATCGTCATACCCAGGACGGCAGGGTTTAGTTTGATTTGTTTTACGGCATATCAACACATCAATAGCCGACAAGATTTTTATTGCTGGTAATTTCTTTTTGCAAAAATGTATTGCTGCTACTATATATATATGTTTTTTTTCAAAAGGCCTTGCTGTTGGATGTAGTTTATCGTCTTACCCAAGTGGCGGATGTGGTTTATCGTCTTACTCAGGACGCGGACGTAGTTTATCGTCTTATCCAGGACACGGGCGTAGTTTATCGTCTTATCCGGGAAGCAGATGTAGTTTATCGTCTTACCCAGTATGCGGATGTATTTTATCGTTATACCCAAGACGCGGATGTAGTTTATCGTCTTACCCAGGACGCGGATGTAGTTTATCGTCTTACCCAGGACGAGATACTATTAATGTCGCCTATAATATATTTCTTAACCCAATACCTTCAAATATGTCAGTCGTTTTTAAACGTTTTTGAAGCACAACGCTCTTAGTGATTAAGGATTTTCCCAGCCTTAAGTCAGAAAATATTGGACTATTGCATTCATTTTTGCTGGTTTGTTAGATAAACTATTTGCCCGAAGACAATGACAACAATAAATTAAATAAACTTACTCGTTTTAAATGAGGTTATTTTTATTTATACTCTTAATTTGACATAACTGTTTGATCAAATCACAATTCAGTAGTGATTTAGTAAGCTAAGCTTAGATGTGGAACAAGGCCGAAAGCGTTGAGCACCCAGTGATGATCAAACTCACTTCTCCATAGAAATTTCAAAAATGTATTGCTGCTACAGCATATAGTAAGTACAACATTCACAAACTAGAAACAATGTTCATAGGCAAACCGGATACAAACAAGTTCTTTTCAATCGAATGAATGAGGCAATGTTCAGAGTTTCGTCAAATCAAGACTTTCATATGGATGTCACGCAAAACTCGTCCAGACATATCTTACATATTCAGCTGTGTACACCCGATTTCTCAGATCAATAGGTAAAACGGTTTCGTGAGAAATGATATCTTAGAAATGGCCATGATTCTTCAAATGCATAGACTGGCGCTACACAATCGCAAACAATGTACTGTGCCAATTTAATGAAACTACGGCCCTTGAGAATTTTCAAAACAAAAAAACAACTAAAAAGCATATTATTTTTTTACTTTTATATTCACCCTGTAGATGGCACAAGAGCCACTCGTGGTAGAGGGTTGCAGTGTAAAAGTCACAGTTTATAGGGATATTTGGACAAAAAAATAATAGTTGACCCTAGACTCGAACAGGTTAAAATTCTATTGATTAGGGAACTAATCTCTTGGGAATCAGCTCTACAAAGCAATGGTTCATAGGAAGAAGGTCCTGGAATAGAACTTACATCTCATCAATAGAATAAAAAAGGAATGAAGATGGTTCGTTACAATGTGCATGGCATAGCGGGTCTTAGCCATGACGATTCCAACTTCTGGGACTTAGGAATATAATTAGTCTGAACACCTTCCATGTAAATATTGATAGAGCAGCGATAGGCTTGCAACGTTTCATCTGTGAGAAAGATATTGCAGGAGCAAAATAATTTGTCACCCACAAGGAGGCGGAGACGCTTTTGGATACGATCAAGCCTGGAAACTTTTCCATTTTCGGTCTAATCGGTAAGCAGATGGGCTTACGGCTATATTGCGTTGAAATACCGGTCCCCGTACGATCAGCAAAGTTCAGCAACGCCGAGGCTGGTCAGTATTTAGATGGGTGACCGCTTGTAAATAGCAGGTGCTGTGAGCTTGGATGTGTGGGTGGTGTAATGGATAATGGCTTGAGATTGTTTACCGGAGAGCCGAGTTCCAATTCTTGTTACACACAAATTCTCTTGGGAAAGCTATGAATCCACCTACGAATCATACACTGATAAGTTAATTACTAAGATTTTCATCACTAAACCATTATTATCACCAAAAAAATAATTCTTACTATCGAAAAATCCATGTTCTCTCTTAACCTTAGAACACTAACCATCAATTAAAGTTACACCATTACTAAATTTATATTTTCCATTTCCAAATCTTCCATTCCATAAATATCATATGAATAGTGTTTATTCTTTATCAAATATAATCAATACAGCGTATTTACCAGAAAAATACGAAAATATGGCTTTACCGAAAACTTCCTGGCTTCTTCTTCTTTAATCCTCAATATGATTTGATATTTTTAACCACCATACAAATTCTAATATTCAAGTTTTGTGGTATCATGACGTACGCATTTTCTTCGATATCATTGACAGGTGTTTCTCATTTACACCTTCTTCTCATGGATTTTTTAAACCCCTAAATGTTGGAATTGCTATGTAACCTTGGCATATTTGGGGAGGATATTGGAATAATCTAGAACCTATACTGGTAGGAATCAACCTGCATACGGATAGAAAATGAATTCAGTAAATATACAAAAATAGAAAATGTTGTAAGGCAAGGATGTGTCTTCTCACCGGATTATTCAACCTATACAGTAAGACGATTCTGAGAGAATTAGGAATTCAGCCAGGATACATTATTAGCGGCCGCAACATTCTCCTAGACCAGTTGCCATCCAAGGCTGTAGAACCCAGTCTTTCCTGCTATTTACCCATAGCTGGAGGGTGAAGAAGAGGATTCACACCTTTCCCAACAGTATTAGCACGTAAGTGAATATAATGGATTCGACTGGAATTCGAACTCGGCTCTCCGATTGCTCAATCCATTACTCCACCATGCCTCCTCACTGCACAGGCAGAAGGGTTAAAACTGTTCAGGAACGCAGGGCTGAAAGGGTTAACATTAGTATTATTTTGCCCTGGCTAGGTTTTTATACTAGTTGTAACTGGTTGGTTTCTTTAGAGATCATGTGACAGCAAAATGTCCTTAGTATTCTTTACTGTTATTTGCTATTCATTGTTACGTTACTCCAAAAGTTACAGGTCGCTTTCAATAGAATTTTCGTAGAGGCACGTGTTCTCAGTAGCTTAGCCCCCAATCTCTATACTCTCTTACACATTTCAAATACCTGACTGCATCAGTTAAGACAAACTTAGTATAGAAGATAAGGAAATTGATTATAGAATAACCCGTGCTAGAAGGTTGTTTATCCCAACAGCAACATTTTGCAAAACAAAACATTAACCTAAAACCTCGAGTCATATTCTTAAATAGAATCGTCATATCAAGACTTTTATATGGAAGTCGAGAATAGCACTAATCTTGTTAACATATATCGAAACTATCAGCTATATACCACCGATTTCTCATATCAATGGTTAAGAAATGGATTGAATCGAAGTTTGTGTATTGGCGCTACAGAATCACAAAGAACTCTGTCAAATAGCTAAACTAAATTTCTTGAAGACTTTCAACAACAACAAAAATGTATAGCAGGTTTAAGTCGATGAGAAAAGACTGACATAAGATATTGACATTTCCCACTACTTCAAGAATCATAAACAAAGTCCAGTAAAAAAAATATTCTTTGAATCTCGTCGACTGGCACTGCAGAATCATGAACAAAGACCAGTAAAAAAACAAAAACAAAAAAAACAAAATACGAAACAAACTAAATAGCAGAAATCACATAACTTGATGACTTTTAACAACATCGTTGACTAAAATGGATAGCAATTGTAACTGGAACATGTAATGATGATGTCCGAATAATCAAAATGTTGGCATTCCACACAATTTAAGAAAAAGGTTAGGAAGAAGACCACCATCAATACGGGAAAGAGCGATAACAGTTACTTGAGACATGAGAAACCTATTTTTCTGGAAAAATGTTTTATGAGAAAAGATTTATAATTTAAACCGATGGTAGCAATGGCTGATCGGTTACTGTACAACGAATGATTCCTTATAAGCAAATAGCTACACCCTTTGCAAATTAATTGAAACAACTGATTTACTTTCTTTTCTTTCACCATACGGTCAGTTTAAACCCACTGGATGTATTTATTTTGCTATTTTTTTCTCAAATTAGGTTTTTTGCAGTGATCTGTAGTAATATGAATTTATTTTCGGGGTGTATGATGAAATTTGTTTGGCCTTAAAAATATTGATTCATCCGTGACTGAATCAAATTTTTATCACCCCACCCCAGACAATAGTGTTTCGACTGTCGATTAGTTGTCCTACGGACATTTTCTGCGACGGACGTTACTCCAACTAAGCGTACGAAAATTGTAACACTACACGAACACAATGGCAAGTGTTAACAATGATTAAACAAAGTACTATAGATTGGCCCGGAAATTACCCAGAGGAAAAAAATGTTTTGATAGAAAGATGTTATAAATTTCAAGTGAAAGTAGGACACTGGGTGCTCGGTCAAGGCATACCGGATGTTTCTTTATAAGGAAACACTTTTGATATTAACATGTTTTTTCACATTTTTCAGTTTTAATCCGCTGGATATTGGAACTAAGATTTCTTTAACAAATTTCCTTTCTCTTTTATGAAATCTTGCATTCTGACGTGGATTAGTTAGCTGTTTTGAGTTACGTATCCTAGAAAATCGTCAAAAATCAATATTAATATGGCAAAATCATATGAGTTTGCACACTTCCTAGATGAAGACCGTTCCGACCCATTCAAGTTTACTTTTATACTTCTAGGCCAAATTGCGACATCTTTTCGTCGTTGCAGACTTGAAACAGAAACAATAATTATCACTTACCTATTAATAACACGATGACTAAAAATGTTAAGTCCATCCAGGAACTGGTGTACATGACTCTTCACAACTTCTTTTTCTTTATTATCAATGAATTGGCATATTTTTTGGGGGAAAGTTAGTGGTGTGGTTTCACTTTTCCTTTCCCACGAATGGAATTAAGTGTCGCCGTCATTTTATTGGTTTTAACCCAAGCATAGAGCAGAATAAGCGTATCCATTCATTTCGTAAGGGCATCAAATGGAAAAGCAAGGGAACAGACGAGATCTGATTTCAAATTCGGCTCGTCGATTCGATTTTTATTTTTTTTTAAAATCATTTCCCCTCAAGTAATGCAGTAATGCTACTAACATGTACGAGGGGTGGTCTACAGGGAGTGAAAAAGAAAAAGAAGACTGGGAATAGAGAGGATTGAGGAAAGGAGAAAAAAAAACGAACAGGATTCACGAAGATGGAAGATGGTGATTGACATTGCATCTAAATTTTTGAAGATTATAGTTATCAGGGAAGCAAAGAAATGCAGTTCTACAGGTAGGAACTGCACGAAAGAAACTATTGGAGTGGAAGTGTCGGTTGTATTTAGCTATTTCAACAGTGGGACCTAAATGAAAATCTAGTGGTACGCTTAAATTCAATTCGTCAGGGCACCAGGAGAAAAAGATCGTCAGAGCAATTGCCATGAAAATATTTGTAGAAAAAAACAAAGGGAAGTAACGTCACATTGGTGATAAAATGACTGAAGTCGAGATGCCTAGTCAGGATCGATTAAATTACAAGCCCTTTTTTGAATTTTGTCAAGAACCTTGAGATATACAACAGGATATGGCAACAGTATTCAATAAACAGACGAATGGTATATTTCCTGTACCAATATCTGTTGTACTACCAACTTATACTAACAATGTATTATTCCTATTAGTATCGTTAACTTAAATTATTATTTTTTATATCATTCACAATTTAATTTTTACAATGAGCATATAAATTTGGTTGCTTCTTTTGTTTGGATTTCTTTTACAGTTCCGCCATTTTATTCTGACTTGTTTTCCGTTATATTTCTATTATTCGTCTTTCATTTAGACTATGGCCTCAATTTTCATTGTTTCTTGTTTTCTCTTTCGACGAAGAAGCAAAGAAAATAGATTTTCTTTCCACAAAAGCCTAAAAAAGAAGACAAATTCAATAATCAAACAAAATGAAGAAGACTTTTCATTTTTAACCTCTTGAAATCACACAAGACTTTCGAAGATTTTCAAGAGTAGAGATTTTTTCTTCATCTCCTTCGTGATTTCCAATTTTTTCTTTATCTTCATGCTGTTCAATTTTTTTTTTATAATTTTTCTGATGAATATTCTAATTGCTTTTATTGTCATTTCTCTTTCTGTGCAACTCAATAAAATACGTTTTGATTTTAAATATTCTTTATCACTTGCTTGCTTGTCAATAACGCGTCATTAGTGTTCCGAAGATTGAAGGTTTTTAGTCTTACATGACGGGACTGATTTCTTAATACTGATTACTTCGATAATTTTCCTTCTATGTAGGTCGGCATTTTAAACATGAGAACAGGTCTGACATTAATGTCAAGAATGACACCTTTGAGACTATTTCGATGATGACTTGGCTAGCTGCTCTGATATCAACTTAAAGGAAAGTTTAGATGCAAACAGGAAATCTAAAGAAGGGATATTTATGGGAACGATGGATGCCACTGTTTGTTTGAAGGTGATAAATAATTCTATAATTAACCAAACTCCAGATTATCCTGCAGCCATTAAGGGGAGAAAATAAAAAAGGGAAGAATAGAACGAAAGTGTAAGGATATTATAGCATAAAAAAGGGAAAAGAAAAACGGAAAGAAAAGAGAAAAATAAATTATGGTGTAATGTTATCTTTATTCAAAATAGACAAGAATTAGGACGGCTGTAGTTAGAGACAGTATCGTCAGAACAGAAGACTAGGTAGGGAAAAGAAGAAGTTTATTAAATAGACAACGGAAAACCAACTAGAGTAAATCGAATACTACTCAAAACCTACACTAATATAGCTACTTACCGTATTTATATGTAGGAGAGGTCCATTGTCAGAGTATTAGGGAAGAGAGGAAGTACGCGGAGTCCTACTCGACAAGGGTATAAAGGAAAAACGGGATAGAAAGAACGAGTCAAAAAGAAGAAAAAAACGACGCCAAAAATAACAAGGGGAGACGTAAACAAAGAAGAAATAAAACAAGATAAAGAAAGAAAGAAACAAACAAACAACGAAATGTATAAACGAACGAGAAAGAAAGAAAGAAAGAAAGAAAGAAAGAAAGAAAGAAAGAAAGAAAGAAAGCGAAAACGAAAGGAACAAAGGATGAAAGGAAGGAAAAACTGAACGAAAGGCACAAAAGAAACAAACAAAGAACAAAATATATAAACGAACAAGAAAGAAAGAAAGAAAGAAAGAAAGAAAGAAAGAAAGAAAAAAAATAAAACGAAAGGAAGGAAGGAAGGAAAAACTGAACGAAAGGCACGAAAGAAAGAAATAAATAAAGAAACAAACAAACAACGAAATATATAAACGGACGAGAAAAAAGAAAGAAAGAAAGAAAGAAAGAAAGAGAAAACAAAAGGAAGGAAGGAAGGAAGGAAGGAATAACTGAACGAAGGGCATAAAAGAAAGAAAGAAAGAAAGAAACAAACAAACAAACAAACAAACAAACACAGAATAAAAGGCACAAACGAAATGGAGAAAGAAAGAAATAAATAAATAAAGAAAGAAATTTAAGGGCAAAACAGATACGGGGAATAAAGAATGGAAGATAGAAAGGATAAAAAAACAGGCGAAGTTAATAATGTAGGCAAAAGCAAAAGGTGTACTGAAGAACTTAATTAAGATATGGAAACCTAAAAGTTTGAAACTGAAAATAAAATGTAAATAAAATAAAAAAAGAGATGAGATGAATAAAAGCAAAGGAAATGAATAGAGAATGAACAAGGGAAAAGAAACAGGATACCAATATACAAATATTTCGTCTTTTCATGTCTTTCCTTATCCAGATTTTGTGTTGTTCATGTCCAACGTGGCTAAGACAAGAAAAATTGATAAAATAATTGACATAATGTCATCTTTTTTACATCAAGGGCATTGACGAGAACGACTCTCCACAATTTATCAAATAATAGCATAATTAATCTTTATATGTTTTACTTTCAATTTTTCTTTTCATATAGTTTATCACGTTGTAACCGCAAGTTCTATTCTTATAGTTTCTTCTCTTGAAATTCTCTCGCTTGGAAATCTTTTCAGGCTTCTTACTTTTCCTATCAAATACAATTTTCAAAATTTTAAATTCAATGTTAATCTTCATATTCTATCCTATGAACCCAGTTCTTTAATGTCCTTTTGCTTCAGTAACACTTTTTCAGTCATCTTGCATCTGGGTACATGAACCTCGTGTAATCGCTAGCAAGCTTGTCTAGCTAGATTAGTTACAACTGAACAGAGAGTTTGTGCTTTGTCTCCCATGTTGCCACATACTTTTGGCCTTGTGCCACATCAAAGCTACGCTAAGAACGTCACCTGGTAGTTGCATCTAGTTACTTAAACAAGGCCGAAAATATGAGGCAACATATGGGGCATCACTATTCAGCCGTAACTGATCTAGTGAAACAAACTTGCCTACCATTACACCACGGCGATGTACCCTAGTCCTTCTGATACATACCTCGGGGTTCTTGACAAAATCCAAAGAAAAATCTGCACCGTTATCTGTCCTGACCTGAAATCTAGGAATCAATCACTTTCCTGCAACGTCATGGGTAATACGATAAACTACATCCGCGTCCTGGGTAAGACGATAAACTACATCCGACATTAAGGCCTTTGATCAAGAGGGTTTGAGGAGCATGGAACCATCTGTTAATTTCTGGTGTTCCCAGATCCACCCTGATCCGGGGTAGTAGCACCTGTCAGATTCCCAGGTATGTGCAAATAGTTAACCCCCGCCCCACAAAATCGGGTCAACACGGTATGAAAGTATAAATATAAGTTTTAATACCAGCAATACTTTCTTTGGAAAAAAATATTACCATCAGTACATTTTTGAAAAAACAAAAAACTACCAGCAATAAACTTTTGAAAAAGAATGTTACCAGCAATATATTTTAGAAAAAATAAAATATTATCAGCAATACATTTTTCGAAAAAAATCTTACCAGCAATAAAAATCTTCAATATCTATCTCTATTTCTGAGATGAGGCATTATATACACTATTTACATTAGTCGGAGTATTGTCTTCATCTTTGTCGACATGTTTATCACAACGTTTTGGCCGTTGTACGCTCCGGCCTTCTTCAGAAAGCGAACAGTCTACCTCAGTGAGCGAAATGAAGGGTTCATTCCAACCAGCTGAAAAAGGCCGGTTCGCACAACGGCCGAACCGTTGTGATAAATATGGTGACTAATATGAGGAAAATAGTCCGAATAATGTAAATCGTGGAAATAAAAATCTTGTCGGCATTAAATAACCCATTGAGCTCCACTTCATGCCAGTGGAAAAGGTGAGGCGTAGAGTGTTGATATCCTGGATTTTAACATCAGCTGTGCTGAACGATTACAAATCCCACAACAACAAAAAAGGAAAAGAAACAGGAAAACTGCGCTGTCTTTTGAATGGTCCGTGAATTGACGAATTAGCAATTAGCAATATCGCAAAATATAACACTTACCTGAAAAAAAGTGGGGTTTTTTTTCTTCCAAAATTCTTTACTATTTCTTCCAAAAATGCTTTACTATTTTTCACTCGGAAGATTCTCTCACTTAGTACGACTAGATGGGTGATCGCTTAGGAATACTATGATTTTGATCGTCATCTTTGATAATTAAATCTCCTTCTGCTGGATCGAAAGACATTAATTCAGATTTAATTGCATTTATATGGCGTCCAGAGGCTTATGGCTATATCGCGATGAATCACTGAATCTCACCAGATCACCAAAGCAACGACGATCATGGTGAATCTAGATGGGTAACCGCTTAGAGATACCAGGTGCTGGAAAGGCTTCTGCTGCACGGTTAGACCAAAACCGACGACTGTTTCCAAACAGTTCCCTGTAACTAATTTTACTCATATGACCTCTGAGGTCAAATCGTAGTATTTTTCAGGCGCTAGTCATAGTGCTGCACACTGGGGTTGCTTAACCACACCGATAACATCAATAGTTCATCTTCTTGACAAAATGACCATGGTGAGATTCGGTTTGGTTGGGTTTATTTTGTTTTACGGCTTATCAACCTCAATGGGTTATTTAATGGCGACAAAATTTTCAATGCTGGTAATATTCTTTAAAAAAATGCATTGCTGCTAATATTTTTTAAATGTGTTGCTGTAATTTTTTTTTAATTTATTGCTGGTATTTTTTAAAATTTATTGCTGGTAATATTTTTTTAAATGGTAATAATTGTACAGTATTTACATTAGTCGGACTATTATCCTCATCTTTGTCGCCATATTTGTCACAACGTTTCAGCCGTTGTACGCTCCGGCCTTCTTCAGGTGGTTGGAATTTCGAACTGAACCCTTTATTTCGCTCACTGGGGTAGACTGTTCTAGTTCCACGTGCCATGTGTCCTCAAGGAGACATGGCACAGTGGATAAAGGCGTTTGTTAGATCCAGTGACAGACCCAAAGAGTGTGAGTTCAATGCCCGGTTAAGGCAGTGGAGAACTTTCAGAGGGAAAATTAGCAGGAGATAACTGATAACTGACATCCATTAAGCGTGGCACGTGGAACTAGAAAAGTCTACCCCAGTGAGCGAAATAAAGGGTTCAGTTCGAAATTCCAACCACCTGAAGAAGGCCCACTCTCTAAGGGAGAGGAAAAGAATTAGATAAATATGGCCATAGGAAAAGAAGAAAGCTGACTCAGTTGAGGTGAAAAAAGGGGCCAAAAACAAACTGGGGAGGTTCGGAATCTCGATTTGGATCATAACCAAATTAGATGCCGGGAACAGGACGGGAACGATACTTACATTAATTAGGTTTACAAAAATGCTTCTATCCTAACCAGGGAGGGGGTCTACAAGAAACCACCCCGGCGTGACTTAGGTGGACCTAAAAAAAAGAAAATCAAGTCTCGCATCATTCACACGAACCAGACTAGCTCCAGTCATCGACTTTTTTCAGAAATCTGTTGAAACCAATCGCTTTCTATCTAATCTTCATCTTGAGCTTAGGATAAAAAAATCGGATTAATGTTGAATATTTCCTTGTAAAGAAACGGTTAGTATTATCGCTATCTTTATTATTTCTTTATTTTGTTTAATGCAATTGCATTGTAAATAATTTTACTATAGAAATGACATGAGATAAAGATGCAAGGGTATATCAGTAGTCAAGCAGGTAGGACACGCACTTTTAGAGCCCTCGGTCTATTATATGTTTGATGTAAATCTGATGCAGTTTATTTTCCTATAAATTGAATTGATAATCAAGACAACATGTCTTGTTCATGGCCAGAAATTAATGCAAGCTTTACTAAGAGGATGGGACTATTATATCTGTTCCATAAGGCTATCTTGCCAAAGACACGCCATAGCAGTTATGGCTACAATACAAGGCGTTCTCTTATGATACTAATTGGTTCCATGATCCATGACGTAACGTATATTTCGTGTTCTCCTAAGCGAACGTGTATATATATATATATATATATATATATATATATATATATATATATATATATATATATGGGTTTCTGCTTGTTATTGTGGGTATGTACCCGTTTGTCTGTACTTGTGTACGTGAGTTTATTGTGTGAATTTATTGAAGGTAGAAACAGCATTATTTCTATTTCCTATTGGCAGAAATTCTTACTCTGTCCAACACTCTCAGAGTGAAAGGGTTGCCTTAAGACGGTAAAAATGGCAGACGCCTGTGTCTTGTAGCAAAAGATAAAATTACTTAAGTGAAACGTCAACACCGTCTCACTTTGAAAATTGGCGACAAGCGATTGGGAAGCAAAATCGATAATTCGGGATTTACAAAGGATTAGAGCGATGTCGTATTTTTAATCGTTTAAACCGATTAATCAAGATTTCTTCTGTCCTTGTTTTCTTTCAGAATCAATTTTGGATAAAGTTGTAATTGTTTTTTTTTTTTTTTTTCACAACTAGTCTTTACTAATCGACAACATCCTTCTGCTCATATCGCACAAAGATCATTCAAGCAGCTGCTACACATGAAAGAGGGGTGGGAAATAAGAAACGGTCATGAATAAACTCAGGAAAATTGAATTCAGAAAGAAACGGAATTCTTGCAGATTAATTTTGCAATTATGTTAACATTTTTCATTGGATATTTTCTCTTATTGGAATTATCTAAAACAAACTTCAAACAACAACCACAAAAATCGCTTACATAAAATTATAACTACATTTTAAAACGGAAAGCGTTTAATATCTCCACCTACACTAATTTTTTAAATTTTTCTTTTGAAGAAGGGTTAGTGGAAAAGTAACGGGTTTTTGCAAATGGATGGTAGAACGGGGTTTCGGAAAGCTAGCAATAAGACAAAATTTACTAAGAACTACAAAGGAAAGTTGTGGAGAGCCATGATTACTAAAGTCCAAAAGGGCCATGGCGCATACTAGAAGAAGAAGAAGAAGAAGAAGAAGAAGAAGAAGAAGGAGAAGAAGAAGAAAGTGTGCTTTTCGCTTAATTCACAGTCCTACCCCCTCCTTTGAATAGGAGTAAATGTTTATCCATTATTCCTATTTAGGATTGGGTTTCCGGTCCCCTCTTCTAAGGCCTTAACAATATTGACTGTCTTGACTTTCTGGCAATGTGATTGGCAGGAGGTTACGACTCTTTATATTGAGGGTACCGGGTTGTCAATTTCATGGTTACTACATCGTGACTGATAACAAAGAATCCGAAATCTTTGGTAGCGCGTAGAGGGTCTATTGTGATCAACAGTCACAAGCAGTTCCATGTCGCGCAAACACTTCCGGTGGGCAGTTCTGAATCTATACTATGTTATAGTCTTCACAACCTGTCAAACGGTTTGTATTGCCTTAGACGATCAACTATTATTCTTGGCCTCTATCACTTATATAGTTTATCATATGACTACAATGATTAAAAAATTTAACCAGTTTGCAAAAAATAAATAAACCCCAAAGATCTCAACAGTTCTTTCTTCAAAGTTCGTCATATCCATACCAATTTCTTTAGTGTAGAATTATTTCTCTTGAAACGTTTTCCAGATATTCTAGGTTTTACTTCCAAATCATTTAAACGCCAATTTCAATATTTTTATCTTTTCTATAAGACACAACAGTTTTCCGTCTTCAGGCAACACTTTTCTCTAAGAGTCTTGGACAAAGAAGCAGTTTCGGCCAATGCTAAATAATGCGGTTTCTGGCTTCAATAGCTTCACACAAACTTACGGACGCAAGTACATACACTTTCACAAATGGCTCAGTGGACAAAAGGCTTAGGTTAGATCAAGTGACTAGACTCAAGGAGTAGTGAATTCAGTACCTGGCCACAGCAGTGGTGAACCGGAACTTGGAGAGTTGAGTTAGAGGGAGGTAACTGAGAAAGTGAGACATCCGGAAGAGGAATGGCACGTGGATCTAGAATAATCTACCCAAGTCGACGAAATAAAAAGTTCGGTTCGAAATTCCAATCTCCTGTGAAGAAGGCTGGAGCGTTCAACAGCCGAAACGTTATGAATATAACAACGAACATGAGATTAACAGTCCGAATAATGTAAATAATGCAACTAATCATAATATCTCATCTTAGAGATATAGACAGATATATACAGAGACATAGACTTAAATGCCAGAGTGTACAACGGCTGAAACGTTGTGAATATGTCCCCGAAGATGAGGATAACAGTCCAAATAATGTAAATAATGCATGTAATCATAATACCTCATCTCAGAGATATAGACATTTATATACAGTGACAAAGACATAAAATCCGGAGCGTACAACGGCCGAAACATAGTGAATATGGCAATGAAAATGTGGCTAACAATACGAATAATGTAAATAATGCAAGTAACCATAATACCTCATGGAATATTGCTGTCATATATAAAATCTATAAATCAACAATCCGTCCTTGCATGGAATATGGTCTGATGCTTCCGCTGTACGTCTCAAGGTCCTTGACAAGATCCAAAGACGAATATGCAAGCTGATAGGTCCTGATATGGCATCTAGTCAATAATCGCTGAGCAAGTCTTATGAATATATATATATATGTATATATATATATATATATATATATATATGTGTGTGTGTGTGTGTGTGTGTATATAAATATAAATAAATAAATATATATATATATATAATTATTTATATATTATATGCGCGGTACTTGTCTGACGATCGCTAAAGCGTGAAACACAGGGTCACAAACTCACATCTATCCAACGGGACAATTAATCCTTTTGCAGCTAAAAAGTATAACTGATTTTAGTTAGCCGTCAAACCCTCAAAAAGGCCCTCTCTCTAAGGGAGAGGAATAGAATCAGATAAATATGGCCATAGGAAAAGAAGAAAGCTGACACAGTTGAGGTGAAAAAAGGGGCCAAAAACAAACTGGGGAGGTTCGGAATCTCGATTTGGATCATAACCAAATTAGATGCCGGGAACAGGACGGGAACGATACTTACATTAATTAGGTTTACAAAAATGCCTCTATCCTAACCAGGGAGGGGGTCTACAAAAACCACCCCGACGTGACTTAGGTGGACCTAAAAAAAGAAAATCAAGTCTCGCATCATTCACACGAACCAGACTAGCTCCAGTCATCGACTTTTCTCAGAAATTTGTTGAAACAAATCGCTTTCTATCTAATCTTCATCTTGAGCTTAGGATAAAAAAATCGGATTAATGTTGAATATTTCCTTGTAAAGAAACGGTTAGTATTATCGCTATCTTTATTATTTCTTTATTTTGTTTAATGCAATTGCATTGTAAATAATTTTACTATAGAATAATCGCTATCCCACAGACGTACTGTGGCCTCCCTCTGTCTCTTCTACAAACTGTTGCGCTGAGCTACTGTTTCTGGTTCCTAGACTTCATGAATTCAAACGTGCTACCAGGCTGGCATCACGGTCTCACCTTTTCACTGTCGAAACGGTTAAATGTAAGCGTCTCCTCTTCTCAAACAGCTTCTTTTCCCGCACTTGGCGTCTGTGGAATTCCTTTCCCCTTGCTTGCTTCCTCGATGACTATAACTTTCCCATATTCAAATTTAATGTCAATCGACATCTGACATCCTGAACTTGTTCTCTGTCCTCCCCTGTGTTCTTTCCTCAAACGCACCACTTTGCACTTGTTCTCAATCCTCTGTAAGCCTTGCAAGCTACTAGCACTCTCGACTGACTTGGGGGTGAATTCCCTTAAAAATATCAGAGAGATGTAAACAGATATTGAAAAAAGAATTCCAATCACCGAATGTGTTAACGAAAATGAGGATAACAGTCCGAATAAGGTAAATAATGCAAGTTGAAATTTTTGTAACACACCATGGCATCGATTTTTCCTTGGACCTTTTCACTTATTTCTTCGCCAACGAGGGCGTAAAGATGTTAAATATGCATTTGGTTTCCATGGATTCCATTTTATTTTGTTCGGCAATTTCATATCAGTCATTTATCATATTTTTTGTTATGGTTGTTTAAATTGATTCTACGCATTAAATATTACTATCTACATTCTAGGATTAAATGTAGGTATGATTCTTTCTTATCTACACTCGTTACATTCGGACTAACGTCACCATCTTTTTTTTTCTTTTTTTTTTAATGGCCGTTGTGTCCCCCGAGCTGTCCCCCGGCCTGTCTCTCAATCTCGCTGACCTTTAGGGAATTTCGAAGAAAACACTTTATTTAATCTTCTGGGATAGATAGTTCATTTTTCATTTTTTTATTTCTGGTATTGTTTCAGTTCAGTCTGAGTTTGTGCTACCTAGCCCAGGGTTTGAACTCACATCAATTATGTCATCAAATTCAGGAAGGAAAGCAGTAAACATCTCGACTGTTTTACCGTGATTATAATAATTATTCCAAATGTAAATTATTATATCTTCTCATCCACGAAATCCAGATAAACGTTTTATTTTCACTTATGTTTCAGTCATTATATTCTACCAGTAAAATTGGTACATTTGTTTTTTTTTTTGTTTAATTATTTGTTTGTTTCTTTTATATATTCTCAAACCTTCATGGGATATTCAAAGCTCAAACATGTTTTGAATTACCAGAATTCCATTGTTTGAAAATAACAAAGATTGACAGATGTCGCGATCCGTTAAATGACAGACAAGGAAAATTTAATGCATTTTTTATTTCTTTCTTCCAGCGTTCTTACATTTTTTCCTTTTGGTTAGAGTAAAGAGTTACAAAAATTCTCCATATTGTCCATTGTCCTAAGATTTATCGACTTACAATTTACAAGAACCCTTATGGAAGATTCTGATCGAAAACACGAGAATTCTCTATAAATCACATTACCGGAAACATCTTGCTATAAGAAAGGCCCTGTATATTTAACATCTATCTCCCAATATCAAATTAATCTTATTTAAGTACAACTGGGAATGGAGTTTTAAATGTTTTTCAAAAATAGAAAGTCTCTCACTGGAGTTCCAGCGAAGGCTCGGAATAAATGCTCCTACTCATATACAAAACAACACCAAATAAAAGTCAAAATACGAAGAAAATTTAACAACCCTAAAACAAACTCCCGTGAAAATGGCTAAAAAATTGGCCGTAAGCGTTTGCGAAATATGGAAATCTTTTGTACTCCCTTATTCATATTTAACGGATAATAAAAGAACGCTGGAAAAACTAAATAAAAAATAAATAACATTTACTTGTCTGCCATATTTAACGAAAGATTATAATACAGGTAATAAATCCGTTGGTATATAATCCAAGTGGATCCTAATAATATCACATATTAAATCTGATCCACAAAAAGAGCTGAATATATTTATTATAACAGAAAATAAATATTATCAACAAAATCCAAAATTAGCTCAATTGAACTTCTTCCCTTTAAGGCAGACAACTTTCCACTTTCCCCTTACCACTCACTCGGACATTTCATCTGACTGAGGAATCAATACGAATAAGTTCCGTATCTATTTTTCGACTGCTGCCAAAGTTGAATTTTAAATTTTTAATTTCGATACGAGCACAGTCCATCTACGGGGATTGAATAAGACCTTGGCTGAAATAGATCTATCCCCTCCAAATGAAGTAATTTGGGATTTTTTTTAATGTATATATATATATATATATATATATATATATATATATATATATATATATATTGTGATTTTCTTTCATGGTTTACTGATAATGTTATTAAGCTTATCAGACGTTATGAAAAGAATTTACATAAAATAAATAGACAACACTTGTCTATATTATTTAATGAAACATGTATGAATATGAATGTATATGATATATATATATATATATGTGTGTGTGTGTGTGTGTGTGTGTGTGTGTGTGTGTGTGTGTGTGTGCATAAATAAAAAGGAAGAACAGTAAGATATATAATCCGGTGTTCTTATAGATATTTTTAACCCCCAAAAATCTTTAAATATACAAATAGAAAAAAATGCCGTAAGAATTTTTGCCGTTAATAATAATTTTTTTTTTAAAATCCAGACGACATGCATTTAACGGATGTCAGATTTAATTGAAGAATACATCCCTACCCCTACCAAAACGTAACTAATAACAGATACATCAAAATACAGACATAATGAACACGTAAACACCCCTTGTCTGGATGAATTGGATTTCTCTGTAACCTTGGAAACGTGAATTATGATTTTTGCTGTAATTTTAAAAGTTACTCCAAAATTTGCTTGAGGATGAAATGGAACTAATGTCTTTAATTTAATTACAAAATTAAATTCGGAGCTTTCAGCTTCCATTTTTGAAACATGGTTAGAACTGTGTAGCGAAAAAAAACATATTTTAAATCAATGAATTTATAACATTATATATATATACACACACACACACACACACACATATATATATATATATATATATATATATATATATATATATATATATATATATATATATATATTCAGTCGGGTTTCGATCCTAGCTAGAGGCAACCGGATGTCTAGCCACACTGATGAGCTGTGAAACAGCGAAACAGTCTGTCTGTGGATGACGTTATATTGGCACCTGAAAAATTAATTTCAGTTGAGCTCTCTGGGGAGGAGGTGTGGGTTGGTAAACAGTGGCTATTATAGCTATATAGCGAGACTTCGCTAATGCGAATTGAGTCACTCCCGGTCACTGGGCGTGTTTCTAAAATAAATACGCTAAAATCCACCTTCATCCCTACCGACGGCTTAATGGTTAGAATCTCCGCCTAACACCAGTTCAGTCAGGTTTCGATCCTAGCTAGAGGCAACCGGATGTCTAGCGACACTGATGAGCTGCGAAACAG
Organism: Acanthosepion pharaonis; assembly: GCA_903632075.3. Classification (NCBI taxonomy): domain Eukaryota; kingdom Metazoa; phylum Mollusca; class Cephalopoda; order Sepiida; family Sepiidae; genus Acanthosepion; species Acanthosepion pharaonis. Next base: position 1,363,175 of record CAHIKZ030000768.1, read on the forward strand.
TCTGTCTGTGATGATATATATATATATATATATATATATATATATATATATATATATATATATATATATATATAGAGAGAGAGAGAGAGAGAGGAGATTACTTTTCTTATACGTAACTCATTCAACACCATTCATATTTATGTAAACCTTATATATTTTCACTTATTTCGTCCGACTTCTGTATTAAAAGCTGCTTTATAGCAAAGGGACTCATGACAATGCTAATGAAGGCATCGCTTAATCGGCTAAACAAGGTGGAATGATTGTCTCACACTTTGAATCTACTTAAGGTTCTGATTAAAGCAATTGCTCGATTTCGTTTCTGTATTCTTCGCTTGGAATTAATGACAGATTAGAATGTCGAAGATAGGGAAGACTTTGATAGTAGTTGATGATGGCCGCGGATTTCCGATCATCGATCTTCGGAATATTTCGGGAAATAATCAGATTACACATCTTCATTGAATATGAAATGGTTTCACCAAATACGTTTCCTTTCTTTCTTTCTTTCTTTCTTTCTTTCTTTCTTTCTTTCTTAGTCTAATGATATCTATCTATCTATCTATCTATCTATCTATCTATCTATCTATCTTAATCCTTTCGTGACTATCTATCTTAGTCTCTTCGCATCTATCTATCTATCTATCTTAATCTCTTCGCATCTATCTATCTATCTATCTTAGTCTCTTCGCATCTATCTATATATGTATCTTAGTCTCTTCGTATCTATCTATCTATCTATCTATCTATCTATCTATCTATCTATCTATCTCAGTCTAATGCTATCTATCTAGTTTAAATGTTTAGTTTCGTCCCAAAGTTTAGATAAAATATCCTATGTAAGTAGGTTGTTGCCATGGAGAGACGTTCAATTTTTATCTCGATCATATGGATCGACCAAGTTACATTAGCAGATTGTCCTTCAATACGTGCTTGCCTCTCACGAAATTCAGGCTTGCGGCTGTTTGCATTCGTTTCAGACGTGTTGTTCATAAAAGCAGGCGTCAGTAGCAGGCATATTGGCAGAATAACATATTACTTTAGATCCCAAAAAGCTTTAGCGGCCCACACATTTCCGCTGGGCAACCAGTAGTAAACCACTTCAAGCGGTGTCTTTTTGACTGAAGATAATGGATCCAAATTACAACAATACATCGACCCTTTCTTTGGTCTTTCAACAGCGTAAAGTGCTCCTGTACCATAAGAAAAGAAAACTCCGAAAGCATGATCCTACCTGTGGGGTTAGTGTTTTTCGATAAAAGATGCATCCATCTTACATGATGGGGTTTGATTTGGGCTAAATAAATCATGTTTTCCGACCAAACAAAACATTCTTCTAAAATTTATAAAATCTCTCCAAATGGTTACAAATAAATTATGTATATGGACAACAGTAGCTTCTTTTAAAAAAATGACTGACTAACCAGAAGATTTTCCCGCGGCATGTTACGATTTCTATCTGCGATAGAGTCATTAATAACCAAGGCTACAAGAACCAACGATTCCTGCTTTTTAATCCATAATTTGGCGGGAGAAGAGATGGAATCATATTTCTGTGATGTCAACGAACACTTGTTGTCACTTTCGTAATGCTCGTTGTAGTAGAGACTTTGTATTCGCAGATACAGCTATAGTAACGCCGTTGAACAGTGCTGGTGTCAGACGCCTTCGGATGGCACACGCACTAAGAGTACTTGATCGATAATAGTCGCTCGAATAGTAATCCGCATAGTAACTCGAATAGAGAAATAATATAGTAAATAGAGAATAGCGGTCCGTATAGTAATAGAGGATAGACTAGAAATAGTGATCAGTATATTAATAAAGGATAGAATAGAATTAGCTATCCGTGTAGTATAGAGGATAAACTAGAAATAACGATCGTTAGTCGTCAGCTACTTCCTACATATATGCGTTTCGTCTATGGTCACGTGGTTACTTAGCTCAATAATGGAGTTGCTTGTGTTTGCTCCCTGGCGATCTATGTTAAAACTCAAGTGTCGGCAGCGACACTTTATTTCTATATAACACATGCATATCCCAAGAGTTTTAAGGTATTGCAAGTGAATGTGAAAAACTCGACTGGAATTCGAACTTGTTTCTCAGATTTCCCATTTCGTGCAGATATCCGTTACACCACAACCTTATTTTAAACCATGAAGTTGTTTACTAATAATATTTCTTTCATAAATCTATATTCCAACTCCGCTTAAATAATTTTGGATCACTTGAATGCTCATTGGCATTTCTTAATGTTTTTTGAGTTATATACGGAGAAATTATTTGTAGGGCGCTACATTAAGGAAGGTTTTATTGGTGGTGCATCACCTCTTCCTCTTCAGAATAATTGATAAAACGGTATTGATAGAGATACTTAATATCCTGTCATCGGCCCTGTATCTTCATGAAGTCATTTAATTACAATCTCTATGGAGGTACTTGTCTGAAATATCTACTAACCCTCAAGCGCTCATCATGCCTCAAATGAAACTCGCATCCATCGCTAAGGACGCTGAAAAAATGCTCTATCTTTACAAGAGCCAGATGAGTTTAAAAATAGAGTATTGCTATTACAGCTTGGCTGTAGCTACCTAGATACAACTTTCCAAACTTTGCAGTGTTCAAAAGCGTTTCTGAGGCCTCCTGGGTAACGAATTGCTTTCCACCCCACAAACACTTCCCCCTAGGCTAAACGTTGCTAGCCTCTTGCTATTTTATCGTTATTTTCATACCAGATATCCAGGTGAAGGTGCTGCTTGGACGTGACAGGCCCCGTACATCGTATTGAATTATTGTCATTGCCTTCATATTTTAGCGGTTAAGAAGAAGTTCAACACAGACAGCTTCATTCCCAGAACTCATATCTTGTGGGACGAACTCCGGGACAAGTGCTTTAAAGCGAAGGACAGCCGTTATCTTTCCTACATATAAGCAGTTTGTACGCCGTTACGACAAATTAATTCTGTAATCGTCTAACAATTGGTCTTGAGCCTTGCGTTGGGTGAGAAATATTTAAAAAAATGTCTTTCATAGGTAATATAATAAGTGTCAATCCGATGATGCAAGCTCAAGTGAATACAGAAAATCTACTAAGAGATCCCAGACATGTTATACCAAATTCTTGCCGTCCTGGGTATGACGATAAACAACACCCGCGTCCTGGGTAAGACGATAAACTACGTCCAACAGCAAGGCCTCTGATCAGGATGTGTTGAGGAGCGTAGAACTACCTCTTAATTGCTGGTGTTCCCAGGTCCACCCTGACACGGGGTGGTAGCACCTGTTAGGGTCTCAGCTATGGGCAAACCCCGAAACTGTAGTAAAATAGGTTTAAATACCAGAAAGACTTCGTAAAAATTATTACCAGCAATAAATTTTTGTTGAAAAAAAAAACTATTTCCAGAAATATACTTTTGAAGGAAAAATGTTACCAGAAATAGATTTTAGATAAAAACAAAATATTACCAACAAAGTAAATGTTGTCGGCATTAAATAACCTATTGAGGTTGATATGCCATAAAACAAACCAAACTAAACCAATATATACTAAGATAGATAGATAGATAGATAGATAGATAGATAGATAGATAGATAAAAAAAAAAAAATATTACCAGCAATAAAAATCTTGTCGGCATTAAATAACCCATTGAGGTTGAAATGCCGTAAACCAAACCATATCAAATCAAACCAAACCAAACCAAATTCTTACCGGAACTGCAAAGAGAATTGAGGTCGATGTCCCAATAGAAGGCGACAACTGTGAAAAGTTTTCATCTAAATTTAATCGACTTAGTTGCGGTAGAAACTCATAATGCGCGCGCCAGGGTCGCTTTAAGAGCAAGATGATAATTTTCGAATTGGTGTAGGAGAATCAGAAGGCACGATGTAATAATGGATAACGGCTTCGATTGAGGAATCGGAGAGCCGAGTTCGAATTCCAGTCGAATGCATTACATTTACTTATGAGAAGGTATGAATCCCCCCCAGTTATCGATAAATAGTTAGACGGATCGGGTTCTATAGCCTTGGATGGAAACTGGTCTACCGCAGAAAGAAAAGGAAACCTATTTGGGGAAAAAAATTCTGCCTCGTCAGTCATGTATCGAAAGATGGTTGGGTTTATTTTGTTTTCCGGCATATCAACCTCAATGGGTTATTTAATGCTGACAACATTTTTTATTGCTGCTTATATTTGTTTTTTGTTTTTTTCAAAAATCTGTTTCTGGTAATATCAAATTGTATTGCTTGTAATAATTAACTATTTGCCCATAGCTGGGACCTCGGGTCAGGTTGGACATGGGAACACCAGCAATTAAGACGTGTTTCCACGCTCAAACCTCCTGATCAGAGGCCTCACTGCAGGACGTAGTTTATCGTCTTACCCAGCGCGGTTCATCGAAAGATACATGATCGCCTACACGTGTATCACGCATGGCACTTAACTAACTGTAGGAGAATCTCAGTGATCGGTACATTCGGAAAGGGCCTCAAAAACATATTAAGAGATAACTCAGGCCTTGTTAGTGAAATTGGGTCAGCCGTTTATGGATGTTCTAGCACGAAGTTAGAAGTCATCATGACAGAGGGTTTAGTGTGCCGTAGTTTTTTTTCTTCCCAAGTACTTTTGATCGCCTCCGAAATTATCCTCATAGGTAAATTGCAAAGACAAACTTATTGTAATTGTGATCTTTGTGATGGTGATTTTTAAAAGTAGCCGTGAACGCGCTTTTGTTATAATTATTTTAAAATTATGTTTATCCTTTACGCCCGTTGCTTACTTGGTTGCTTCCTTGCAAATCTCGGATGAGATCTAAAGTAGTTAGGTGTATTACAAATATAAACATATTATGTCTGTATTATTCAATGAAATACACACACACATATACATACATTCATATATATAAGCAAATATATGGATATAGATCCGACAGTATGAAGAAAAATACAGAAAAAACAAACAAAAATTTTAACATGCAATTATGCTGTATTAATGTTAATATAAAGTCGACATCGGACGTTTCGGTCTATTTAAGACCATCTTCATGGACATTTTCATTTAAACATAATTAACATTAGAACATATAAAAATTTAACACAAAAGACGATGGACTTTTTTTTTTTTTAGAACTATTCCATCGTTTTTTAAATCATTTTTGATTTGCTTTGTAACGTGGAGGACTTCAAGCTTGTATGAAGATATAAGAACCTATTGATCTCTGCGTATTCCTATATCAACGGAAGGGATTTCTTGAACTGTTTATATAAAATAGTTCAATCGACTTTTTTAATATTTGAATATTTGGAAATCATCTTCGAATACGTTTTCACAACATCGCCCACGTGACGACAACCTGATCATATTTAAACGGAACGCTGATCTTATATAAAAATTTCAGTTATCTTTTTGGATTAGTTGTGCTCTTATGTCCATCTCATAACACTTTGGGTGTAACCAACTTCTTTATCCACAGGGTCATGTGAATATGCCAATGAAGATTAGGATAACAGTCCGAATAATGTAAATAATGCAAGTAATCATAATACCTCATCTCAGAGATATAGACAGATGTATAGAGTGACATAGACTTAAAGGCCGGGGAGTACAAGTATAAAGGTGTTAGTTAGCTAGATCCAGTGACAGGACCTAAAGAGTGTGAGTTCAATACCCGGTTAAGGCAGTGGAGAACTTGGAGAGGGGAATTAACAGGAGATAACTGATAACTGACAACTGACTTCCATTAAACATGGCGCGTGGAACTCGAACAGTCTACTCAGTGAGCGAAATAAAGGGTTCAATTCGACATTCCAACCACCTGAAGAAGGCCGGAGCATACTACGGCTGAAACGTTGTAATAAATATGGCGACAAAGACGAGGACAATAGTCCGAATAATGTAAATCGTGTATATTTGATGAGATTGAAAATTCTAGGAAAATATGAAAAAAAATGATAAAAATATGACACGTTCCTTAATCAATTTAAAATCAACATTAAGGACTCAATCAGAGAATTTAAGTGAATTGATATAAGAATATATATATATATATATATATATATATATATATATATATATATATAATCAAAAAGTAACAGGATTTTTATTATTCTAACGGAGCTAAAGGACGCAGAGTGAAGCAGCTTGTCACAGCTTGGCAGTTATAATGTCCTCGCTTACTTTTATTTTTATAACAGTGCTTGGAAGGAATGTGTGTAGAGTATGGTCGTTGCATAAGTTACAATAGCTTGTGCGGCAGTTTTTGGCTAAGACAAGGATTCCCCAGGACCGACAGCCATCATATTCCTCAGATCTCGCCCCTGTCCTATATTTCTTGTTTAAAAATCAAATCCCACTTGTACGGAACAAGATTTGAAGATGTCCAGGAAATCCACGAGTATGCCACAATGAAGATTGCTCGCTAGTGTTCCAGGAATGCACCCATCAACGGGAACGACACTGAATAAAGCATGGGGCTTCAGAAGGGGACTACTTCGTAGGAGATTAAATGGCGAATTGATATTTGTTGTAGATTCCTTTTTATAGTATTTGTCCCGATACTTTTTGATCAATTCACGTACACACACACACACACGTGTGTGTGTGTGTATGTGTGTGTGTGTGTGTATGTGTGTGTGTGTGTGGAGAGAGTAAGATGGAAAGATGTAAATATAATGCAATAGTTATAGTTATAATCTGTATCAAATATACGCTTTGGTTTGGTTAATTTTACGGCATATCAACACCTCAATAAAGTATCGAATGCCGACAAGTTTTTTATTGCTAGTAATATTTTTTTCAAAAATGTATAGTTTATATTTTTTTTTCAAAAATGTATTGTTGGCAATATATTTTTCACAAATGTATTACTAGTAAAAATGTATTGCTGATAATGATTTTTTTCAAAAAATCCATTAATGGTAATATTTTTTTACAAAAAATATATTGCCGGTATTAAAACCTAGTTTTACACTTTCATAATATTTTGGCCCCAGTTTGGGGTGTTAACTATTTGCCCATATCTGGGACCCTAACAGGTGCTACCACTCCCGGTCAGGGTTGCCTTGGGAACACAAGCAACCTCCTGATCAGAGGTCGTGCTGCCGGATGTAGTTTATCGTTTTACCCAGGACGCATCAAAATCGACGTGATATTCTAGGAGTTATTTCGCTTAATGATCAAGCTTTGGAGAGTTGAGCTTTGTGCTTACTCTTTCTGCCTTGCTTTATCCTTCTTCCTGTCGTTTGCTAATGTCACTTTGTCCTGATTGCTTGATAATAGTGGCTAAAGTGAGATTAATGACGATATGACGCAGGAAACATTGAATGCAATTAGAAACATCGTTAACGGAAGACGCCATTTGACTATGCCAACCGCAATCAAACTGAATGGTTGAATGGCGCGTCTAGTAAGGTAAACCTAGAGCTGAACACTGGCGCCCGTTGGTAGACTGATAGCCGGTGTTCAACAAACAAATTATCCTACAGGAGGTTGGCGGGTATGGCTCTCTGCAAATCCCTTTACTTCATTATCTGTAAGTCGTCAGGATTTTTAGAGAAACATATACGATTAATTTCCCGTTGCTCCTTCCATAGTTTTTAATTCAGTGTTGCCTTTCTTCTACATTGGCTGTCATCCAAAACTAGGTCAATCTATTCTACTATTTAACCCATAGACGGTGGAGAAGCGTTAGATAGACTTTCTCAAGTTACTAGGTTAAAAAAGGTTTTCATTCTTATAAAGTTTTATTTTAAGTCCACATTTTTTTACATAGTTATTAGTTGTAGTCGTCGTCGGCGGCGGCGGCGGCATCCGTCCGTCTCGGGTGACGATGGAGTAGCGCCAGTGCGCTACGAGCCTGGGCGGAATATATGGAGAACTAAGGCTGCCCGGACGTCTAGTTGCCCGTCTCGGCATTGCTAGCAGAGTCCAAAGGAGAGGATAAACCAATACAGTTTGGTACCAGCGCGGCTGTAGGAGTTGCCGGAAGGTAGCACAAAGTGCCGTCCATCCACCTTAGGAGCTCCACTCCGGATTTGTGTAGGGTTTACTCCTTAGCTTTTTCTTCTCCCAAAGATTTACTCAAGGCAGTGGAGCTATTTGACCCATAGCTGGGGTTTGGTTCATGAGCACCAGGGCGTGTCCACACACCGGTGGGCCTGCATGCCGCATGTTAAGAGGGCCAAACCCCTCCCCCATCCCTTGTAGTCTAGCCCAAGTCAGCAATGTGCTCGGTTGCCATGTGTCGCCATGAGGAGGCACTACAAAAGGCTTGCTGATGGAGAGGCTATATACTGGCAGACTTACGCACTCGGGTCCCCTTTCCGCATTGCTGCGAGCCAGCGGCGGTAACTAAAAGCGAGAAGCGACAAGCACTTCCACTACAGACTACCACACTAGACGCATCACAACAGCTGTTGTATTAGAAACAGAGTATTTTGTTTCATTCTTAATGCGATATCCCTTCAGTACTCTATCGATTGTAGTCCCCCACAACTTCCTTTTTATTATTATTGTTGAACTGATATGATTTATGGAGAAAAAGAATCGGCTTCGAATCGCCAACTTCGGAATTCAAAGACATCCTTCTCTTAGACTGTTTGCATTACGATGCTATATAGCTCAGTCTACCCTGCTGTTTACCCCATAGCTGAAAAGGGAAAAAAAACGGGTTTAATGTTTTTTCAGAAGGAATAAAAATTTACGAAGTTAGTTTGTTTATAATTCTTTCAACATTATCTCATTTTCCCACACTATCTTTGCTTGATTTTAGTTTTTAATTATTAAACTTGCAAAGGAATAGCTATCGGCAAAATAGTAAGGTAGTCTGTGCTCATCAGCTTTGGGTAACAATCAGTCTAAAAGAAAGTCATGTAGTGAGTTAACACACGGAGTCACAGAACAAAAAATGTACAGGAATCCCTCGATTAGTTCCTCTAATTTGTACATCGGTAACTATAAAAACAAATCTATTTTCAATTACTATGGTTAAACTGAAGAATGTTTTACCGAACAGATCGAATATTATGTATGCACTAATCGAATTTTGGTATAAAAAAGTTTAAGCGCACTAATCGAAAACGCATTAATCGGGGGATGCCTGTCTATTTTAAGACACGTTTTGTCAATTTCTGACTATCGGTGTTGGTTCTACATTTAGATTGATTACAAAATGGTCGAATCACCGCTCGTCTTCTTGCTACCCCGGCGGAAGATATGAAGCTGAAGCTGCAGCTGCTGCTAATGCTTCTTCTTCTTCTTCTTCTTCTTCTTCTTATTATTATTATTATTATTATTATTATTATTATTATTATTTCCTTTGATTTCTGGTGTGTATTCATTTCTTTCCGGGTCCCGACCACAGACCTAAGGTCAGAAATTGCATCATGTCATTTTCCATTGAGCAATTTAAAAAAGAACACAAAAAACACATATTTTACATTTATTATTATTATTATTATTACCAATATTATTATCAATTTTATTATTATCATTATAATTATTATTCTTATCATTATTATTATTATCATCATTATTATCAATATTATCATTATTACTATTATTATTATCATTATTATTATTATCATCATTATTATCAATATTATCATTATTACTATTATTATTATCATTATCATCAATATTATCATTATTATTATTATCATCAATATTATCATTATTATTATCAATATTATCATTATTATTATCAATATTATCATTATTATTATTATCATCATCATCATCATTATTATAATTTTAATTCTTCTTATTATTATCATCGTTATTTTCAGTATTATCATTATTATTATTTTTTTTATTTCCTTTGATTTCTGGCGTTTACCCATTTATTTCCAGGTCCCGCCCAGGGACCTAAGTTTAGAAATGGCATCATGACACTTTCCACTGACAAAAAAAAATACATAGATAAAGCCCTTCGTAAAGTGTGGGCTGTACTTGTCAGAACAATTTTTTGTATCTCCCTGAGGCATGGACTTCCAGGAATCCTTTCAATTAGTCTACTGCAATCTTTTCCAACCAGTCCTAGGGCTCCATCTACAACAGGGATCGTTGATGTTCCCTTATGCCACATTTTCGAGATTTCGATTTCAAGGTCCTTGTATTTTGACAGCTTTTTGGAATATCTTAAAAAATACATTGCAGTCAGCAGGGACTGCCATATCAATAAGGAGGCACCGTTTTTGTTTGTGGTTTTTAATAACACTATCTGGGCGGTTGGTTTTGATTGTTCTGTTAGTGTGTATTGTGTAATCCCATAGAATTGTAACAGGTCCTATCTCCGTAACCGAGTCTGGGTGGTGTTCATACCAGTTTCTTTCAGTTTCCTTCCCGTAGAAGTTGCAGATTTTCCAGTGCAGATATTGGCCCACTCTGTCATGTCGGGTTTTATATTCAGTGGGTGCCAATATTGTACAACATGATACAAGATGATCAATCCTTTCTGGATATTTATCACAGAATCTGCATTTTGGGCTGGCACAATATTTTAGTGTATGTGCTTGATAATTCCTAGTTAACAAGCATTGGTCCTGTGCAGCAAGGATAAAACTTCCAGTTTCAGCTTTCAACTCTGCACTACGTAACCACTGATGGGTATGTGTTTTGTCTACGTCAGCTTGTTTGGTACGGGCAGAGTATTGGCCATGAAGCGGTTTATCTTGCCATCGCTTCTGTATCTGGTCGGTTGCATTCGTCTTTGCTGTCTTTTTTTAAGTATTTTGCAGTTTCAGCCGGTGTATTGTGCTGTAGCTGCATCTCTACGCCCATTTGAAACTCCATTTTGAATTTGTTGGTTTCTTTTATTACGGAGTAAAGACGCTTACTACTTTCATGTTCCTTGACGCATACCATCATCCAGTCTTCTGTAGTTTCCAAATATCTTTGGAGGCCTATTGTTGTAGTTTTGTAGGACAGTTCTAGTTGAACTAATCCTCTGCCTCCTTCGGATCTGGGTACATACAGACGAGCGACATCAGCTTTGGGATGATGCATGCGATAGCAAATGAGAAGCGTTCTCGTTTTGGCGTCCATTCGCTTAATTTCAGCTATGGTCCAGTTAAGGACATTAAAGCTGTATTGCACCACAGGGACAGCCAATATGTTTATGGCTGATATACTGTTTTTTGAGTTTAGCTCATTATTTAGTACCAGACGTACACGCCTGTAGTATTCTTTTCTTATTTTTTTCTTCATTTGGTGGTGTTGTATGCCATCTCCTTCGCTAATTCCTAGGTACTTATAAGCTTCATCATGCTCCAGTTCCCTAATATTTGTGACAAAATCTAAATCTATTAAGGGTGTTTCTGTAATTCTACCTTTCTTGAATGTTACTATTGCACATTTATCTAATCCGAAGTCCATACCTATGTCGTCACTGAAGTATTTTACAATATTGAGGAGGCTTTTCAACTCATAGTCGTCTTTGGCAAATTATTGTTATTATTATTATTATTATTATTATTATTATTATTATTATTATTATTCCTTTCTGTCCTTGTCTCTTCTCCTTCATACTTGAGTTTTACTTTTTATTTTTTGATTATGTATTTGATGAATATTATCCTAAGCCCCAGTGAGCTTTTTTCCCTAGGCAGTATCTCTCCCTCAGGGTGGGGGGACTGTCTTTATTGCCCATTGTCTGAAACGTCAACAAAAGAGGGAGTGAGTAGAGGGCTTTCCGCCATATGGTCGTTAAACCCACTTTATACTTCGAACTCGTGTTGCATAGGGTTGCAACGTGAATACCCTGGTAAATACTACAAATGCTAACCTTGGAGACGTAACTTCTAGAGAATTATTAGTGAATACTTTTACCTCATTATAGTTTACAACAGTTGCTACCTTACTGGACACATTGCAATTCTTAATCATAAGTCCTGATAGTGTGAACAGTCAGTTTTTAATATGGCTGCGTTCCTATCTCTGAAAGAATAAATATTTCTCTACCCGCACAAAAAATGCACTGGAATAGACAAAGAAAACTGGCTCGGGTTGCTTCACTGTTAACTGTAAACGTTAGACTGTCTCCTGTTAAATACAATGGAGATGATACACCAATATAGAAGAGATCTCCGGTATGTAATTTCATTGGAGAGTTAGCAAATGACCATTGATGTTAAAAAAAAGAAATTGTTCACAAGATTGCAAATATGCGTTATTCTCCAAGTTCTGGTTTAAGTAGCCGGGTAAACATTCCGTGTCTCCTTAGAAACGGGAAACCATTCAATTATCTTTCTCAAGAATGCGGGGAAATTTACAGATCATAAAGAAAAATAATCAGTGGAGAGTCATGATTGCCTATAGACATTGCATATTATCAATAACATATGTAGCAGTCGAGCAAGGACCTTTCTCTGTGTTTTGTACAAATGTAATCCATCATGAAGAAATGTTGACAAACAGAAAAAAAGTAGAAAAAAGAAAAGAGTGCTGGAATTCTATGTCATATCTGTCCTCTTATGGTAGGGGACGCTGAACAATTTCCCTACGGATGAGAAGAAAACTGGAGGCAACAGAAATGTGGTTCTACTGAAGGATTCTGTGAATTTCAAGGCCCCCAAATGACACTCCGCAGGTTTTGAATTCAGAGTTGTCTTTCTCCTAGACCAGTTGCCATCCAAGGCTATAGACCCCAGCTTTCCCTGCTACTTACCAATTGCGAGAGTGAGAAGAGGAGGATTCATACCTTTCCTAAGGGTATTGACACACACACACACACACACACACACACACATATATATATATATATATATATATATATATATATATATATATATATATATATGTGAATAAAAATGACAATAGGAAAACTGGTAATTGCTGACGCGTTTCGTCCAATGTGGACTTTATCAAAGTAAAATACTTTTATCTTTCATATTTTGCTTTGATAAATTCCACATTGGATGAAACGCGTCAGCAATATCAGTTTTCCTATTGTCATTTTTATTCATAAATATTGTCTTCTCTATTGGTTAAATCGGAGAAATTTTCATATATATATATATATATATATATATATATATATATATATATATATAAGTGGACATTAAGGTCAACAAGGAGTGGCAACATTTTCTTTCATGCTTGAACGTAATCTTTAGGCCATGTGTGTGTGTTTGTTTTTTTTTTGGGGGGTAATCATTTGTATATGCTGATCAATAGTTTATTAAGGTTAGTCAGGTCTATTATATTATTCCTAAAGGTTAATGAGTGTGCGTTAACAGTTATTTTTCAAATTATTCTCAAGCCTATACAGTAGAAATAATTGTAGATCTTAATGGGGTTATTTGTAGCTATTCTATCCAAGTATTTTTTTGTTATCTTTTTAATCATTATTTATTATTGATTACTTCATTTGATGTTTTTTATTATTACTGCTTCTTCTTATTAAATTTATATTTACCTACGCTCTATCTTTGATATTGAGCACTTTCACCCATGAATATAGAATAATTTTTTGATAAGGAAAAAAAAAAGAAGGAAATTTTCTTCATCGCGACAATTTACGAATAAACTAAATAATTTACAAAATAATTTCTAAAAGCAAAAAGTCGAGAGAAATTTCTTAATTAAAAATTTATCCAAATTCAAACCATCGGATACACAATTGAAAGCTCTGAGCTTCCGTCTAAAATTTGCCACTGTATTCCCGAAAAATGATATTACGGATTTCATGATTAAAGAAATAACCAACGCAATGACTAAACACACGCAATCATTACAACAAAGGACACACCACGTGTCTAATTATAGCCATACTCTTAAAAACAAATATAACCACGCTTTCCTGTAGATATATAAAAGGCCTGAAAGAAATATCAAACAACAAAAGCATTTATATATCCTCTCATGACAAAGGTGTTTGGGTAATAATTATGGACAAATACATTTATCAATAAAAGAATGAGACATTTATTTGATGAGAATAATATTGACAAAAAACTAAGTAAACACAAGGTCATAAAAGAGACACACAGATTTATAAACGAAGCCAAGAAATAATTAAAAAATGAAGACAGTTCGTAGAACACAACCGGTAAACACTCACAATTTACCGAACATACATCCGATGAGACCCATTATCTCAGAATAGGCAGAGCCCCACATAAACTAGACAGAACGCCAACGAAAATTTTAATCCCACTTCTTGGTACAATTAGCTCCTTGCATATAAAAATCACTGATCCTTTAAATCAAGGGTTGACAATTTATGGTACGCGTACCATACATGGCACGCCATGCAATTTCCAATGGCACGCAGTCACAAATGACATTACCGAACGAATAACTACTACAACGCAAAGAAGATATTTAGCTGTTTCAACTTTAATATATACTAAAGTATATATACTATATATTACTATATAAAATATATTGTAGTACAGGTATATTGTCCTTGACTTATATAAAAAATATGTATGCTGTTGGCACACTGAATGATTTAAAACCCTAAGTTGGCACATAGCAAAAGGTTGCCGACCCCTGTTTTAAATAAATGAAAAACATAGACATTAAAAGAAAAATCTATGACTAGTTTAGATATAACATCTTTATGTACAAACGTTCCTGTAAAGAAATGTCTAAATTTACTAAAAACCCACTTAAATAAAACAAAATTAAAATTAACTATTCCTACATAAAGTCATAAAAATTTAATGCCATTTAATCTTCAATCAATGTTTTTTCACGTTCGATAACAATTTTTATAGTGAGAAATTTGGTTTAGAGATGGGGTCTCCTATTAAAAGTATTTTGGCTTATCAATTTTTGGAATTTCTGGAAATTGATCATTTCAAAAATATTCTACCACAATTTTTTTCTTATTTCAGATATATAGATGATTCTCTATTAATATATTCACAAAACATAATATTACATGATCTTGTCAACAAACTAAATAACGCGAAGAATCTGCAGCTCTTAATACTGAAAAAAGAAATATATATAGAAAACCCTTTCAAAATCATCCAATGTTCTTATAATTTCATCCTCAATGCTAAGAGAAATACATACAAGATATATAAGCACATAAAATATAAGAACATTTTAACAATAATAACAATGACAATAAACTAGATGAAAAAACACATAATACTATCGACTGACTCTATAAAATCCAATATCCAAGCTAATTTACCCAACCTAAACAACGTCAAAATAGTGAGAACCACATCCAAAATTACAATGGATTTAATCAGAACCAAAAATTGCCCACAACAATAACAATTCTGAAGGAATTATTCTTTAAAGTAAATAGCTATAAGTGCTCCTCATAATACACCGGGGAAACTTGCAGAAATTAAAAAAAGTATCTATGGATAAAAAAGGGATTTTATACACAACAATTCATGAAATGCATTTGTTATACATCGAAATAAATTCAACTACAACTTTGATCTAAACAATGCCACACATATTAAAAAAAAGGAAGTAACTTCCTTAAACGGGAAATTCTCCAGAGTGCTTCTATCGAATTTTATCAAAATATAAATCTGCGTCGCGGATGTTTTTCAATATCTACATTCATTAAAGAATTACTAATTTCCCCAAATCAACATAGATGACGATAAAAATGTTAAAAATTAAATAAATTCATAACCTCATGTTATTTAAAATACATAAAACATAAATTAAGCCCAAACTAAAATAATTTAAATACGAATTTGCCTTAAAAAAGTAAAAACATCAATTACTCACTTTCGGTTATTAGACATTGAATTGTGTCAATTGGTGTCTTCTATAGTTTACCTGAAATTCATCCACCCCCATGAATATTTATGAGTATTCATAGATTTTAAAATTTTATATTTTTTTAAAAATTTATATAAAGAGTTATTACAAGAAATATTTGCATTTGCGTTGATAAAGTCCCTCAGAAGACGAAATGCGTCATCTAAGATGAGTTTTTCTTTTGTATTTACTCATGTTATCATTTTAAAAATCTACTCTCTCTAAAATTTTTACACCCACACACAAATATATGGTTATATGTTAATTCTTTCAAATAGCAAAAAAAAAAGGTCAATAATGAAAAGTGTCATCGAAGAATTCAAAAGAAAATTGAGAATATAAAAGTCAAAAAAGTAGTTCAGTATGAAAGAAAGAAAGGAATAATCAAACAAGCAACTAAGAAAGAAACAGAGAACGAAAGGTATGAACAAACGGAAGAAGAAAGAAAGAAAGAAAGAAAGAAAGAAAGAAAGAAAGAAAGAAAGAAAGAAAGAAACAGAGAACGAAAGGTATAAACGTACGGGAGAAGAAAGAAAAGAAAGAAAGAAAGAAAGAAAGAAAGAAAGAAAGAAAGAAACAGAGAAAGAAGGTATAAAAGAACGAACGAAAGAAAGAAAGAAAGAAAGAAAGAAAGAAAGAAAAAAGGAAAGAAAAAAGGAAAGAAAGGTATAAACAAACGGAAGAAGAAAGAAAGAAAGAAAGAAAGAAAGAAAGAAAGAAAAAGAAAGAAACAGAACGAAAGGTATAAACGAACGAAAGAAAGAAAGAAAGAAAGAAAGAAAGAAAGAAAAAAGGAAAGAAAAAAGGAAAGAAAAAAGGAAAGAAAGGTATAAACGAACGGGAGGAGAAAGAAAGAAAGAAAGAAAATCTGAACGAAAGATACAAAAGAACGAAATAATTAAATAAACAAACAAACAAACAAACAACGAAATGCATAAACGAACGGAAGTGTAAGAAAGAAAGAAAGAAAGAAAGAAAGAAACAAAGAAACAAAGAAAAAAAGAAAGATACAAACGAACGGGTGAAATAAGAAAGAAAGAAAGAAAGAAAGAAAGAAAGAAAGAAAGAAAGAAAGAAAGAAAGAAAGAAAAAAAGAAAGAAAGAAAGGTAAAAACGAACGGGTGAAGAAAGAAAGAAAGAAAGAAAGAAAGAAAGAAAGAAAGAAAGAAAGAAAGAAAGAAAATCTGAACGAAAGACACAAAAGACCAAAATAAATAAATAAACAAAGAAACAAACAAACAACGAAATGTATAAATGAACAGAAAGGTAAGAAAGAAAGAAAGAAAGAAAGAAAGAAAGAAAGAAAGAAAGAAAGAAAGAAAGGTACAAATGAATGGAAGAAGAAAAAATGAAGGATAATATAAAAGGAAGATAGAATAAACAGATGATGAAAGGTACAAAAGAACGTGGGAAGGAAAAAATGAAAGAAACGAACAAAGAAAGAAAAAAAATGAAAGAAAGAGGGAAGAAAGGAACAATTTCTCTTATTCCCTTCTTAAAGCGCCAGCCTCTCTCCCTAGTGTCATGGAATGTGCTTCTCAGCAAGGGGACATTTCTTATCAAGATTTAAAGAATTTCACCTGGGAATAACGAGATACGATTTGTTCCAAATAATAAACTCTTTTCTCAAATTCAATGGTCCCTATCCTTATCTCAACGGACACCCCTGTGGATCAAACCCCCAATTCCACATCTGGAAGTTTTGTTCGTAACGAAAGACAGGAGTCAATGCACAACACGAAACTTTTTTTTTTTTTTTTACTGTGAACCATCTATTTTCTTTTTTGTTTTCTTTTTTGTTTTCTTTTTTGTTTTCTTTTTTGTTTTCTTTTTTTCCTTTTCATTATAAGAAGCGCGCTAAACCTATTGGCTGGGTGGATTGTTACTTATCCCAGATGAAATCGTTCGCAATTCTGGAGATATTTACTCTCATTTTTTTTTTCAATTGGCTTGTACATCTGGTGCCTATTACTTTATACAATATCCTACAAGTTGGGACTGGCGAATTTAGATGGGATCAAGTGACAGTAAATCTTTGCAAATATTCAGCACTGTTATTATTATTATTATTATTACTATTATTATTATTATTATTATTATTATTATTATTATTATTATTATTCTGTTTGTCCTTTCCTTAGTTAGCCCGATCGTTACGCCCTGTCAATAGCTTATAATTAATGGACTATTCCATTTTGATCTCATGGAAAAAGACATATCAGAGGCGTTACTTGATTCCAGAGAAAGAAAGAAAGAAAGAAAGAAAGAAAGAAAGATGGTTTAAAGTCTCCTGTCAATACCCCATAAATAATCGACTATATTGTTTCGATCGTGTGGAAAAAACGGAAAAGCCATATCAGAGACACTACTTTGTTTAAGTGAAAACAGAAAAGAAAAGAACAAAGAAAAAAAAGAAGAGAAGAGAAGATAAAAGTGTTTAGAGTATCTTTCAGTGAAATGGAAAAGTTGTCAATCTCAAATCGTTTCATTTGTATCCCCTTACTTCTTTATATAATGACCAGCATTCATATTTATGATTGTCATTGCAATATTTTGTTCAAGTTGTCTCGCTCGAATATTTAACAATGCGATAGGGAAATTTATATGGGTACTGTAATGTCGTAGAATTCACGATGAGATTATTCAATTCTTAAAATGAAGATTCATCAAAAACTTAAAATGGAAAAACCGAGGCTACTTCTAGTTATTATTATTATAGTTGCTGTTGTTTTCCCTGTTCGAAGAGTTTTTATTTTTTTTCCCGAAGGTCTTACATTAATGGTGTTCAAGCCGTACATATTCAGATAGCATAATAATTACTGAAACCTTTATTTCTCTCACTGGTGTAGACTGTTTTAGTTCCACGTGCCATGTTTAATGGATGTCAGTTATCTCCTGTTGATTCCCCTCTCCAAGTTCACTGCTTTAACCAGGTATTGAACTCACGCACTCTTTGAGTCCTGTCACTGGATCTAACTAATAAAGGCGTGCCATATATCCTTGACATCTGTGTATGAATTTCTGGGTATTATAAACCTAATGTCTTCAGCCTCATTTTTTTATCAGTGCTCATATTGCAATTTTTGCTGTTATCATTTTATGATTTTTACCAAAGCTCATATTGCACTTTTTGTTGTTATTAACCCAAGCATTTAGAATTGTCATAAAGGATGCATTTCTCATTACAAGTCGCTATTAGACCAAAAATGTATCATTCACCTTTGGTAGACATAGTATTGAATATTCTTCAAAATGTCAAACTCTTTGAGTTCAAGTGGAATCCATTTGTCAAGTTTCTTCACCCTGCCACTCTTACTATATTGTTGAAATGCCGACACTCATTATCGGAGCCTAGTAATTATTTGCGATCCATTCACTCAAACTCATTATGTAGGTGATAATGGCTCTCTACATATTCCTGGTATTTGTAACTCGTTAAGTAGATTACGTGCTGTTTCCCCCTGCTTCTCTTGCAACCAATATATCATGTGAGTGTTGAATTCGTCAGGAGTCCTTTCTTCATTCTGATGGCATGTATAAGTTTTCTTATATTTCCGATTTATTGAAACTTCCTCATTGCCCACATGTTTTATCCATGACCTTTTCCCTATATTCGTACCACATATCTCTCCCCTTATTATCTATGAAGAGATTTCCAGTATTCAAGGGCATATAGAAGAATAGATATTAAATGACAGTTCAGCCCCTTTCTTTGTTTCCAGAAATATTTTCCTGTCTCTTAATACCTTGAATAGTTTCTAAAAAACATATTTCCGTATTTTTTACTATGAGTTCTTTCTATCTCTCTATCCATATTGCATATATTTTGGTGTGACGTTTTCATTGAGACATGTGACATTGAATAATTTATAAAAAGTTTTGCGTACTTATTTTCAACTGGATCCTTTCATATTCACGGACAAATAATATTTATTTTGGCCACACTACGGCGACGTTGTCTCGGCGGCTGAGTTTTCATTTGAATGATGCGTCCAATATTTTAAAACTTTTACAGCAGTATACCTGTCCACATTCGGAATTTAGAAAAACTCTTGTTGAAAATATATCTATAAGTTTTCATGAAAATAATAAATATAAACTAAAAATTCTTGAACCTATATATATTAAAACAACTGAAACCAAACCTTAATATAATTAATGATGAATACTGCACAAATGTTTTAAATAAGGTTTAATTTAGATAGTTTAACATACCGAGGTTTATACTAATAGTTTGAATACTTATTTTTATATACTATTGACAAAGCCATACTTAGTTACTTCCCCTGAAGCGTTACTCAAGTCATCACAGTACTCAACTCAGCGTTCTTCACTTCACAAATACAAACATTTTAACTTTCAGATGAACACAGAAATTTTGTCTTTGAAAATGACGAAAAGTCCCATATTTGTCTTGAAATAAACAACATCCTGATGATGACATTGTCCTATGTCGAAAGTACTCGGAATAAAATCATATGTAACAATACGGTAATTTCGTTGTGAATATGAATGGTTCCATTTGAAAATAGGTAAACAAAACTTGTCTAAATTATTCAATGTAACTTGTCTACATATATATATATATATATATATATATATATATATATATATATAATATATGGTTGCATATGTATGTGCATATTAACCCCTAATATTATCTATCTATCTATCTATCTATCTAGCTATATATATATATATATATATATATATATATATATATATATATATATATATATATATATAGCTAGCTAGATAGATAGATAATATTAGGGGTTAATATGCATACACATATGCAAACTATATATCTAAACTATATAAATATATATACATACATACATACACATATATATTGGTATAAAACATAATTCAAGAGGATAGAATCCAGGTAGACCTCAATGTCCAGGACAGAGTAAAGGCTATAATAAAAAAAAGGCTTAACCCCTAATATTCCATGGTCATAATTTATTCGATTGGAATAAATTATGACCATGGAATATTATTGTTTAAGCCTTTTTATTTTATATATATATATATATATATATATATATATATATATACAATTTAATGAAAAAAGACAACTTTAAGGGTCCATGGTTATAATTGATTTCCTCAGGGAATTTCCTTTTCCCTGGCTCATCAGACCACACTTCCAAGGGTGAAAAAAATGAATTTAAAATTTAAATAGATAGATAGATAGATAGATAGATAGATACAGTTCCACGCAAATGTTTACAGCACATTACAAAAAATGTTTCTTTAGTTATTTCTAACTCAGATTAATTAAACTTTTACTGCTAATATTACATATCTTTAAGCATTTACTCAAACAATCAGATTTAAAAAAATAATCAATAAATGTATTCCATGAAGAAAAACCAATATTTAATAACGCAAAAGTTTGCAATGCATTTATTAAATCATCTATTAATATTTCGTAGCGTAACTGTTATTTCTAATTACAGCTCATAGACGTTTAGAGATTGTTTCCTATGAATTTCTTGCATGTTTCTTGGTTAATATTTTTCCATTCTTCACGACAAAATTCCTTAGGTTTATGCAGGCTTTGCGGATTCCTTCTTTGAATTCTCAGTTTAAACTTTCTCCATAAATTTCCAATCGGATTGAGATCTGGAGATTGACTTGACCATACTAGAACGTCTATTCTATTTGAATTTAACCATGAATTTGTAAAATTTGCAGTACGTTTAGGGTCGCTGTATTGTTGAAAGACTCAACCTGGTTTGAAGCCCAGCGAATTTGCACCCTGACGTAGATTTCCCTCCAATATATCCCAATAATAAGCTCCATTTCCTACCTTTTATTATTTCAATGTTCCCTATACCTTGGACACTAAATCAAACCCAGACCATGATTGCTCCGTCTCCAAATTTTACCGTTGGGATAGTATTCTCTGGCGAATATTCAGTAGACATTTTTCTCTAAACCTTCGTCACAGCATTTCTGCTAAAAGGTTCAATTTCTATTTCGTCTGACCGAAGTACATTTTCAAAAATTACTGCAGGTTTGCAAAATCCAGTTTCGTAAGAACGTATTTTCGCTTAAGAAGTTTATTTTTCCTTGGAATCCTCGATAAGATGTCATATCGACAAAGTAAACGACTAATTGTATCCGTACTCACTTTTACCCTACTTACTTCTAGTCCTGCGTTTAAGTGTAACACGGGGCTCGTTGTCAACTTTTCTCGCCAATAATCTTGCCATACGTTCCTTTACCATTCTAGGAAGACCAGAGCTTTTTGGGGGGAGACGAATGGAATGACACGTCTTCCAGTGGTGAACAATCGTACCAGTAGAACTCAATGGCGCATTTAACTAAGTAGATATCTTCCTATAACGAAGTCCATTTGTATGAAGGTCAATAATGCGTTTACGGAGGTCTTGATGAATTATTTTGCTTTTCCCCATTTTATCAATGTTTAAAGGAAAGTTGACAAAAAAATGACGCAATACTTTTAATTATTCCTAAAAGTAACCAAAAAATTAATTTGTAACGTTCTAAAAAACAATCCCAACCTAATTTGGAACATTCTAGTAAAATTTGAAGATATTTATAATAAAAAGCTGTTGTAAATAATAAAAAATATGTGTTGTAAATGTTGAGGTTTCTACGTGAGATACTTTTTCAATTTTTTTTTTTAAGGTGATTGTTTGACTGAATACCTGAACACTAAATGTGTAATTAATAGAACTGTATTAGAAATACCTAAGAAGCATTTTTTGTAATGGGCTGTAAAATTCTGCGTGGCACTAATATATATATATATATATATATATATATATATATATATATATATATATATATATATATTTCATGGAAAAACGGCCACAAGGAAGATTTAATTTGTTCAGTTTTTTTAATATAACAACAACTACGGACAATTTTTATATTATTTCACCCCTGAAAAACGGAAACATGTTAGAATGTTACAAAAACTCAACAAAAGATTCGTAAAATCTTCCTTGTCATCCGTCTTCAATATATATATATATATATATATATATATATATACATACAGAGAGAGAGAGAGAGAGAGAGAGAGAGAGAGTAGAAACAAATATTCGTACACATAAAATTTTTAATTTATTGTATTTCCAACTAAATGAATAAACATACTTTTCATATATCTAACTGTACACAGATGCATGATAACTAAATATGTGTAGAAAATCCAAAATATTTTGAATTAATAGCAATCCCATTTATCCATTTTAATTGGTGAAAAAGTATTCACACAAAACAAAAAAAAAGAATACATAATCTTCATTTAATATTTTATAGAATAGGCATTATTCACTTCTACACCAACCAAACTTTTTTTTGCAGTTCTCAATGATTTGCAAATTTTACTTGGTATTTTGTTCCATTCTTCTTCGCATATGTTCTTCAGATCCGGGATATTTGTTGGAACTCTCGAATACATCTGAATTTTCAAATAACGCCACAGATTATGGATTATGTTTAAATCTAGGGACTGACTCGGTCATTTCAGGGTATTTACTTATTTCTTCGTAGTCTTTGCAGTGTGCTTAGGATCATTATCCTTTTAAAAGATCCAATCAGGACGAACTTCAAGATTTTCAACTGAAATCATTAAATTTTAGATATGCTGCGGCATTCATTCTACCATCTTCCGATCACCGGGGTAGACTGTTCTAATTTCAAGTGCCAAAGTGGATACAGGCGTCAATTAGATCCAGTGACAGGACTCAAAGAGTGCGAGTTCAATACCCGGTTAAGTCAGTGGAGAACTTTCAGAGGCAAATTAACAGGAGATAACTGACATCCATTAAACGTGGAACTAGAACACTACTTTTTTCTCCTTAATCACTACACTTCATTGCATGATTGTTTTGTATGTTATATTTCAATATATATTTATTGGTTGATCCACATATGGAGTTTCCTTGTTTTTTCTTGAATCGTTAAATGTACAATAGATATGGATATAGATATATGCGCTTAGAACAAGCATCACATATTCATTTTACTCGAGTTAGCGCAGGTACTGAAGAAGGCAGGCGCGTAAAACGGCCGAAACGCTGTAACAAATATGGCGACAATGATGAGAACAGTAGTCCGAATAAGGTAAATAGTGTACGTAATACCACATCTCAGAAATATAGACAGATACTGAAGAAGGCCGGAGCGTACAACGGCTGAAACGTTGTAATAAATATGGCGACAAAGATGAGGACAATAGTCCGAATAATGTAAATACTGTGCGTAATACCACATCCCAGAAATATAGAGAAATACTGAAGAAGGCCGGAGCGTACAACGGCCGAAACGTTGTAATAAATATGGCGACAAATATGAGGACAATAGTCAGAATAATGTAAACAGTATACGTAACACCACATCCCAGAAATATAGACAAATACTGAAGAAGGCCGGAGCGTACAACGGCCGAAACGTTGTAATAAATATGGCGACAAAGATGAGTACAATAGTCCGAATAATGTAAATAGTGTATGTAATATCTCAGAAATATAGACAGATACTGAAGAAGGCAGGTGCGTACAACGGCCGAAACGTTGATGTAAATATGGTGACATAGATAAGAACAATAGTCTGAATAATGTAAATAGTGTACGTAATACCACATCCCAGAAATATAGACAGATACTGAAGAAGGCCGGAGCGTACAACGGCCGAAACGTTGTAATAAATATGGTGACAAAGATGAGGACAATAGTCCGAATAATGTAAATAATGCCGTTTGCATTTTAATGACTGTCTGGCTTATTATCCTTGGAATTGTGTTATCTCGAAAATAGCATCGACTAATGATTTTAATTGTCGCTGACTGAACATTAAAAAAAAGTCATCATTTACTTACGTCGGCAAAATTCAATTAAGATTTCTACTTTTAGCGCGGATTGCTAACTTTTCAGCTTTTTTTCTTCTTCTTCGCGTTTAAAATATTAATCGCTTCCAGTCCATTTGTTTTTCAGCTTCTTCCGTCCGTCTTTCCTTCATTTAAGTTTGCTTCCTGCAAAATATTTAAATGACATTCACGGTGGTATTATTATAGTATAATTATATAGTATTAGTGTTTCTAATGTTATTTTATTTTTATTTTTTGCAACTCTCAGATTCGACAATATTTACAAAGCAACAGAATTACGGAATCGCATCTCTTTGTAACTTGACAGCTGCTTTAAGGATTAGGTCAAGGAAACCAGTGGTTGCAATCATTCAACACTCACCGCTATCCTTTATTTCCTTTTTACACACACACACACACACACACACACACAAACACACACATATATATATATATAGATAGATATATTTTATTTTATATGCGCGGTTCCTAAAACAACTACACCCTCTTAGAACATATTTTTTATTTAGCATAAATCTGACATTTAATTGGTTAATCAAGACATACCCACAAATCTAATTTTTATTCTGACCATATTTCCACTCCCCACCTTTAACATTCAGAAAATAGGTATCAATTTGTTTTTAAATTTCCTTAAAAGTCATTTAATCAATAGTTATTTACCATTCCTGAGGAAGTACACTCAACATATTGAAACATGAAGGCTTTTGTGTAGCATTTAAAATTTTTTTTTATAATCTCTTATAAGAAATATATAATATAATATACATTAGGAAATGGACAAATCCGTCAATTATTTTTAAGACATTTTTATGTGTATATATTCTTTTTATAGATACAAATATTTAAGTAAATGCTCTGTTTATAATAAACAGTATTAAACAACATTTACCAGCCTGAATGTCCCAGAAATTTTCGTAGAAAATATTCGCTCTGCGACAGGATTTGAACCTGTACCCTATACGGAACCGTCACTTAGCCTGACGTGCTCTTAACCGATCGAGCCACAGAGAATCTTTCGATTAGCAAGGTCGAATTTACTGCTTTTAAATCTTCCATGAATCACTCACGTACATTCATATCTGATCAAAGCGTATACAAATGTAAACAAATGACGTCACACATTATGAAATGGACGAAGCCCAACAATTATTTTTAAGACATTTTTATGTTCATATATATATATATATATATATATATATATATATATAAACATAAAAATGGAAAGCGCTCAATATCAGTGATAGAGATAACATATTCACTTGTGTGGTTAAGGGTGGGTATTGTATGTCTATGCGTATGAGAGTGTCATCTTCAAACAAACACAGAAATTGACCCCCCATCCCGCCATCAAACATAGTCAAACAAGGATAAATAGATCCACTTTTAAAAAATGAACCAGTTTGATGATCGCAAAAGCGTGAAAACTAAGGTCACAAACTCATATCCATACAATTTATATATATATATATATATATATATATATATATATATATATTGTGTATATTTAGCCAGCAATTTTTCATTAATGCATGTTTCATTAAATAATATAGACAAGTTTTGTCTATTTATTTTAAATAAGTTTAATAACATTATCTTTGAAAGACGAAAGGAAATCACCATATTGATACATGTTTAAATCCAATCTACGCTTTCGGCTTACATAAGCCATTATCAAATATGACAATTACTTGGACGAAACAATAATGATAGTCTGTTTTTGTTGCATGAAAAATTTCAAAGCAACGACTAACTCGTGTATACGAGACGCGGCAGCGAAAATCGTGTCGCAGCTCCTGACGTCACACATGACCGCGCAAGTGTGAAAACGAGAAGTATTAAGTATGGGAAGCCGTTGGTTTATACCAACGGCTTCTGTTATCAATTATAGGCATTTAAGAATATTTGTGAAGATTTCGTAGTTTATTTTGTTCAGTTTAGGTTTCAACTGTTTTATGTATATAGCTTCAATAATTTTTAATTTTTTGCTTATTGTTTTAATGTTTAAGCATATTCTAAGTAGCTGTAAGACAGCACTAACGGAAGGCCGGTATAGATGGAGGCACGATGAAATGTTAAAGGATAGAGCAAAGATAGTTTGTACGGCCATCAGCACTAACACTTTAAACCTAAATAAAAGAGCCATAGAGTTTCATAGAGCTGATGAGAAACCTAAAAAAAAAGGAAAAGAAAACCATAGCAAATACACTGTCATTGGCAACCTGACTCGGAATTAAGGGTCGACTTAGGAACAAGACTAAAATTCCCTAACCACATCGTGCAAACATAATTACGCCCAGATATAGTATTCTTCTCAAACAATATTTAGAAAGTAATAATGTCGGAACTGACAGTGCCTTGGGAAGAGCATGCAGAGGAAGCCCACGAACAGAAGATGTTAAAATATGATGAATTAATAACGAGTTAAAAAAAATGGATGCTGTTTGCCAATCGAGGTGGGTGTAAAGGGTTTTGCTGTAAGGTCCCTATGCAAAGCCCTTATCTGATATTGGTGTAGTAGGTGCTAACAAAAGAAAGGCGATTCGGACCATAACTAATACAACAGAAAGGACATCAAAATGGTTATGGATTAAACGTGATAGCTCTTGGACTTCAGTGTAACAAAAGTTAAATTATCAAGTCAGGTAAATCTGTAAAATAATAATTATTAATATAATTGTAACATGGCAATAATCTAAATATCATTTTTTTATGTTTAAATATACGACTTGAATTGTACAGGCAGTCAATGAATATATCATATCAATTTGTAAATTGTTATTTGTAAATATGTTTCTTTTTATGTTAAACCCAATATATACGCGGTAATTTTATGTTACTATTTACCTTTTAGTGGTTTCGGCGCGACACATCTCGTAAGGATTTTTGTCTTTTATTCTCATATTCTTATACATTAACATTTCGCATTTTGTATATTTCAGTCGGAATCATAACACGTACGTTTTTTCTCTCGATCATCGCTATATATCGTTTGTATGTTATTTTATTTCATCAGTTAAACTGTCATTGGTTTTAAGCTATACATTTATATATATATATACTACATATAATATGAAGCTTCATTATTACTTAATATTATTTTATTTTAAAAGATCTAAGAATGTATTGTAAATCAGATTGCACTTCTTTCGTAGTTTAATTTAATTTCAAGAGTATTTCGTAGTTTATTGTATTTAATTGACTTCAAATTTGTAAATAGTTTTAAATCAATGTTAAGAAATATTATGGTGTTTGTGCATTTTTTTCCACCACTTTTCTTTTATTTCTTCTTTTTTTGTGTGAACAGTCAAAAAAATATACGGCATATATTATTTTAATTTTGCGAATACAATCATTTAAAGTTAACTGACCTGTAATAATGTTAAGAATCAGGCTAAATGATAAAAATGTGATCGTAGGGTTCAATTTAAGTTTCCCTCAAAAAAACAAAACAAAGCACAAATAAAATAAAAACGGCAAATATTTAGAGTAAGACACTGTACAATACTTAGGGAAAAGTGTTAAATTTAGGAACATAAAAATTACCTTCTCGGTTATCCATTGAAACTGCCATCCACACAAAAAAAAGAAAAGAAGCCAGCCCCCACCATGGATGATTTAAAAGATAGTTCGCGCAGCGGATTGGTTGTCAGAAACATCCAATCGGGTGCGCGGAAAATGTGATGTTTCTTCGTCTAATTTATTAAAAGGCCGGAGTAATTGTTAGCGTTTGATCGAGAGGGAGGGGGATCAGAGATTGATCTCCCCTGATTGTGGTGACTTGGTGATGGGGAGTATGATGTTGAAAGACCCGAAACTCCCTGATGAACCAAGTCAAATAACATCACTGACGACCCCCTAGGGCGCCTATTTAAGAGCGTATGTTGGAATTAAGTATAGTTGTGTTGTCAACAAGGATTTTCCGGAATTGAGTACGCAGCCAGGCATGTTGATTTAAATTTCTAAAAATGTTAGAGTTATCATTCAAATGTAGAGTCAAGCGCCGTGAAAGCGAATTTGTGGTGTGACCAACATAAATATTATTTAATCTATTGGAGATACAATCTCCCAAAGAGCATTTGGATTTGTAAACTATGTTGATTTTTTGCAAATCTCTAACGTGGAGCAGGGAAGAATCGTTGCGAATAGTTAAGTTGGATATACTAGATTTAGTGTAGTATATGATTAACCTAATTTCTTTGCTAGAGCTTATCAGACTATATATATATATATATATATATATATATATAGTTTATGAAAAACTACTAGGTAATCCGTATGGGTAAACCTTAGGAGGATAAAATCCAGAGAGCTCTATGTTAATCCAGAGCAAATAATTTAAATATAAACAGACCACTTTAAGGTTCCATGTAATAAATTATTTCACCACAGCCCTTTTAAAGGACTGCGGATCATCAGACTTTACTTCTAAACAAAAAATGAAAAGAAAATTTACATATTTTTGACGGACCGTATTAAACATATGTAAATTAACGAAGTGAGGAAGTGAGGGGGGAGAGAGAAGACATGAGTGGGTTAGCATTTATTGACAAATTTAAACGTTTAACTTAACGGAAGTTATATATTGATATCGAAGGGGTAGAGAAGAAAAAACTCATAGCGAGAAAAAGAGAGAAGGAAGTTATGAGAGAAGGTGTCACTAATTTTCTTTGTAAAAAAAGGCTAGAAACAGACGCTGTTATTTTGTTTTACTTTGAAAGTGTTATTTTGGGGGTTCATAAAGATTATAATGTTTGATATAAATTTGAATGTCTCTAAACTGTCTACAAATAATTTAATTTGATGTTTGTTACTGATTTAAATTTTTTTTAAATTTTGGGGATTTTCCATGAAATAGTCGATTAGAAAAATATTCATAGAAAGTGCATTAAAGGAATAACATTTTATTTTAAAATATAAGTTTACTTCTAGTAATCTTTTTTTTTATTCTCTTTAAAAAAATTTATTATTGATTATTAAGTTGACATCTCTATCCGTTTGAATTTTGTTCATGAATTTAACTCGTGACTGTTTCTAGATAGGTAATCTCTTTCACTTAAATTTTAGTTAAGTTAATATGGGGTAATATTTGAAGGTAATATTAAAGATCTTGCTCTGTCATATACTGTATACACACCCATGCAAATATCACATATACACACGTTCCTTTACATGTTTAATCACTCATACAGGTATCCATGTGCCGATATACACAGGTAACTTCATGTATTAACACCTACCTAAATATCAAAAAATTTTCATATATATATATATATATATATATATATATATATATATATATATATATGTGTGTGTGTGTGTGTGTGTGTGTGTGTGTGTGTGTGTGTGTGTGAGTATAGACAAAAAGAAAATATTTTAATTTCCCTTTCGTGTTTATAGATGAACACAAAAGAGATCTTATACACAATAAGTTATCAAATGCATTAGTTAAACATAGAAGTAAAATCAAACACAACTTTGATCTAAAGAATTGCAACCACCTGAAGAAGACCGGAGCGTACAACAGCCGAAACGTTGTAATAAATATGGCGAGAAAGATGAGGACAATAGTCCGAAAAATGTAAATAATGTACATAATACCTCATCTCAGAAATATAGACAGAACTGAGAGACCATCATGCAAATTTAGAAGTGACTGCGGTACACCGAAAATCGAAACAACCTCCTGCGACGAGAGAGCATTGGACAATAAAACAAGACTTTTAAGAATTCTTCACAGTCGAAAACCATGTGATTTCTTGGAGATTATTAATATCTTGATTTGTATATTGACAACAAATACCTTCTGAAAAAGCGTTGGTCGAAAGGATCCTAAAGTTATAAAAAACGACGTTTACATTGTTCAAAATATATGTATATATATATATATATATATATATATATATATATATATATATATATATATATTACAATTCAATTAAGATACATTCAGTAAATGACTATTTTCACCTACGAATTTTAAAATTTGGATTTTTCAGACTGTTTATGATATATATATATATATATATATATATATATATATATATATATATATATATATATATATATATTTTTCCTTCGTCCCATCTCTCTCCCCACCTCTCTCTCTCTTTTTCCCCCCTACCTCCTATCCTAACTTCTAATTGTCTGTGATGTATGTATGTCACCACGAAATGTATCTTTATGCATTAGACATCCGTCGACTTTCTTTCTCTCCTCTTTTAAATTCCCCCCCCCACCCACATCTCTAAAAATTCTCTGTTAAGGTTTCATGTCCCCCCTCCTCTTACCCTTTCTCTAAATTCGTTTTTGATTTCCGGAGTTTTTTTTCTGTTTTCATTTTGAATTTGTAGGTCTGATGATTTGGATCGTATTTTGATTCAATGGAATAAATTATGACCATTGAATATTAGTGTTTAAGCTTTTTTATTATATCCTTACTCTGTCCTAGACATTTGAGTTCTACCTGGATCCTTCCTCTTGAAAAAATTTTTTCTGAAAATATACATGAATTTTTAGATATTTTTTTAGATATATTTTTCATATGTATGTATATTTTCTATCTAATATTATCTATCTATCTATCTATATATATATATATATATATATATATATATATATATATATATATATTGTAAATCCATTACTCGACGGAGGAGTAATGGTTGAGGAATCGGAGAGCCGAGTTCGTATTCCAGTCGAATCCATTGCATTCACTTACGTGTTAATACCCATGGGAAAGGAGTGAATCCTCTTCTTCTCCCCCCAGTTATGGGTAAATAGCAGAACAGACTGAGTTCTATAGCCTTGGATGGCAACTGGTCTAGGATAAGGACAACCCTGAATTCAAAACCTGCAGAGGGTCGTTTAGGGACCTTGTGGCACGTAGTGCACCAGGTCTCTGTATTCGTCCCTTCAAAAAGTGTGGATGGTCCTGCACGAAACCTTCACCACTATAATCAAATCTCATGTGCTGTTGTCGGGCTGTCGGTTTCCTGGGAACTGATCTGCTTGACCTTCATACGTCGAATTCGACGAGGAGAGTTGAGTATAGCAAAGTATAGGCTGTGTATACGGAATAAATTCCAATAAGCAAAAAATACTATTCTTAAAATAATGTGAAATACAGACTAGAGTTTAATATAATTTATTCGAAAATTCGAAAATTATGACATAAATATGTTCTAAAATCACTACAAAAATTTTTTTCAACACTGCTGGTGTCTTATCGAGTGATAGCTTTGAACACCATCACTTGATAACAAAATGGCTTTTTTTGTAGAGATTTTATTACATATTTATGTTATTATTTTCAAATAAATTATATATATATATATATATATTACTTATGAAGTAACGTTCTGGGTATGACAATAAACTACATCCGCGTCCAGAGTAAGACGATAAACTATGACCGACAGCGAAGCCTCTGATCAGGAGGTTTTGAGGAGCGTGGAACCCCCTTTTTAATTGCTGGTGTTTCCAGGTCTACCCTGACCCGGGGTGGTAGCACCTTTTAGGGTCCCAGCTATGGGCAAATAGTTAACCCCCGAAACTGAGGCAAAAAGCATTAGAAAATTGTAAAACTATGTTTTAATACCAGAAATACTTTGTAAAAAATTATTACCAGAAATAAATTTTTGAAGAAAAAAAGAAACTATTACCAGCAATACGTTTTTTGCAAAGAAAATGTTACCAGCAATACATTTTTTAAAATTATATTACCAGTTATACATTTTACCAGAAATAGAATTTTGACAAAACAAAAATATTATCTGGAAAAAAAGTTGTCGGCATTAACTGACCCATTGAGGTTGATATACTGTAAAACTAACCAAACCACTAGATAGATAGATAGATAGATAGATAGATAGATAGATAGATAGATAGATAGATAGATAGATAGATAAAAATATTAGCAGCAATAAAAAATCTTGTTGGCATTAAATAACCCATTGAAGTTGATATGACGTAAAACAAACCAAACCAATAGATAGATAGATAGATAGATAGATAGATAGATAGATAGATAGATAGATAGATAGATAGATAAAAATATTAGCAGGGATAAAAATCTTGTCGGCATTAAATAACCCAGAAATAACCAAAAAACACACAAAAAAAGTTGTCGGCAGTAACTGACCCATTGAGGTTGATATACCGTAAAACAAACCAAACCACTAGATAGATAGATAGATAGATAGATAGATAGATAGATAGATAGATAGACAGACAGATAAAAATATTAGCAGCAATAAAAATCTTGTCGGCATTAAATAACCCAGAAATCCCCCCCCCGCAAAAAAAACTTATGAAGATACCAATTTGTAATTCAGGCAGGGGAAATTGCGGTCCTAAGAGTTTTTTCAGCATTCCCTTTGGTGTTTTTTTTTTCTACACCAAACTTTTTCATCAAAATGTTCCATGTATGTACAATCCATAAGGAAAGAAAATAAATTCTTTTTTTTCCTGAAAATTGTGGCATAGAAGTAAGGAATTATAATGAATCAAGTGAAGGTGACAGATCTGCAGATTACATCGCATGTGTAAGAATTTACCATTTCTGATCCACAATCGGGTGTCGCGTTGCATTTGTATATCAGCAGTGCTGGGAGAGAGGCCATTGTCATGCAACAAAATGAAAGGTCATCTACCTGGCACAGAAAAAGAAATATTTTTACTTCCAATGCATCACTCCAAGAAGTTTTCCAATTCGCATCTTCCATTTCTGTAAGTAATTTATGCCAATTCTTTATTCCAGGGTTCCTCCGATTCGTCCACTTACAACTTCTGAGATCTTCCAGAACATTCTTTGACCTTGAGCTTCAAATCCCCTTATTTCGACTTTGCAAACACATTTCTAACCGGTGCTCGAACCGACTGCCTTATTAACATAACATGAACGAGCTTCTACTACACTTTTTCACAGATGAAATATCAGCATAAACCAAAATAATAATTTATTTCGATGACTGTTCTATCTGAATTTAAATTCAACGATTATATACATAAGAAATAATAATAAGAATATAAGAAATGTATATAGAGAAATTGAATTTGAACCAAGCACAGGACGAGGTTATTGTTAATCGCCAATTTGTAGCTGAAGGAGTTACGACTTGTTGATTCGGATGAAGAATTTAAGAATAAAATAAATACAATATTTTCAAAATACAGAAATTCAACATGTAGGATTTTTTTTAAAAATGCAAATAGGTTTATATTACTTACAAAATAGTCCACAACAAAAGAGAAACAATTATATTTACTTATGTGTAGATAGTTGAAAAAAGAAAGAAACCATTTATGTACTTAGATATAGTGTCTGTGTGATATCAAAGTGGTTTGTTTGAAATTAACCCTAGAACACTAACCATGGTTATATAGTACTCAGTATAAATTTTTCTATTTTTAATTACAATTTTCAGTACCTGGTTTTCTTACTTAAATAATATGTTTTTTCAGTTCCTATTAATGTTAACTGAAAGTACAATGTTTGAAGTGTCTGCATGTAAAATATTTTAAAAAAAGATTTATATTTAATTTAATTTTTTTTTTTTTTTTGATATTTTCAAAATCGGGTATGATATACACAGGGTTAGTAGTGGTGTAATTTTAATTGATGGTTAGTGTTTTAAGGTTAAGAGAGAACATGGAATGTTCTTCCCACCATATTGGAAAAATGTATGAATATTTTATGTTTATCATGGCGCAACTGCGTATTTGTGGTGTTTTTGAAATGTCTGGTGTGTCAGAGATATAGCAGATTCTGAAGATGTCCCTAGTGTTCTGCGCTGAAAAAAAAACTAACAATGAGTTGATATTTGTGTTTCTTTTTCAATGTATCGAGTTACCGTTTTTTTTTTATTTTGTAAAGGCCCATTTGTTGTAATGAATTAGATTCTATTTGCCATCGATCTGTGAAAAGAAGGCTTGATTATTTGTAGACTTGTTGATTGCTGCTGGTGAAACTGATACCGTTTTTTGAAGCATGTTTCATGACAACGTTTGTAAAAGAGATCTAACATTAATGCCAGTCTTTAAGATGTTTTAGTGCCTCTTTTCTTTTTAGGTGTCGTGTCCCTTTAGGACGTAGGCGATCATGGCTCTCCACTTCCTCCTGTCCCTTGCAACTCTCAATAAGTTCTATACATTTGCTACCTTCCTCAGGCAATGTTCTGTCATCCATTTGCTGAAGCCAGCTTTGCTTTCAATTCTCTCTTTCTCCCTATATTCACCCTCTGAGTATCAGATTCTCCAAGCCCTCCTTTCTCATTAAGCGCCCCAGAAATTCCAATTGCCTTTTACCTGATGTTAAATTTAAGCTTCCTCCTTGTCTGCATCCTCTCCAAAATCTCATCGTTGCTCACACGCTCGGTCCATGGTATCCTTAAGATCCTTCTGTAGAACCATACCTCTGTTGACTCGAGTCTTTTCTTCATCTTTGAGGAGACCGTCGAATATTCGATGCCGTAAAGGAAGACAGTTAGACAGAAAGGTAGCAGTTCAGTATTCTTTTTTGTTACCAAAGAAACCCCTCCTGTCGTGTAATACTTTGCCTAGCTTTTGGAATGCGTCTTTTGGCCATCCCAATACGTCTTCGGATCTCAGCGTCGCATTTACCATCCTCCGTCAAAACACATCACAGATATTTAAACTTCCGCACCTGCTTGATTTTAGTGTCCCCAAACTGCAAATTACATTTCAGGCTCATCTTTTTACTGATGACAATGCATTCTGTTTTCTTGTAGTTTATGCTTAGTCCCTTCTTCTCACTCTCTTTCGCTACCCTCTGTAGGAGGTTTTGTAATTTCTTTTCCGTGAGTGCCTACGGTATAAATAATCGAGCCTCTGTGCTGATTTAAAAATGTCATATGCCGGAAAGAGCTGAAAAGAAGAATTCTTTTGATTTTACATTTACTTCGTAACGTTCCCCTGCAAATGAACCATGTATTATGCGATTTTCAAAATGGTATTTTATTTGCTCTTGTTTTTAACTTTGTCAGATGAAAGCCGGTATATTTTTTATGTTTGAAGAACAGTCACAATGTTCCCAGTAAAGTTATAAATTTCCGTGTGACTAAATATTACAATATTGTTTGAATTCATATTTTCAGTGATGATATATATATATATATATATATATATATATATATATCACTGGGATTCGTTTCATGTCGATAGCTTTGTGTGTACATGCATATCAGCCTGTATTTTATTTTATTTTTGTTGACAGATGCATTATTTGAATTACTGAATGTTCAGTTTCCTGTGTTGTTGGTATATTTTTATGCGCATATACAATAATATGGGTTCGTGAATTTTTTTTTTTGAGGGGGGGACTTCCTTTTATATTCGACAGTAAGGGACGGGAGGTTAGTAGTGGGGGAGAGTTTAAATCTGCCTACCGACTATACAAATAAAAGTAACGGCCTGTTAGTGTTGTTAATAGAAAAAGAAGATGAAAAGATGTTATTCACGGCCGGTGCGTACTACCCCACGAACCTCCCGGACAGGAGATACCCAAGGCTTATTAATGGCCTAGGGCAATGTTTTGTGACCCTCGCTACTTTATCAAGATTTGTTTTGTTCTAACCACATTTATATACGTTCGAAATTAAACTAAGCAAAACTATTAAAAGATGGAAAACTTTTTCAGATTTTGACGTCATTCTCAGTATCTCTGATTTTTTTTTTTTGTCAAAATCTGCAAATTAATTTTGCTGGTGCAATGTCTCGACAAAATACTACAAAAAATCACTATTGCTTCATCCATAACTAGCAGCATGGCCCGGCGTTGCCCGTGCTTGATTCAAAAATCGTACGACTCATACAGCAATCGCTATCACTTGACTTAAAATATTTTTGCCCTTCCTTGCCTTTAAAGGAGTGCCCTTTGCCGTGCTGATGTTGCTACATGCCTTACTTCTTGCCTATCTAACACTGCGAATTTTTTCTAAGCTCTATAGTAAACATTAAATCTGTTACGAAAAAAGAACTAAACAAAATGAACATAAAACGATCAGCTTTAAAAAAGGACTCGTAACTGGAAAAACCAAATGAAAAAAAAAATGTTAACAACAAATACTTTTTCACACCGAACCCAGTTCTGCGGAATCAGAATCAACGTTGAGTTTAAGCAAGCGAATGAACTAATTGGAGTAAAATGCCATGCAGATTTAAATTTTTCTCACTTGTGACGAATGCAGCTATTGATTTTTTTTGCATGCTAGCATGCTAGTTAACATTCGTGTCAGTCAGCTGTTGGCTCTCACTCTGACCAATAGAATCATCCTGCCTATTCGTGGCAGCCAGCTATAAGATCTCACTCTGACCAGTACAAAATGGCCGCAAACTACATGAAAACTGCCGTAGAAGCATGAAAATATCGATTATTTCCACTGCCGATGAGAGTTGGGAAATGCAAAATCGGTCTTGGCCTTGCCGCTAACTTGGAGCATGTGTATGTAAATTTTGGTGCAAATCCGTCGAAAATTGCGGCCGTGTATTCGTTGCACACACACACACACACACACACACACACACACACACACACACACACACACACACATACACATCCTGCCTTTTATAGACAGAAATGTTGAAAGTGTTAAAATTCTGCAATGTTTTAAAAAGAAAATATTCCTGTTGATGTTAAAAATTCTTGCAAAACATTGTTGCTTTATTTAAAATGGAATGATCTATTTCGACATGTCTCTAATTTATATTTAGCTGCATTGTGTTTCTTTTGAAATTTCCTAGTTGAATTGTTCATCTATATTGCATAGGGGGAGGAGTTTGGTCCCCTTAACAAGCGACATGCAGGCTCACCGGTGTGTGGACACGCCCTGGTACCCATGAACCAAACTCCAGCCCCTGCCTTGAGGAAATCTTCGGCAGAAGAAAAGGCTAAGTTGTAAACCCTACATAAATCCGGAGTAGAGCCCCTAAGGAGGATGGACGGCACTCTGTGCTACCTCCCGGCATCTCCTGCAGCCGCGCTGGTACCGAACTGTACTGGTTATCCCCTCCTTTGGAATCTACTAGCAAGGCCGAGAGGGGGAAACTAGACGTCCGCGCAGCCCTAGTTCTCCATATATTCCGCCCAGGCTCGTAGCGCACTGGAGAGGACTCTGCAGCGACGTCGCAAGACATCAGCACAACAGGGGAGGTGACAGTTACCGGTCAGAAGTCCAACACGATTGAAAAGAACAAAAACCTGCCAAGTGCCTGAGAGACTGCCACTCCAGATTGGAACTACAGTCACCAGAGGCGATGTAACTCCATCGCCTAGCACCTACAGCGCTACTCCATCGTCTCCCGAGATGGATGACGACGACGATCGCATATAACACATTATTGTACATAATTAGATTACAATAAAATTTGCATATTATATGAATAATACCTTATGAAAATTTAGATGTAATAGGGGACACCATATAGGGCGTATCATAGATTAGGTGGGGGCTCACGAGACCCTTGTACCAGCTCTGATGTCACTAGCTTGTGCCATATTAAGCCCCAAAAGATCAACCTTAGTGTTTAGCTAATATTGATACAACAGAGTCACGATGACCGTGTTGTAGCTTCTGTGCGGTGAATTTGTTGAAAGTTTCGTTCTTTCGTCGGAAGGTGTGGGGTAGGGGGTGTCAGTTCATCTTCGAGCAACCTTTGTGACCCCCCCCTCTTTATTCGATTCTCATGGGCGAGAAATTTTGACTCGGTGCCTCACATCATGTTTAGGTCTCAAGAAGTTCTACTGATTTAATCTTCTGGGTAGACGACACGTGTTCACTCCAAGAACGATGATTGTATTATTTTACCAGGAATTTTTACCCCTTCATTAAGGCTCCTGGAGTTAAACATTTTCGAGGTGAACATTATCCGCTTGAAAGTCAAATTTCCGTGCCTTAGCAACATGAACGGGTAAAGAAATCATAACGTCGTAACTGTCCTGCTTTGGCAAACAGAAAGGTGTTATTTTTCCGTATCCCAATCTAAGGGCACACTCTGCAAAATCACAAGACAATTAACACGGTTAGGATGAGAGGGTCGACCACACTAACAAGATTTGGTACCTGTTGCTTTTCATCCTTTTCAATCGCTAAAAAGTTTAATTTTCATAAGTTGAAGATTCGGGAATAAGGAGGCAAAAACTGTTTAATTTTTTCCGAGAATAATCCCAGATTTTTAAAGCATACAATCGAAAATTTTATTTTATTTTGAGCCACAGTCATTGGAAATTACGGTGATTACATTTTCCATAAATAATATTTAAATAAATGTAACTAACATTGTTTTTTATATCAATTCTGGTTAAGCGTCATTACTTTCAGAACACACTACTACATACACCTACACAAACATATATATACAGTGTAACCCGGATATAAGAGAGTTGTCGGGACCGGAGAAGACGTC
The DNA here is from genome assembly GCA_903632075.3 of Acanthosepion pharaonis. NCBI lineage: Eukaryota > Metazoa > Mollusca > Cephalopoda > Sepiida > Sepiidae > Acanthosepion > Acanthosepion pharaonis. Next base: position 1,402,211 of record CAHIKZ030000768.1, read on the forward strand.
TCTTATATCCGGGTTTCTCTTATATCCGGGTTTGGTCTATTTTGTTTACATTAACACAGGCTCTAATTTGGGACCAGAGAAAATCTCTCTTATATCCGGGTTTCTCTTATATCCGGGTCTCTTATATCCGGGTTACACTGTATATAATAAAAATATCATTTTATGGTAAGCTATATTTATAGGTAAAGGTCCTCTTTATCAGAGAGAGAGAGAGAGAGAGAGAGAGAGAGAGGTTATGAACACTAAGGTTTAAACCGAGTGGTGACAGTGTGTTTCATACGCGAACGCGATCTTCGGCCAATCTGAAACATGAAATAGACTGTCTCCACGCGGTAGTCGACAGTGCCCACTCAGTAATTGCTAAGAAGACAGGATAGTCTTCTTAGAAATGTATAATATCAGGGTTTTTGTACTGCTATTTTGTAAATGGGATCTGGACTATGAAGTAGTTTCTGGTGGGGCGTCTCGAGCCATGATGAAGTGTACAGTTAAGGCTGTATACTCTGAAAACTGATCTAAGTAGATAGGGTTACCTATCATACGGTTCTCAGTCTCCCTCGTTCTCTTGAACGGCAGTCGAGGTTTATCCCTTGTATCCTGTTTACGATTGAGTTTCTGGTTCTTTTATTTAGTAACCGTCTACCTTGACGGGCTCTTGCGCCTTGTATTTGGTGAACATTTAGTAAAAGAAATAGTTTATGCATTCCCAGCGAGTTATGTTGTACTTGCGATTTATGTATTCTTGCGAGGTCATTATTCACCATTTGTAGCACTCATATTGTTTTGATCTTTTTTTAAAATGATTTCATCCTAAGCAAGGCAATAAAACCACTAAGACACAAGGGGGCTACTTTGTGTGAGAGAATAAAAGAAAGCACTATTAAAGATAGAGAACAATAAAAAAGCATGAGTAAAAATTATTAATTTCCTGCAAACAATCAGAAACCTGACGTGTAATCAAGACCAACACCTTCATGTTTCAGACATTTACCAAATAATTCTCAATATCAGGTGGCCAGAAGTTGTTGGCAACGAGCAACCGTGGGACAGGACCAGACAAGCCCCAATTGGGATAGACGTCAAGAAACGGATATGGGTATGGACCGTTCACACACTCCGCAAACCTGCTTCAAATGTTACCAGGCAGGCCCTTGACTGGAATCCACAAGGGGAGTCATCTCCAATGACTAATTGTGGGATAGGACCAGACAAGCCCCAATTGAGATTGACATCAAGAAACAGAAATGGGGATGGAAGGCCACACTCTCCGCAAGAGTGGTTCTAGCGTCACCAGGCAGGCCATTGACTGGAATCAAAAACAGGCTTGGCACAGAAGTGTTGACGCAGAGGGGACGATATGGACGCGTCCGTTAGAGAGGTGTTGTTGCTGCCCTATGTTCCACAAGGAATCAAGAGGAATAATAATAATAATAATAATAATAATAATAATAATAATAATAATAATAAAACGCTTCACCCTTTATAAGATCCAGGTGCCACTCAAGATAGAGGGGTAAGTTTCAACAAAGTTGAATAGTGCCCTTAAACACAAGTCGGATCTAACCACGCTTTCCCACGCTGGGGGCAAAACAGGTCCGAAGTCTGCCGGAGAATGCATATTCTATTAATAAGATTTCTCGAATATTCAGCCCGGTAGACGAAAATAAATCAAATATATTGCTTAATAAATAAAACAAGCGTCTACACACATATGAGTAACCACAAAAAATCCTCTATAAAAACAATTGCAAAAAAAGATTACAAACTCTTGAAGACATCTGAATTAAAATACAAATGCCCAACATAAATAAAATAGCATTTACAACTGGTAGAAACATCTTAAACTTATTTAATAACTAATCCTTCAAATAATAAACACCAACTTCCTTCTTATTGATAATGAACTAATCCAATCGCATTGTCTAAATACCCAAAATATTATCTATAAAACTAAAATAATAAGCAAGCTATCTCAAACCAAAACAAACAACCATGATGGCGGTTGACGATAACTGAAAGGGTTCTGCAAAACACCATGGACTAGGGTCTTATTTACATCAAATATTAAAAAAAACTTGCGAGAAAGCAAGCAAAAAATGAAAAAAAGATTATTAAATGGAAAACTTCCGATGTTTTTTTTAATATATATATATATATATATATATATATATATATATATATATATATATATATATATATGTGTGTGTGTGTGTGTGTGTGTGTGTGTGTGTGTGTGTGTGTGATTAAATTCTTTTCAGATAGAGTGTATCTGTAAAAGAAAATAATGAATAAAATGACAAGGAAGAATTATTTCGTGATCTGAGAGACTTTATATTCAATCACTTGATGCATATTCATGAACGTTCCCAAATTTAAAAGCCGTCATAAGCCAATGACATCTTCGCTCTTGTATATAGACGCGTGCAACCAAATAAATCCTACATCTGCCTTGATTATGTCCCCAAGGACGAAACGCGTCTACTAAGAATATTTTTTCTCTTTGTAAATCCAGCACTCTTGTTATCAGACCACTGCCGGATGACAGAAAAAAACCCTAAAACAATCCTATGTAAATAAAATGATCGTTCCAAATATATATTGCTAACATTCCTTTATCCACCTTTTTAAAACATAGATAAAGCTTATTGCATCTAGCAACATCATCTGCACCAACTGCTTCCTTGGATGACATTCTGAATGTGTAAATAAATATATATATATATATATATATATATATATATATATATATATATATAGTCTATATATAAAACTAGGTAATCCGTATGGGTT
>CAHIKZ030000768.1:1407500-1422500 GCA_903632075.3 Acanthosepion pharaonis
TGCAGAAAAACGTTTAAAAAATGAAAGAAAGAAAAAATAAAGGAAAGCATATAAATGCCTGAAACAAAAAAGAAAGAAAAAAAAAGAAAGAAAAAAAAAAAAAAAAAAAAAAGAAAGAAAGAAAGAAAGAAAGAAAAAAAAAATATATACGAAGGAAAAAGGAAAACATCTATAAAAAAAAGAAAAAGAAAGAAAGTATATAAAAAGAAAGAAAAAAGAAAAGAAAGAAAGAAAGAAAGAAAGAAAGAAAGAAAGAAAGAAAGAAAAATATATACGAAGGAAAACGCAGGAAAACATCTAAAAATGAAAAAAAGAAAAAGAAAGAAAATATATAAAAGAAAGAAAGAAAGAAAGAAAGAAAGAAAGAAAGAAAGAAAGAAAGAAAGAAACAGAGAACGAAAGTTATAAACGAACGGGAGAAGAAAGAAAGAAAGAAAGAAAGAAAGAAAGAAAGAAAGAAAGAAAGAAAGAGGCATAGTGCAAAATATTAATGCAGGAAAGAACAAAGAGAAATTTTTAAAATTGAAAAATGAAAGAGAAAAATATGTATGCACTAAACGAATAAATTATACAAAGAAAGAAAAAGAAAAGAAAAAAAGAAAGAAAGCAAGAAAGAGAAACAGTGGAAAAAATGACGAACATAGATGCACAAAAGATATAAAAATAAAATCGGAAGATGGAGGAAACGAATGAATGAAGAAAATCTGCAAAAAGAAAAAAAAACACCACAAATAAATAACTAAATAAAACCTGAAGAAAGATAAAAAGTCACAGGAAGAGAGTGACAAGCATGTTGCTCGTACCAGGATAACCCTGACAGCCTTCATCCAAAATTTCTCGTTTGGAAGTCGGCATTGGTGCTTAAGGCCAAACCTCAATTCAGACAACGTAATCTCACCCCAACAGTGGATTAGATTCGTGGCAACTGAACGTTGGACGCATACATGTCAACTTTTGCACTAATATTTGCCTTTTGGTCATTCTTTTTCTTGCACTAAGAACTTTACGTACTTGGGAAAGGCTGATAACAAAAGTGTGCATTTTCAAAAAGAAATATTATTTCATGTAAATTATATTCAAATTATTCAATATTTTTTTATCAAAAAATCCTCATCGCATCGTTATTACAACGATATATTTTCCGTCTATTCAGGTGTGGCTGCGATTACCGTAAATTCAATAAAACTCGTTACTTCTAAGTCTTTTTGACTAGCTTTACTTTCATCTCATTTTTGTGACCTTTTATCGCATTCCGCGGGTCATATTTCATTTAAATACATACCGAAAAACAGTAAAATAGCCCGAAATATAGAAAGAAAGATAGATAAAAAAAAATTACTTTATTTTTAGATGCCTATTTGACCTCCAAAAACCTGCGTTCCCCGATAGGCCACACGAGAACGAGATATTTTTTAAATATTTTATAAATTAAATCTCAAGATAGAACACGGATAAAGAATTGTTCAAAAGAGCTGTCATTCTGTCACTATATCCAATTTTGCGTTCTCTGAGTCTCAGATGTCTTGGGCAGGTTGAGCGAATGCATACCACCAGAATTCCCAATCAGATACTGTATCCCGCATTGGTTGCTTTAGACATTTTTATTAAATATTTCTAGCGTATTTACTTAAAGATGTTTAAAAGAAAATTTGCTGGCCAAATATACATCAAAGCCACATTATGATTGCGTTTAGCAAGAAACAGTTTGTCGCCCTTGAGTGTTGACTTCAATGTTAACGTTTATCTTTACATAAGCTCTATCTCTGATATTGAGCATTTTATCCCATAAATACAGCATACTATTTTTCATATATATATATATATATATATATATATATATATATATAACCATTCTTCATATACATATATAAAATATTCTCATATATATATATATATATATATATATATGTAAAAACTATTCTTCACATATAGATATGTATATAAAACTATTCTTCATATATATATATATATATATATATATATATATATAAAACTATTCTTTTTTATATATATATATATATATAAAACTATTCTTCATATGTATATATATATATAAACTATACTTCATATGTATATATATATATATAAACTATTCTTCATATATATATATATATATATATATATATATATAAATCAAAATCTATTCTTCATATATATATATATATATATAAAACTACTCTTCATATATATATATAAAACTATTCTTCATATATATATATATAACTATTTTTCACATATATATATATATAAAACTATTCTTCATAAATATATATATATATATATAAATATAACTATTATTCATATATATATATATAAAACTATTATTCATATATATATATATAAATCTATTCTTCATATATATATATATATAAATCTATTCTTCATATATATATATATATATATATATATATATATATATATATATAAAACTATTCTTCATATATATATAAATCTATTCTTCATATATATATATAAAACTATTCTTCATATATATATATATATATATATATATAAATCTATTCTTCATACATATATATATATATATATATATATAAATCTATTCTTCATACATATATATATATATATATAAATCTATTCTTCATATATATATATATAAATCTATTCTTCATATATATATATAAATCTATCCTTCATATATATATATAAATCTATCCTTCATATATATATATATAAATCTATTCTTCATATATATATATATATAAACTATTCTTCATATATATATATATAAATCTATTCTTCATATATATATATAAATCTATTCTTCATATATATATATATATATATATATATAAATAAAACTATTCTTCATATATATATATATATATATATATAAAACTATTCTTCATATATATATACATATATATATATATATTTAAATAGATGCATAAATAGATATATAGACAGACAGACAGACATACAATTTCGATTTAAGACCAACAAACATTCTTTGATTAGAAGTTTACTTTTGTTTATTGTCGCCTTCATAATTCATCTGATATTTTGAATAATCCGGTGGTGTTAGGGAAGCGCTTTACGGGCGATCGAACATGGTAACCCTTAATACTAAACGCCGGTGAATACTGTAAGAAACCAAGAATTTATCTCACCACTGCCCCCTACGCCCCAAAGAACAAAAACAAGCTCGCTGCGTATTTTGATGCTTGTGTATTTCTTTTGTCATAAGCTGATAGTTTAATACAAATTCATAACACAGGAGAAAACTGTCAATATACATTTCGAACTGCTGAAAAGGTTACGTGAATCAGTTCGCAGGAAAACTGACAAGTTGATTACCCCCTCCCCGCTGCCAAATTGATAATATATCTACTTTGATCAAGTTTTATATCACCTACAACACCATATGCACACACCATTTGTTATATTAGTATAAGAACAAAATAACACTTAGCTGAAATCGCTCAGAGCCAAAGAACATTTGAACAATTATTACATTCATTATGTTAAGAAAAAAAAAGAAGTTAATTTTACTGTGGCTCGGTTAGGAACAAAAGAAAGGTACAAGGACAAATAAGTGTAAGACAAGAGAAAGATTTTCTTCTGCATCTGTTGTTTGCGGACGGACGGTGCACGTGCCGTGAAAATCAGAATTTGATTGTTTTTATCCAGTCTGGAACACCGACCATTTTAGTAGAACTCTGTGAACCGCGAGAGAATTCTGAAGTCATTCTTTTGAAACCCTGTTCTTTACACTCTAGAAATGGACGAAAGGGGAATAATTTTGGTTGTAGCATAAAAAGGGGAAGTACTAGTTCCAGAAGTCAAAATACAGTCTATGCTAATGCTAAAATAAAACAGCGGGTTTTTCCTTCTCGAGTTTTCATTCAAACTGAACAGGCTGCGTTGAATTGGCGGGAAAGAACAGGCTGCGTTGAATTGGCGGGAAAGAAATAGAAGTTGAATTACCCGGATTTCGTGGTCAAATTCAATTCATGTTAACCGGCGAATATTGAAATGTGTTTTTCGTTTTCTTTTTAGCAAGTTTTTTGTTTGACTGGGGTATCCTGCGTTCTTGGTGGCACGATTAAACATTTTATCGGTCACGCGAAAAGAATTGATTGCTTCGATCAAGTCTCCTAAGACCACGAACAATAATGGCGAAAAATTTAATTCCAGATGTTCTTTCTGTTCTTTGTTCAGTCTCTTTTTTTTTTCACTCTCTTTTCCGTCCTCTTGTTTGACTTTTATATTCCGCTTGTCTTTCTACGTGCGTTGGTTTTATCCAACTTCCACGCTTTCTTTAATCTGTTGTATTTTCTCTAAAGTTGTTTTCTAGTCTCAGATTTCATTGTGCTTTTGTATTGTTTATTTTTTTTCGTTTCTGTCTCTTTTTCAGGCTTTTGTTTTTGGGGTTTTCGTGATTTTCAGTTTTTCCGTTATTTTTAATTGTCTCTTTCTTTCTATCATTCATTCACTCTTTTCTTTCTTTCTTTCTTTCTTTCTTTCTTTCTTTCTTTCTTCATCATATTCATATTTTTCTGGCTTTTACATCTTTCTTTCTTTCTTCTCTGTATTCATATTTTTTGGCTTTTATATCCTTCTTTCTTTTCCTTTCTTTCTTCACCATATCCATATTTTCTGATTTTTATATCTTTCTTTACTCTTTCTTTCTTTCTTTCTTTCTTTCTTTCTTCTCTGTATTCATATTTTTTGGCTTTTATATCATTCTTTCTTTTTTCTTTCTGTCTTTCTTTCTTTCTTTTCTTTCTTTCTTTCTTTCTTTCTTTCTTCACCATATCATATTTTCTTATTTTTACATCTTTATTTTCTTTCTTTCTTTCTTTTTTCTTTCTTTCTTTCTTTCTTTCTTTTCTTTCTTTCTTCTCTGTATTCATATTTTTTGGCTTTTATATCATTCTTTCTTTTTCTTTCTGTCTTTCTTTCTTTCTTTCTTTCTTTCTTTCTTTCTTTCTTTCTTTCTTTCTTTCTTTCTTCACCATATCCATATTTTCTGATTTTTACATCTTTCTTTACTCTTTCTTTCTTTCTTTCTTTCTTTCTTTCTTTCTTTCTTTCTTTCTTTCTTTCTTTCTTTTCTCTGTATTCATATTTTTGGCTTTTTATCCTCTTTCTTTTCTTTTCTTTCTTTCTTTCTTTCTTTCTTTCTTTCTTTCTTTCTTTCTTTCTTTCTTTCTTTCTTTTCTTTCTTCACCATATCCATATTTTCTGATTTTTACATCTTTCTTTACTCTTTCTTTCTTTCTTTCTTTCTTTTTTCTTTCTTTCTTTCTTTCTTTCTTTCTTTCTTTCTTCTCTGTATTCATATTTTTTGGCTTTTATATCACTCTTTCTTTTTCTTCTTTCTTTCTTTCTTCACCATATCCATATTTTCTGATTTTTTTACATCTTTTTTTTTCTTTTCTTTTCTTTCTTTCTTTTCTTTTTCTTTCTTTCTTTCTTCTCTGTATTCATATTTTTTGGCTTTTATATCACTCTTTCTTTTTCTTTCTTTCTTTCTTTCTTTCTTTCTTCACCATATCCATATTTTCTGATTTTTACATCTTTCTTTACTCTTTCTTTCTTTCTTTCTTTCTTTCTTTCTTTCTTTCTTTCTTTCTTTCTTTCTTCTCTGTATTCATATTTTTTGGCTTTTATATCACTCTTTCTTTTTCTTCTTTCTTTCTTTTCTTTTTTTCTTCACCATATCCATATTTTCTGATTTTTACATCTTTCTTTACTCTTTCTTTCTTTCTTTCTTTCTTTCTTCTCTGTATTCATATTTTTTGGCTTTTATATCATTCTTTCTTTTTCTTTCTTTCTTTCTTTCTTTCTTTCTTTCTTTCTTTCTTTCTTTCTTTCTTTCTTCACCATATCCATATTTTCTGATTTTTACATCTTTCTTTATTTCTTTCTTTCTTTCTTTCTTTCTTTCTTTCTTTATTTCTTTCTTTCTTTCTTCTCTGTATTCATATTTTTTAGCTTTTATATCATTCTTTCTTTTTCTTTCTTTCTTTCTTTCTTTCTTCACCATATCCATATTTTCTGATTTTTACACCTTTCTTTACTCTTTCTTTCTTTCTTCTCTGTATTCATATTTTTCTGGCTATTAAATCTTTGTTTGTTTGTTTCTTTCTTTCTTTTTTCTTCCTTTCTTTTTTGTTGTCTATATTATGGCTTTTAAATCGTTGTTTCTTTCCCTTCAAGGTGTTGGCAATCATACCTTTTAACAATTTCCTGTTCTTTTTAACTCATAATAAATTCCATCTTGTTATCTCTTCTAAATCCTCTTCTGCCTTCCGTCTACTCAGGCTCTCTAGGTTGGTTATATTTTTTCCTTTTTTTCCTCTCGCCTTAAATCTGTCCTGTGTGGATGAAATTTTCCAAACCTGCTTTCCTCATCATTTTCTCTAAAAATTTCAACTCTCTCTTCCTGATTTTAAATGTAACTGTCCTTTTTGTTTCCTTTTTCTCTCAAACTTTGTCGTTGCTCACATGTTCGTGCCATGGTATTCTCAGCATCCTTCTGTAGAACCACTTCTTTATCTTTGAGGAGATTGTCCAGTATTCACTGCCATATGAAGAACTGATTTTACGTAACAGTTCAATAATCTTTTTTCTTTTTTTCTTTATATTTTCAAAAGCCAGTTTTAAATATATAATCAAAACTCCAAGCCATGTCACGTTCTATTATGTCCTCGTGTAATGAAGATTTTTTTTTTCTAAAAACTTAACACAAAAGTAGACATGATTGGATGAGAAGGGTAATCTACTGAGAATTGTGCAAACGATAATGAAAACAAGTACGAGCAATAACACTGGTCAACACGATTTTTGGTGCCAAGAAACTAAACACGTTTTTAGCTCATCTGATGGTATTGATTCTGAAAATGACCTTAGTTTTCATGGTTAGCTACCGTTTTTTCTGTACTGAAATTGATCATTTTGTTAAAAAAAAAAGGGTCAATTTACGATCTTGGCTGATCGCAAAATCAAGTTAATAAATTTCGTAGAAATCCATCAATTTTCAGATAGGCCGAGCAATTTATGTCGGCCACTATTTTTATAAGAAAATATTTTAAAAATAAATGTACCGAGGTTTTCCCATTTATCGTCAAAATTCAAATTAACTGATAAACTTTATCAGTAATACACTTGAGTAAACCTTATAATTAAGGTGGCATCCCCCCAAAAAAAAAATCGAAACCCTAATCTTCTGTTTGATATTCATAAATTTATCCCATCACTTTTATCCCTTCACTACGGAAGGAAACCAAGCACATTGAGAGCATTTTGGTTTCACTGTTGGAAAGAAACTCCAACTAAAGACATCGCAATTGAATGCACCTATTCCATTGTACATGATACTGCTGGAGTATCAAAAGGGACTTAAATAACATTGAACATGACAGATAATCAAGAAAGAATACATATTTGCCATACTTATATTCACGAAGGTTTTATTTCTGCTGTTAGTTTATTAAATGATTTAATGAAAATACTTGTTGGTTTAGGGTATATTCAATCGTGTTATTTTTAAAGATTTAGAGTGTGATTGTTATTGCAAAATAAAAAAAAATATTTTTCAAAAAGCAGGCCAATATTCGTTGATTTAAATACGAACTGACAGGTTTCTACGATTTTATTTTGAGAAATATTGCCATCGGTCAGTATCCTACACACAGAAAAGAAATGAAAAATGTTCTTTTTCAAAAAATGTGGCATTTCTGTACAGCAAAAATGATAACCAAGAAAAAAGTATGGTCATTTTCAGATTCAGCGTCCTCAAATTAGCTAAAAAATGATGTTTGGTGTTTCGACACCATTTCATTTGTTTGTCCACCAGTGTAATCTGTGTTAGGGGATGGAAAGTATTTAAGATCTTGGGATTCAAATTGATTGTAAAGTCCATCCACTGAAAAAACAGGTTTAGTTAATATCACACGACTGGAAGATAATTGGTCAACTAGTGTTTTTCACTTTTTATAATAAAACTGAAAGAAAGTTAAAAGCTGGAAAAATATAAAGCAAGGAATTTAAGAAGTAAGAATTTAATAGTCGTACATACTGATATTGCAATATTTAAAATGTTCCCATTAGGCCTGGAAAAAAAGAAAGAAAGAAGATCTGAGAATTGAAACCTTTCTGGTGATAGCACGGCTGAAAACAGCTACACTACTTTGTAGGTTGAAGGAATACTGAAGAGAGTTTCTGTCAGTTAACCTCATGTGAAAACTACCTGACACTTCACTTGAGAAGACAAATAAACGAAATATAATAATATAATGGTCGATCTATGAATGTGCCTTCCGGTCAGAAGACACGTATATGACAATCACGACGTAGAGTATTGGCCAGCAAGTTTGTCTTGTCTACCATTAGAAGAATTTTCAATCTGCAATGGAGGCCATATATGCGTAGCCTTGGGTGATACTAAGTTTGGAAGAGAAGGTCTGCTTTCCTGAGTGAAATAATACTGTATTTTCCACTGTCGATAATATTCGATTCCCGATTTCTAACAAAGATTTTCTCGGAGGTTGCTTCTGAATGTTAATTCTTAATATTTCGATGACTGGAATAAAACAATGTCCCGAAATAAATAAATAAATAAATAAAAACACGGAATAACTGAATATTCTTTTGGTTAGGTTCATAAATAATAATAAATTCCGATTAATATGAAGGTTGCATTTGCGTCATTACCCACACACCATTTGTCACATTAGCCTGTGTAGATGAGTCATCTTCGTTTTCTTTTCCCCCACATAGCTTCTTGTTCTTCATCCTCACATATTCTTCTTCTTCGCCACATATACAACCACTTCTTCATTTTCCTATTCCCTACATATTATTCTTCATTCTCGCATATATCCCCATACTTTTCTTCTTCACCACATATCCCCTCTCTTCTTCTTTGTCTTCCTCTCCTTCCGCACATATCCCTTCTTCTTATTCTTCTTCCGTATATATACACTTTCTTCTTCTTCCAAATATATCCCCTTTCTCCTTTTTCTTCTTCCACACATACCCTCTTTCTTCTTCTAAACATATCCTCTTTCTTCTTTTTCTTCTTCCTCACATATCCCTCTTCTTCTTCTTCTTCTTCTTCTTCTTCTTCTTCTCGACATATCCCGTTTATTCTTCTTCTTCTTCTTCTTCTTCTTCTTCTTCCCCACATATCCTGTTTCTTCTTCTTCTTCCTTCTTCTTCTTCTTCTTCCCCACATATCCCTTCATATTCTTCTTCTTCTTTTTCTTCTTCCCCACATATCCCGTTTCTTCTTCTTCTTCTTCCTCTTCTTCTTCTTCCCCACTTATCCCGTTTCTTCTTCTTCCCGACATATCCTTCTTCTTCTTCTTCTTCTTCTTCTTCTTCTTCTTCTTCTTCTTCTTCTTCATATCCGTTTCTTCTTCTTCTTCTTCTTCTTTCTTCTTCTTCTTCTTCTTCTTCTTCTTCTTCTTCCCCATATCCTTCATATTCTTCTTTTTCTTCTTCCCCACATAATCCGTTTCTTTTTCTTCTTCTTCTTCTTCTTTTTCTTCTTCCCCACATATCCCGTTTCTTCTTCTTCCCGACATATCCCGTTTCTTCTTCTTCTTCTTCTTCTTCTTCTTCTTCTTCTTCTTCTTCTTCTTCTTCTTCTTCTTCTTCTTCCCCACATATCCCTTCATATTCTTCTTCTTCTTTTTCTTTTTCCCCACATATCCCGTTTCTTCTTCTTCTTCTTCTTCTTCTTCTTCTTCTTCTTCTTCCCCACTTATCCCGTTTCTTCTTCTTCCCGACATATCCCGTTTCTTCTTCTTCTTCTTCTTCTTCTTCTTCTTCTTCTTCTTCTTCTTCTTCTTCTTCTTCCCCATATCCCTTCATATTCTTCTTCTTCTTTTTCTTTTTTCCCCACATATCCTATTTTCTTCTTCTTCTTCTTCTTCTTCTTCTTCTTCTTCTTCTTCTTCTTCCCCACATATCCTGTTTCTTCTTCTTCCCGACATATCCTGTTTCTTCTTCTTCTTCATCTTCTTCTTCTTCTTCTTTCTTCTTCTACTTCTTCCCCACATATCCCTTCATATTCTTCTTCTTTTTTCTTTTTTCCCCCATATCCCGTTTCTTCCTTCTTCTTCTTCTTCTTCTTCTTCTTCTCCACATATCCTTCATATTCTTCTTCTTTTCTTCTTCCCAACATATCCCGTTTCTTCTTCTTCTTCCTCTTCTTCTTCTTCTTCCCCCATATCCTTCATATACTACTTCTTCTTTTTCTTCTTCCCCACATATCCCGTTTCTTCTTCTTCTTCTTTCTTCTTCTTCTTCTTCTTCTTCCCCACATATCCTTCATATACTTCTTCTTCTTTTTCTTCTTCCCGACATTTTTCTTCTTCTTCTTCTTTTTTCTTCTTCCCTACATATCATTTCTTCTTCTTCTTTTTCTTCTTCCCACATCCTTTCTTCTTCTTCTTCTTCTTCTTCTTCTTCTTCTTCTTCTTTTTCTTCTTCCCTACATATCCTTTCTTCTTCTTCTTCTTCTTCTTCTCGACTATCCCGTTTCTTCTTCTTTTTCTTCTTCCCGACATATCCCGTTTCTTCTTCTTCCCCACATATCCCTTCATATACTTCTTCTTCTTTTTCTTCTTCCCCACATATCCCGTTTTTTGTTCTTCTTCTTCTTCCTTCTTCTTCTTCTTCCTTCTTCTTCTTCTTCCTTCTTCTTCTTCTTCTTCCTTCTTCTTCTTCCCCACATATCCCTTTATATTCTTCTTCTTCTTTTTCTTCTTCCCCACATATCCCGTTTCTTCTTCCCGACATATCCCGTTTCTTCTTCTTCTTCTTCTTCTTCTTCTTCTTCTTCTTCTTCTTCTTCTTCTTCTTCTCCACATATCCCCTTCCTTCTTCTTCTAAACATATCCCCTATCACCTTCTTCTTCTTCCACCCCCCCCTTTCTTCTTCTTTCAATAATATCACCCTTTTTCTTTTTCTTCTTCCCTACATATCCTTTCTTCTTATTCTTCTTCTTTTCCTTCTTCTCTTTCCTCACATATCCCCCTTCTTCTTCGTAATATTCTTTTTCTTCTTCCCCACATATCCCTCTTCTTCTCCCCATATCCCATTTCTTCTTCTTCTTTCCCACATATCCCCTTTCTTCTTTTTATTCTTCTCCACATATTCTTCTTCTTCTTCTTCTTCACTGCTTTAATCGAGACACCATCCGTAGGAGAGTCGCCGAGCAAGGATTCTTCTTCTTCTTCCTCTTCTTCTTCTTCTTATTTTTAAACAAAATGATTGACGTAATTCTTCCAGTACTTTTCAACACTTACGAGAAGAACGCGATTTAAGAAAATAAAAATAAAAAAAACACTGACAATGTTAAACAATATTTCCACAGTATGTCTGTCTCTTTCAAGTTATATTTTTAAAAAATGTTCAAGTATAAAAATATATATATATATCTACAAAAAATTATAAGTCTTATTACATGACAAACAACATTTGTACGAAGATTTATAATTTTTTGTGCATTTAAATATTTTTATTCTTAATTTTTTTTTTTTAAATATATAAGTTGAAGAAGACAAACATAATTTTCAACTACTGCCTACAATTCAATTTGATCCATTCAACATTATTTTTTCGTCAGAGCTTGCAACCTGTTACATGCTAAAATGCTAACAAAATTTAGGTTAGTGGATTTTATAAAGTTCTGCTGTTTTTACTCCAGGACGTCTTGTTGCAAAAAGGATGTGTTTTAGGCATGTGTCAAGTAAAGCATCTTCTTCACGTGATGTCGAAAAATGAATTGTCTTCTTTACAAACTACGGCTTCACTGATTCGCTGGCCGATCAAGAGCGGCGCAAATTAATGAAAAAAGAAAAAAGGGAGTTGAACTCAAGGAATATCAGACTTTAACTTTCTATATCCGCAATTCTGTAGTTTTTTCATTTACCTGCATTTTTTAAGGTATTCATAAGATTTTGAAAGATATTGCGAGCAGTGAATATCTGGTGTGATCTGGCAATGCAGATAATGAGATACTGGAATGGGAAGAAGGCAGATTTCCTAGGCTTTCCAACTGAAGCCTATAATTTACTTTGGTCCATTCAACACTCTTTTTATTTTGGTCAGCGCTTGCAACCTGTTCGAACAAGACATTTAAAGAATTCCTCAAAACAAAAGTGGAACCGTTCTTTTATTAGAGAATAGAGTTCAACTTAAAGGTGATGGAATATCAAAGAGATCTTATTAGTATGACGTCAAGATTAATTATGCCAAGAATTTGTCCAAAATTGCAGGAAAAAAAATTCTATTAACTTTATATATGCATTTTCGTACGGCAGAAAATGATACAGAAATGTAATATGACATAACAATATGAGGAAAACCAATGACAAAGTAGAATTTTTTTTTTTCGTATGAAGTTTTCCGTCCGATGAAGCAAATGATATCAGGTATAGGCAAGGCAGCTATAATTCTCAGTTAAAAATAATACAGACTCAGCTACGTCCGGATGAGATTATTTATTCGGAAAAGACAATGCAAATCATCATGTTAGAATTAACAGTCAGTTTGGAAGAAAACCTGTACATTTGGGCAATATATTCATATTGTAAAATAATGCAAAATGCTAGGTTCGCGGGGTACCGATTAAACTCGGATGCAGGGCTTGGGCGGTTAGTATGTAAAATGGTGTGAAAATTAGGAATAACAGACTTGCTAAAGAACAAGACCATTCGCTCAATAACAATGGCAGCAAAAACACGCTTCTAGATTAGTATGGCTTAAAAGATTGGTACAAATGGAAATAAGAATGAACAGAGTCGGTTTCATGTGTTTGCATATATATATATATATACCTCAGTAGGGGAAATAAATATCGTAGCTTATCACTTCAAGCCGAGGGAGTCGCCATATTCCTTACCAGATCGAAACCGTTACTGCATCTGCTTCCTTTTTTTATGGAAGAGCGTATATTGCTGGCGAACTGAAGTTATCGGTGTTTGGAATATAAACTGTCAATAAGAGTCGCAATGTGGAAATTTTTAGCTGATGGATGGCACACATATCCCCAGTATTGACTGTTATTTTTAAATAATATTAACACTCATTTTCGTTTTATTAAAATTTTACCAATTATTATTATTAATTTTCTACTAATATTTACTTATTTTTTCAAATGAACTGAAAAAGTGAGTCTTATGTATGATGTAAATCTGTTTGCCAGTATTTTATAAAGATTATGTTTTTATTATTATTATTATTATTATTATTATTATTATTTATATATAATGGACATATTAGGAATTTATTTTCTTTTTGTTGATTGGATGATTAACACGAATGGAAATAAGATAAGAATGAATAGAATCGATTTCATGTGTGTGTGTGTTTGTATATATATATATATATTTTTTTTTACATGTGAGGGTGTATGTGTGGGGTATGTATGTATGTATATATGTGAGTGTGTGTGTATATATATATATATATATTATGTGGGAAAGTAAGGTAGATTATGAGAGAAAAGGTTAATAATTATTACTGTATATGTGTATGTGTGTGCCTATATATGTATGTGTGTATGGGTGTGTGTATATATGTATTTGTGTGTGTGTGTGTGTATATATGTATGTGTATGTATGTATGTAGAGATATATATATATATATATATGTTTTATATATATATATATATATATATATATATATATGTGTGTATGTGTGTATATGGTTGGATATATATATATATGTATATATGTATATATGCATATATATGTATGTGTGTATATGTATGTGTGTGTGTGTGTGTATGTGTATGAGTATGTACAGGTATGTATATGATTAAATCACGACAGTATAATGGTTAGCCAGCATGGTTCACTAGATTGGGTGCGACTGAGTAATGAGTTCGTTCCTCACGGGATGCCCCTTGTTTTCAGCTTTGTGCCACAATATATTTGTATATATATGTATGTGTATGTGTGTATGTATGTGTGTGTGTATATATATATGCGTGTGTGCATATATATATATATGTGTATATATATCTGTATGTCCTATTTTATTGTGTATGTGTATTTATATTTAAGTATATTTCTGTTTGTATGAATGTGTTTATATATTTGTATGTTAGACTATATGTATATTGCTGTGTGTTGGTGTTTGAAGGTATATTTATGTATCTATATGTTAGTTCGTTTATATATGTATTTGGTTGAAAGTTGTTTGTATTTTTATGTATGCATGTATATATGGGTGGTTGTTATTGCAGGTAGATATATTTATGGATATATATATGTTTATTTGTAGATATGTATGTATGTGTGTATATATATTTATATATGTTTTTGTATGTATATATATATAGGTGTGTGTGTTGGAACCTATTATGTATGAGTTGTGTGTATGTGTAGGTATGGAAACTTTGGTATATCATGACTGTTTTTTTTATATATCTAAGTATGTGTGCATAAAAGTATATGTGTGTATATATGTGTGTGTATTTAGGTTTATATGTATATGTACGTACATATGTACTTGTTATCATAGATATGTATATGTACGTATATGTTTATGTTTATATATTTATTTGTGTGTATTTCTGTACGTATATGTATGTATGAATATATATATATATATATATATATATTTTTTTTTTTTTTTTTTTTTTATGTGTGTAAATTTGTTTTTTTGCCGTGTATATATATATATATATATATATGTATATATTTGTGGATTTCTTTATCCTGTTTTTTTTGCCAAATATATAATGAAACTATTATCAACTTATATGATTAATAATATATATATATTTTTATTGATATTTATTGTTTTAGAGTTTTCGTTTTAATATATTAAATAATATTATTTTAAACATTTTTATCTTTATATATTTGCTCCCTTAAGTTATAATTCAATAAGTGGTTAGCATTTATTTAAGTCTGAAATATTTACTGGTTGTGATTTCTCAATGTCTATGACATTGTGGATGTATGTTTGTGTACATATCGGTGTCTATGTGTATGTAGAGTGTATTCACATTT
>CAHIKZ030000768.1:1425000-1477500 GCA_903632075.3 Acanthosepion pharaonis
TTTCAAAGAAAACTTTTTGTTAAAAAAAAGTACGTTTCGTACGCAGAAATCGATGACGTAAACACAGTTTTAAACTTGTAAACAAACTGCTAGATGCAATAACCGTAGTTCATTTAGTGCTGGATTTGCTTTTTGACCTCAACATTTTCCATATTATTTAAAGTTGGGAAAGGTTTTTGTAGTGTAAGAACTTTTTGGGAGACAATAATAATTTACTGATACAAATCCCCTTAATTAACAATAGATGGAGCAAAAGAGGTGGATTCAAACTTTTCCCAAGTGGATTTACGTGTAAGTGAATTTAACTCTAGTGGGATTGAAAGTCAGCTCCCCAATTTCCAATTCTGTGCTGTTATCCACTAAACCACCCGCACATCCCAGCTTACAACACCTGGTATCCCCAAGCGGTCACCCATCTTGGTACTGACCAGACTCGACCTTACTTACCTTCGGTGATCATACGAGAACCAATAATTTAACGTGCTATGGCTGTAAGTCTTGTAAAAGTCAGAGATCAATTTTTAGACTGTATCGATATTTTCAAATGATAAAAATCAATACATTCTTACAAGTGTTGCACATTAACGACGTTCTCAATAATACTAATATATTAAAAAATAATATTAATATACTAAAATTAATGATAATATATTAAAAATAATGCTAAAATATTAAAAATAATACTAATATATTAAAAATAATGCTAATATATTAAAAATAATACTAATATATTAAAAAATAATGCTAATATATTAAAAAATAATGCGAATATATTAAAAATAATACTAATATATTTAAAAAATAATACTAATATATTAAAAATAATGCTAATATATTAAAAATAATATTAATATATTAAAAAATAATGCTAATATATTAAAAATAATATTAATATATTAAAAATTAATGCTAATATATTAAAAATAATACTAATATATTAAAAAAATAATGCTAATATATTAAAAAATAATATAAATATATTAAAATTAATGCTAATATATTAAAAATAATGCTAAAAGATTAAGAAATAATACTAATATATTAAAAATAATTGTAACATGTTAAAATAATACTAATATATTAAAAATAATACTAATATATTAAAAAATCAATGCTAATATATTAAAAATGATACTAATATATAAAAAAATAATGCTAATATATTAATTTTTTTTTCGAAAATTGCGAGTTCTGTTTAAAATATAATAGGACAGTGAAAAACAATATATTTTAATTAGAAATAAAATGGTTTACCCTTGAAAATAATCCTCCTCATGTCTAAAGCACTTTTCCATTCTTCTTCTGTCTCGCTTCTTTGCACTGCTGCAAGGATTTTTCTTGGATGTCCCACAGCTCCGTTGTTACGGCATCTTGATGCCCTCCGCGTCTTCAAGACGGGGTCCCCTTGACAATCCCATTGAACTTGGGGAAAAGAAATATATCACACGGAGCAAGATCAGGTTAAAAGTGAAATTGTTCCAGTACGGCGATGTTCTTTTTAGCCAGTAACTGCCGGAGGCTTAGGGCGTTGTGACAGGGACATTGTCTTGGTGAAGCAGACACGATTTGGCCTGCATCAAAAGCATGTAAAAAATGCACTGGTCACAGAAATCTCAGATTACACTTATATACCCACAAGATACCACGTTAGATTATAACACAATACGCTTATCCATCTTTCGCTCAGGGCTCACACAGCACAGCGAGTCCTGTTACATTTCAGACGTCTTATATTCTCTATATTTTTATGAGCGGACCTGCCTATTTAAATAGTGCCAATCAAATTTATACGGATAAGAAAAAATAATCTCATAAGGATATCAAAATACACCCTCGATTATAAATGCGAAAATGTAGACTTATTCTCGCTCTCCCACTTGTAGAATGAACCAAACTGGAGGATTTATATAGCATTCTATATCTAAATCAGTATCAGTGTGGATATGGCTGTTATCGGAAGCGGACGGGTTTTATTGTAAAGTCCAATAAAACTGTTAGAGATCCTATCTACGTAACCAGATCCGGGTGATACTATTACCAATTTATTCTTTTGCAGTTCCCTTTTCATAGCGTCCTGGGTATGATGATAAACTACATCCGCGTCCTGGGTATGATGATAAACTACATCCGCGTCCTGGGTAAGATGATAAACTACATCTGTGTCCTGTGTAAGATGATAAACTGCGTCCAACAGCAAGGCCTCTAATCAGAAGGTTTTGAGGAGTGTGGAACTATCTCTTAATTGCTGGTGTTCCCAGGTCCACCTTGACCTGGGGTGGTAGCACCTGTTAGGGTCCCAGCTATAGGCAAATAGTTAACCCCTAAAATGAGTTAAAAATCATTATAAAAGTGTAAAAATAGGTTTTAATATCAAAAATACTTTGTAAAAAAATTATTACCAGAAATAAATTTTTGAAGAAAAAAACAGTTACCAGCAATACGTTTTTTGAAAAAAAAAACAAAAAAACAAACTATTACCAGCAATATATTTTTGAAAAAAAAAAACTGTTACCAGCAATATATTTTGGGAAAAATCTTTTACTAGCAATACGTTTAAAAAAAATATTACCAGCAGTACATTTTTTAAAATAATATTACCAGCTATACATTTTTGAGGAAAAAAATATTACCAGAAACAGATTTTTGACAAAACAAAATATTACCAGAAAAAAGTTGTCAACATTAAATAACCTATTGAGGTTGATATACCGGAAAAAGGTTAGGGTTAAACCAAACAAACCAAAATCCTTTTCATAAAAGTTGTAGATTTTCTAGTGAAGATCATGTTCTATAATGATAGAAAATCTTTTTGTAAAGGACATTTTTTAAGACACTATTTCGCCCGACATGCCGTCATGGTGAGATCTATATCTGGGTCTTCGTGTGCAAACATGGAGATTATTATTAATAATCCTAATCTACATTAATACGCAACCGGAAAGTATTTAATTATATTTTATGCGAAATTAACGTGTTTTGAATTATCGATAATCAGAAAGTGATTTTAAAACTAGCGCAATTGTTCAGTATATTTGCTTGGTAGTTTGTAATTAACAAGTATTCGTCTTGAGCTGTAAGAATAAACTCACCAGTTTCAGCTACTAATTCTACACTACGCAACTATATATGGTATGGTTTGTGTTTTATATTGAAAGAATATTATTATTATTATTATAAATATAAAATATAAAATACTAATGAAAATTATAAATAAATTAAAACAATAGTATAAAAAAATTGTATAAAATAACTTAATTAAAAATTAAAAATAATAAAACTCTCCCAGCATGCAACAAAAACTGTTCCTGCCGAAAATACGGACAACCGGCTAATAGACGTTAAATTCCATCTCTTCCCCACGAACCTTGGTACATGCAACACGTGTCCAATTTGTCTCTGTGATATGAAACAGGACTAGGGGCTTTAATTTAATTTAATTCTAAAATTGAATTTGAAGTTTTAGCTTCTGTTTTTGAAACATGGTAATTCCTGTGTAGCGATGAAACCATATTTTTAAATAATTAAATATATATATATATATATATATATATATATATTGTTCATGATTTTTTTTATTTTCTTATTTGTTTATGGGAGGATAATATATACATTCTTATATATCAACAACAAATTTGATGTAAGATGTATTGATAATAAGGATAATATAATCTGTTTATGTTTATTTATACATATATATTTATTTTCTTTTGTATTATTGTAATTAATATTTATTATTTTATGTTAATTAGATAAATTATTTATGCATGTATTTATTTTAATTTTTTAAATCATTTCACCCAAAGCAAGGTGGGTATGCCATTGGTACGCAGGGCGGGGGTTACAGAGAGTGAATGTAAGAGAAATAACTGAGTTCTGTGAGGGTGGTGGGGGGCGAGGAAAGGATAAAAGCTGAACAGGGTTCAAGAATTTAGAAGATGGTGACTGACGTTAGATTTAAATTTTTGAAGATTGTAGTTATCAAGGAAGCAAGGAAAAAAATGGACTTCCACAGTGGCGGGGGGAGTGCGAGAAAACAAGCTGTTGGAGAAGAAGTGACGGTTACATTTAAATAATTTAACAGTAAACGGGTGGGACCTACGTGCCAATCAAGTAACACACTTAAAGTCGCGTAGAGCAGTTGCCGATATGCACGTAACTTGTTACAAACAACTTGTATCAGTTTAATATCTGTCTATATTTCTGAGATGAGATATTATGTACACTATTTACATTATTCGAACTATTGTCCTCATCTTTGTCGCCATATTTATTACAACGTTTCGGCCCTTCAGTATCTGTCTATATTACTGAGATGAGGTATTATGTACACTGTTTATATTATTCGGACTATTGTCCTCATCTTTGTCGCCATATTTATTCCAAGGACACATGGTACAGTGGATAAAGGCATTGGTTAGATCCAGTGACAGGACCCAAAGAGTGTGAGTTCAATACCTGCTTAAGGCAGTGGAGAACATTCAGAGGGAAATTCACAAGAGATAACTGATAACTGACATCCATAAAACATGGCACGTGGAACTAGAATAGTCTACACCAGTGAGTGAAATAAAGGGTCCAGTTCGACATTCCAGCCACCTGAAGAAGGCAGGGGGGTACAACGGACGAAACGTTGTAATAAATATGGCGACAAAGATGAGGCCAATAGTCCGAATAATGTAAAAATTGTATCAATTTCCTGATGGCCATTATTTTTTTCGAGCATCAGGCATGTGTGATACGAAACTGGTTTTAGCAACATTTGGTTGATTTACCCGCACATCGTTGTCTCCCGCACTTGCTCGATTTAAACACCATTGTGTTTGTATGGAACATGTCACAGGCGATATTAAAATTATTGTTATTATCATATTTAAAATTTACCTATTCCTCATAATTTCGGCTCAGATTTAATAGGATCAGGCAATGAAATAAAATAGTATGTTCGAATATTAATGCTAGGGAATAGGTTATTAGCAATTTCAATGCGTCTTCGTCTGTGTAAATTATATTCGTTTTATATTCAGAAGCAGATGCGTTGAAAGTGTCATGATTTACGACTCAGCTATTATTAATAAAGAACCGGGCGATTTCGATTTGTACTCTGTTCTTGCTAAACGATTTACTGATACAAGGAAGAATTCATAAAACTCAAAACAAGTAATTAAGTAATTAATAAATAAAACTAAGTGTAAATTAGTTAAAATCAAATTTCTATAACGAGTCAGCCCAAGCAAGAATCAAGCATCCAAGCGCTCATCGTGAATAACGTTTTCTTTTCTATTTCGATATTCGTTGATTACTTAGTAAACTCCATAGTTTACCTTGACTTTACAGTTAACCCGAAGAATATTTATCAACCTTCTTAAATATAAAAATTTTGAATGCTTAATGATATTTTTACTTCTAAATATATCCTTACATTTACATTGGTAAAATCCATCCGAGGACGAAACGCGTTGGTAAAGAAACTTTTTCATTTTATATATATATATATATATATATATATATATATATATATATGTGTGTGTGTGTGTGTGTGTATATATATGAAAGTGAACCTTGAAGTTAGCACACAGAGGCGACAGGTTATTTCAAGCTGGACGCAATCGTCAGGCCGCGAATGTTGGATTTTTCTTGGACTATTTATATATATGGGTCAGTGGTGCATTGTGGGTAATCTATTCTGGTGGTTATATTTGCAGGAGTGGATTTATTGTTTATTTGTTTATTTAATTGTTTGGGTTAATTTATTTTACTTGTTTTTTCATTTTGTATTATTTATTCTTTTTCTTTCAAAGACAATAAATAATATAAAATGAAAATGAAAAACAAGTAAAATAAATTAAGCCAAACAAATAAATAAATAAACAAGCCACCCCCGCAAATATCCGCGCGAATATCCACAATGCACCACTGACCTACATATATGAATAACCAAGAAAAAACACAGAATTCGCGGCCTGTCGCCTCTGAGTGCTGACTTCAATGTTCGCTTTAATATTTATATTTACATACGCTCTATCTCTGATGTTGAGCACTTTATCCCACAAATACTGTACACCTTAAAACTATATTTCTTCATACACAGTGTAACCCGGATAAAGAGACCCGGATATAAGAGAAACCTGGATATAAGAGAGATTTTCTCTGGTCCCAAATTAGAGCCTGTGTTATCTAAACAGAATAGACCAAACCCGGATATAAGAGACTTCTCCGGTCCCGACAACTCTCTTATATCCGGGTTACATTGTATATATATATATATATATATATATATATATATATATATATATATATATATAAAATTATAACATATGAATGTTATAACGTCACTACAGAAATTACAATTCTCTTTCAACACTACTGGTGTTTTAACAAGAGATTGTGTTTATTGCAATATAAAGGGTTTTAATAATAGTAATTTTTGTAGTGATGTTATAACATGCTAATGTTTTAATTTTGCATAAATATTATTTGCTCTAATCAGTATTGCACACTCTTTTAAGAATAGTATTTTTAGTTATCGGAATTTTATTCCATCTGTGCTATATGTATATTTGTGTGTGTATTGTGTGTGTGTGATAAAATCTTGTTTTATGGTATGCTATACTTATGGATTACAGAGCTCACTATCGGTGATAGAGTGTAGGTAAATATAAATGGACGTTGAAGTCAACACCCAGTGCTGACAGTCCTCACTATATATATATATATATATATATATATATATATATATATATATATATATATATATATATATATATTAATTGGTGCAGAATATGTAATATTATAAGAAGTAATCGTCCAAAGAATTAACCAGTGAAGTTAATGTGATTAATGGTGGGCGAAATCACTTCGCTAACAGATCAACAAAATATTAACTTAGTAACATCTTTCTGAATGACTCGAGCGTTATATTTAAAATTATGAAACGGATTAGATGTTTTCATACAGTTACTTTTGAAGAACTCCGCTCCTTCATCGTCAGATATTAAAAATAAATGGATTGCAAGCCGAAAATGTTTGTTTTTTTGTTTTTTTAAGACATCTTTCTAAAAGCTTTTGTATTTGAAGATCTGATGAATTGGGACCATTTTTACGACTATAATGAAATGAATTATTACCACATGAAGTTTTATTGTTTGTGTCTCTTATAATAATAATTATTGCTCTGTTTCTAACATAGACCTTCCTGGATTTATATCCTTTTAGAAATATCCATAGTGATCAATAATATTATCATTACATACACACACACACACACACACACACACACACAAACACACACACACATATATATATATATATATATATATATATATGTAATTAACAAATAGGAGACTTCATAAAGCCATGGTAATCTTTTTTTCGCAAAATCGAGAAGTTGTGTTTTAATATAGTTCCAAAATGATGGAATGGAGGTATATGCCTCTAGGAGATGCGATAGTAGTAGTAATGCCTCCTTGTTCAACGGACAAGTGAAGGTATTGAAAATGATTTTGCGAAATAAAATATTACAATGTCTTTCTGAAGTCTCCTATTTGATAATTAGTTATCACATGCTCTGTCATTACATTGAGCTCTCGGATTTATATCCTCCCTGGAATTATTCATGCGTATAACCAATCATATATATATATATATATATATATATATATATATATATATATATATATAATCCAGCACTATATGTGGGACAAGCACACGATAGTCCAATATGAGCTTTTTAATGGTATTCACAAAAGCAAAGAATAATGGGCATATAGAATATTTAGAAAACATCGTCCAAGAAAAGGAAAAGCTAAATATGAACTTTCATGTAGACGGACGAATAGTGGCAACTACAGGCAGAGAGAAAATGAGGAGCAGGACTAATAGTAGATAAATACAAGAGGAAATGTATTCCTGGATACTTACAACTGTCGGACAGTGTTATTCTAGCAAATAAAATGGTAGTTCAATAATATGTGACACCATTTAGGGTTGGTAGAAGGAGAAAAGAAAAAGGAAAGAGAAAAAAAAGAAAGGCGAGAGTTAAATTTAGATGATAAAAAAAAGCCATCACGAAAGGGACATTAAGCGGTGTTATTTTGACAAGGAAAAATGGTGAAAATTTTTATTGCCATTGTCGAGAATTCTAAATAGATAAAAATTAACTGTGTCATGGTGGCGAACTTATATTATCGGGAATAGATAACGCCAGCATGTGAAAGCGTCTAATGGGCCAACTGCTTGGTGATGGCGAAAAGCTAATTGACGAATTCCAGGTTGACCAGCTCGCCTCAGAGACAGAATTCTAAATAGATAAAAATTAACTGTGTTGTCCGTTGGCCACACACGAGTTGCAAAAATAAAGAAAACCCAACCATAGTTTAAGTCTTTGTCGATGGGAGGGTGTCGTTGGACAAGGCATCTGGGTTGTGTTGAAATTTGACTATGACAGCGAAACTATTTTATCAGAAATCGGCACCAAGAATACAAATACGGCTAGGATAGCGAAATTACCTATCGGGACGAAAAGTTGGCTGTGTTTCGCTAGATGACCACCCACTTGATAATTGGCGAAAATCTCATTGATAGGTACCAGGTGACATTGAGGATAAGAGCTGCGATTAAGGAACCACACTACGAAAGAAAAGAGAAAGAAAGAAGGAAAAAGGAAAAGAAAAGATTTTTTTTTTTCTTCGAGCAAGATTTTTTTTTTGAAAACAAGGCTAGGCTGGTCACACCCACACTGCTGAGCGCCCATTGGATGAATGTCGGAGGTGATCATGTGATGCAGGGGGGAGGCCTGCTGGCACCCATTGAGGGTATATGTATGGGATGTCACTGCGAGAGAGAGGGAAAACCGTTGACGTCCTCTGAGGGTATGGTGAGATACCCATATGAGAACAGATGAAGGTGGGAGTAGGAGAAGACTTCCAAAAATGGAAAGGAGTGGAAATTTCCTGACCGAATACAAAGAAGTGGCCTGTGGATTTAGAATTATCAAGGAACCTCAAACCCCGACGAGCCCACCCCGGTTTGGGTCGGCGTCCATATAAGCAAAGTCGCAGCGAGCGAAAATCAGTTTCAGATTCGAGTTCTTTTTTTCCAGAGTTTCCAGTTCCATTGAGTTCGAGTTTAAGTTGAGAGCTCTGAAGACCCACCACACATTAGCTGACTAAGATTCACGCAATTCCGAACTCATCTTCTAACCAAGAACAATTTATTTTTGAAGAACGACTTAGACTCATACCACCAAAACAAGTTTTACGGATATCGCCTGAAGACACAACAAGAACCAGTTTCTTAAAGAACAGACAACTTAAGATGTTAAGAATCGCCTAACAAAAACAACGTGTCACGTATCCATATAGCGGGTTGGGAAATAGACACAGTACTGTATCCAGAAACCAGATATAAAATATTGTTCTCCTTTTTAACACATTTGAACTTTTCGAGTTGTTATTTTATTTTATTTTACATCTATTTGTGCGATATCGCCCTTATTCGAACTCGACTTGCATTACGGCCCCGACGACTGATTGATTTCGTCTGCCTAAGATCAATTCACAACGTGGGTAGGTAGACTGGAAATCAAAGTAGTTACTTCGGTAACCAGACGTTGGAGGCGAGTTGGGAACGACGAGGCTGATATCGAATCTAACCAGATTCCCATCCGAATCACCAAAAGGTTAGAACGTCACATTTGGGTGCCGCGACCAATACCAAGCCAGTTGGTCGTCACAGGACGGGATAGCACGACTGATGCAGACAGGCGGACGTCACGTTTGGAGCGGTGACACCCGCGGCGGGGGAGGGGTGTCACAAATATAACCATGATAGTAGTTCGTCCTCCAACGTCACAGAACCCGAAAGAAGAATTAAATTTTGCAACATATTCGATAATGCCAAAAACCAATGAAAATCACAGGAAAATATCACCATCTTGATGGTCCGAAATGCATATGTAAGTGTTGAGCAAATTACTGGAATATTCGACAGGTATGGACTTGCGTCGCGAAATGCATTAGGACAATTGATTAATTGTTGCATAGCAAATAACTAATTGATCAATTGTCGCATAGCAAATAACAATTGATCAATTGTCACATAGCTAATAACTAATTGATCAATTGTCGCATAGCAAATAACTAATTGATCAATTGTCGCATAGCAAATAACAATTGATCAATTGTCGCATAGCAAATAACTAATTGATCAATTGTCGCATAGCAAATAACAACTGATCAATTGTCGCATAGCAAATAACAATTGATCAATTGTTGTTGCATAGCAAATAATTAACTTATAAGCTAAACTTTTTTTAAGAATATCTATTACATCTGCTGACCCAGAAATTCCCATGGATTAAGTAGACTACTTAACTGTATGTTAATCATTGTCAAATACAAATCTACACTTTATAAAATAAAATAACTGTGGGCACCATCATCTCAAGGTCATGTATGAACAAATGCTAAAATTACGGAAATTAAAACAAGCAAAAGTAACGTCTAAACCAGTGGTTTCCATCCGATTTTGAACGATACCCCACTTTGGTATTTCTAAAATTATGGTGCCCCCACCTTGTAACATTTAGTTCTCACATATTCAAAATTCTACTGCAAATTACGGGAAAAGGTTAAAAGGCCATTAACTTGGTCTCTAAACAAGCCTCTAAAGACCATGGCGTCAATGAAAGAGAAACATTTAAAAAACGAAAAGACAGTTAAGTATATATAGTTTCAAAACATTTAATAGAGAACTGAAAGGAAGAAATATAAAATATTTGAAAGAAAGCTTATTCTGTAATATACTTTAATCCTTTTAATCATTAAATAATAATGCAAAATGAAATTTGAGCTCACTAGAAAAGAATTCACTGTTAATAACTCATTCTCAAATTGACCCCTTATTCTGTTGGTATAGCAAACCGAAGGGTGCACATCCTACACCTGCCCCCCACCCAATTTATTACCAGGACCCATCAGTGGGGCACGCGACCCACGTTGGGAATCTTTGGTCTAAACTGTAATATAAAAGAATCCAGAACGATTCACTTTATAATCAAGGATATGCTGAAGCAAATGTAGAAACCTGTTAAAGACTTGTAGGGAAATGCAATGGATTTTAGTGATATCGTTAAAATCCCCAATTCTGAACTAACACAGGCTCACAGAATATTTGACTCCTTTTTTTGCACACATGTTGGCTCCAGATTTTAATTTCTACATTCGTATATATTAATCAATCAGTGATATCATATTGAACGCGCTGTAGACTTTGTATTTTCAGACTTTTAATATTTGCTGCATGCAATGAAATTTTGTAGGATCACTTCAGAAAATGATCAGTAAATATTTTCCCTCCTCACAATAGATATTTAAAACTTGCAAAAATAATTATAAGCCAATAAACTTATGAGTTTAGTAAATTCTAACTTTTAGATATTTCTTATAAATATTGTGATGTTAAGTTAGTAAATCATTTTTTCAGTTAATATTTGTTGTACAAGCTGAAATTCACTAACCTTAATTAATTACTCACATTTGTGCATATTTATTCGAGTATACTATATTACAAAATATGCAGATAGAGTTTGTTTACAAATGCAAGCCTGCTACTATGAAATTACACGCGTACATAAAACTACCTAAATACGTGACATTCCCATAAGTAGACGCATTCTGTTTCTTGTATAATAACGCACTTGATTCGGTTGTATTGTAAAAACAAACAAAAATATATTTGGGAAGTTGTTTCGCAAAGAATCTTTGTGAGTCATTTCTTTCACTTTGAAAGAATATTAATACTCAATAATAAAAATTATTTAAATTTGTAGAGCCGTGTTAAAGATCGTCTATGCCTTCGGTTACCTTCGCCTGTTCTTCTACACAATTAAGGGAGAATATAAAAGTTTAGAAGTGGTCAGTAACATGTTTGATCGAACATGAATAAAAGTTCCCCTGAAGCTGAAAGAAATTGGTCGTTCACTGTAGCTTAATTTGCATACGGAATCTACTTTCTTTGGATCGTGAATCTATTTTCGTCAGGTCCAAAATAAAAACTATATTCTAAACATCTAAAATTTAATCACGTGGTCTTTTGTTAATATGCTAGTCTTTTATTTTTTGTTTTGCGGTTAACCAAGAAAACAGGCGTCATTAATTTTCAGTGCCTCTCAAAACGAGCAAATCGTACACCAAATCATTTTTTTTTTTTTTACCTGAATTGTGCACGACTTGACTTCTTGCACGAGTTCCATATCTCTAGTTTGTTTTCCAGGTGTTAGATAGAAAGCACCTTCTTGTATTTTCTTTGGTGCGTTAATTCACATTTTCTTTTCCTTTTCAAAACTCTCACTTCTCATGGTTTCAGTTTTCCTTCTTACGAACACAATTTTTGTGAATTCAGAACAATATATGCAATGCATATAATGCCTCCTCATGACAATCGCTAAATCTAGACTAGGTGACCAGCGATATAGCTAAATGGGTTACGTTCAAAGCACTATCACTTGATATACGATACGATAGTATAGTAGAATTAATTTGTGGAACTGCTATTTAAAACAAGATGCTCATGGCCCTCATAGAACCTCTTAATCCTCCAAATCCACGTTTACATGTGGTCTGCGAGAAATTTTAGTTTAGTTTTAATTCCAGTCTAATACAGGGAATTTAATACACTTACCTTAATTTCTAACCGATTTTTTTTTTTTGATATTTTTTCTAATAATAAGTGAAATCGACGAATTCATCCATATTGGCAAATCTGTCAATACAACATAATTTTCTTTGTTAAAAATCTTTCAAAAAGAAATTATTCTATTCTGAGGCGTTATCTGAGAAAAATGTCTGATTTCGAATCTAATAAGAATTGAAATAAATATATCGCAGAAAAAATATTTTAACATACATATGATTGTTCTTATGGGGTGTTGACACATTTATTGACAGCCAGATACTTGGAAATTTAACTAAAAATGAGATAATCATAATAAGGCCATATATGGAATTATTAAGATTATCTCATTGCAAATGCTTTTTTATGTGAACTTTTGGTTACACATTAATCTTAGAAATTATAATATTTTAAGCATTCTAATATTTCATAAAATTTTATGAAATTTCATATTGTAGTTTTACTTAAAAGTTGCTTTCTTATTTTCTGCAAATATCGTGTATGGATGTTTGTATTTACAAAACCGACAAATCAGAATTTTTAACGCAAAAAAAGCGCTCACAATTTAAGGTCATATACTGGCGTAAAAAGAACAAGGTTTTTAACCCGGATTATATAATTATAGGATTATATAATTATATATTATATATATATATATATATATATATATATATAATTATAGCATTACATAATTATATATTGTATATTACATATTTATAGGATTACATAATTATATATTGTATATAGTATACAATTATAGGATTGCATAATTATATATTATATATATATATATATATTATATAATTAAAGGATTACATAATTATATAAATCAATTATGTTCAAAGCCCTTTCACTCCTAATTATATAATAGTATCGTAAAATTCATTTGTGGATCTGCTATTTAAAACAAGAAGCTCATGATCCTCATATGGAAGCATAGAACTTCTTAATAATCCAGTTCCACGTTTACACGCGGTCCGAGAGTAATTGATGATATGTTTGGTTAAATTAATATGTTTTGACTTCTGCACCAGTTCGACTTTGACATGAGCGAATAGCTTCTTCATTCAACAACTGTTGATAGCATCACTTATAAACAATTTACAAAGACGAACTACGAGGCTGTAGATCTGGAGGAAAATGGAATGGTCCCAGCATACATAAGTAGTGCCCCACGTCTTGCCGTCTTTTCCGTTAGATCGATCGATCTGTAATGAAATTAACGAAAAGTCGATATCAATCCAAGCTACTGAGGTACGGCATTAATCATGGCTTGGAATGGTTTCGGGAAACGATTTCAGTTTCAGCGTAATTATCCACAGTGCACGTTCATCGAGGCACTAATGACGCCCATGACATGTTTGTCATCAAGTGACCATCATAGGCTAACCGTGAAATACTTTAACTGTTGCCAGCGATCGCAAGGAAAATAATAGGCATAATATGTGGGAAATAAAGGAGAGAATGACTGAAAGGTTAAACTAACTACATGAGGAGAATATCTTTCCAACAGAAGAATTGGAATCATTTAAGGGGATTTTCTATGGCCACTGATCTTCGTAAAACAAGCTTTATTTATGGATATTCAAAGAGATTCTTAGTGGTACAAAAGTTAAATATAGAATAAAACGCGGAAAAAAGTTGCCAAAAAACGATAAAATATATTATATATCGTCTTGAACGGGCGGCTTTTTGATCGGCATTTAACAATGAGAATGATGCGTTATATTAAACAATAAAAAGAAATTAAAATTACTTCGTAGTGATTCAGAGTAAGCATCTACAACTCTGACGCTAGGCAGACGACTGAAAAGATCGGATGCTAAGTAAACAGAAGTGGAGGCATGTAACAAGAGAGAACGGACTTATACAGAAAGCAACTGAAAGTACCTCAGATATAAGATAAGAAAACGGAAATGGTGAAAATTAATATTTAAAAACACATGGCACAGTAGATAAAGCCGTTAATTAGATCCAGTGACAAGACCCAAAAAGTGTGAGTTCAATACCCGGTTAAGGCAGTGGAATACTTGGAGAGGGGAATTAACAGGAGATAACTGATAACTGATATCCATTAAACATGGCACGTAGAACTAGTACAGTCTACCCCAGTGAGCGAAATAAAGAGTTCAATTCGCCATTTCAAGACACCTGAAGAAGGCCGGAGCGTACAAAGGCCAAAACATTGTAATAAATATGGCGACAAAGATGAGGACAATATTTCGAATAATGTAAATAATGTACATAATACCTCATCTCAGAAATATAGACAGATATTTTTTAAAAAATAAGTAAGAGAAAAAAAGAAAGTTCTCGATGTAAATCCTCTTAAGCGGTCAGTGTTTTGATGAAACGTTATCAAAGGGGGTCGTTATTAAATTTAAAAGATCAAATTTTAAAGATTGTTTTTACGGTGTTTCGTCGTCGTTTTGAAGATGAAATACCGTAAAAATAATCTTATTCTTTTCACGAGATAGAAAAATGTTCAAACTTGACAAAAATTTCATGCAATAAAAATTCAAGATAACATTCTTATACTCTGTGCCGTGACCCTTCAGAACAGGGGTCGGCAAGTGGCACGCGTACCACAAGTGGCACGCCAAGCAATTTCCAATGGCACGCAGCCGCAAATGACATCACGAAGTCCGAATCAATAACTACTTCAACGCAAGAAGATATTTAGCTGTTTCAATTTTAATATATACTAAAGTATATATACTATATATTACTATATAAAATATATTGTAGAACAGGTATATTGACCTTGACTTGTATAATAAAACGTATGCTGTTAGCACACTGAATGATTTTAAAACCCTACATCGGCAGGTAAGGAAGCAAAAGGTTTTAGAACGTGGGTGGTCGAAAGCAAGGTGTATTGGAATAGGGAAAGCTGGCCTACCAAAAGCTAAGCAAAGTATTAAGAACAGGATTTTTTTTGTTAGAAACGAAGACTAGAGAACTATGGTTATTTCCTTGACACCGCTATTTTTATGCACTTTATAATTCATAAGTAGAGTTTATTTGCAATTTTATAAAAATATAAATACTATGCGAAATTTATTATTTATCTTTTATAAAGATTTATTATGCATCATTTTATGACGAAATAAATTTGAAAAAAAATAGTTTTATTGAAATATTTATCAGGAGGGATTTTTGTCTCAGAAAATTATTTAGCATAAAAGACCAAGTCGGGCGAATTCGGAAATGAAGCGAAGTGCGTACAGGCAAATTCGAACGACAGGTTTTGAAGAAAGGAAACACAACACCCGTTTGAGTTCAATTAATTTACTTCAAGGAAAAAAAAAGTTGAAAGTAAAAAGGTTATATGTGTGTTTGCAAACAAAGTGCGTTTGCGGACTTAGCTTGTAGATGCTACAGCGGTCAGTCTGTTACGGTGATAGTGGGCTTCTAAGTAGCAGTCCTAGCTTCCCCTGGGTTGCAGGCTCGTATCCGGATTGGGCATGTCGATATCATTGTCCGTCTAGGGTTCGGGTAAAGGCAGTTCGTCACACAGAGTGCAAGACACAGGTCGACGGGTCAAGGCCAAAAGCCAGTCGAAAAGGAAAGCGAACGAAAGGAAAGTCGGACTTTATATATGCGTTTGCCGAGGTTGACTTCTGGAAGGGCACTGAATGGGCCTCATTTCGACCCATTACCGGTAAATTGCGATAATTAAAATCTACAATTTTTTTGAAATATGTTAACCAATTGCAATGCAATATTCATTATTTACCATTTTGTAATTAAAAGTCTACGAGAAGTTTAATATATAATGTCTATAAAATATAGAAAAAGAATATTTTAATAAGCATTATTTTTCCGAAAAATATATATTTTCTTCTCAAAGTATTTTATATCTCAGATTACTTTTTTGTTTTAACTTTCGAATAATGTTTATAATAGCGATCTATAGAAATCCAGGGACTGAGATTTTATATTTTATGGGTTCTCTTCTCTCAACACATTTTTGAAAAATATAACTGTGAAATCTTATTGTTAATTTTTCTAAAGATGCCTAGAAATCCTGCCAATAGTTTATTTATTACCAGCCAGTTGCAGACTGATAAAGATATCTCTATCTATAAAAGGCAGGATATGTGTGTGTGTGTGTGTGTGTGTGTGTGTGTGTGTGTGTGTGTGTGTGTGTGTGTAACGAATGCACGGCTGCAATTTTCGACGGATTTGCACCAAAATTTACATGCACATGCTCCAAGTTAGCGAAGACCGACTTTGCATTTCCCAACTCCCATCGATAGTGGAAATAATCGATGTTTTCATGCTTCTACGACAGTTTTCATGTAGTTTGCGGCCATTTTGTACTGGCCAGAGTGAGAGCCAATAGCTGGCTGCCACGAATAGGCAGGAAGATTCTATTGGCCAGCATGAGAGCCAACAGCTGACTGACACGAATATTAACTAGCATGCTAGCAAGCAAAAAAATTCGATAGCTGCATTCGTCACAAGTGGGAAAAATTTAAATCTGCATGGCACTTTACTCCAATTGGCTCATTCGCTTGCTTAAACTCAACGTTGATTCTGATTCCGCAGAACTCGGTTGGGTGTGAAAAAGTAAACATTCTTTTTTCATTCGGTTATTCCAGTTAAGAGTCCTTTTTTAAAGCTGATCGTTTTGTGTTCATTTTGTTTAGTTCTTTTTTCGTAACAGATTTAATGTTTAGTATAGAGCTTAGAAAAAATTCGCAGTAAGGCATGTAGCAACATCAGCATGGCAAAGGGCACTCCTTTAAAGAAAAGGAAGGGCAAAAATATTTTAAGTCAAGTGATAGCGATTGCTGTATGAGTCGTACGATTTTTGAATTAAGCACGGGCAACGCTGGACAATGCTGCTAGTTGTAAATAAAGTGTGAGCACAAACAACTTGAGTAAAGCAAATGGTGAAGATGGGGAACTGTGTTCTTTGGAACGGTTGGAAAAAACATCGGCGAATTACCATTCTTTAGAATGGTAAATGATAAAGATTTCATTATAGTTGGTTGATATATATTTATAACTTACTAAATAGGGGGTGGGGCATTGACGGTGTAATGGTTAGAAAGCTTTATCGCGAGTCTTATTACGAATGAGTAGTGATTTTGATACTCACTGGGTACTTCATATTTTTGGCCCTATACAACAATCTAAGCTGCGCTTCATACTTTTCGAATAAAAGGTTTTCATGTTTATTTGTTTATAAAATTGTAAATGATAATCGTTACATTATATAAGTCTCGCAAGATGAATTACGACAGAGTAAGGATTTCGATCCTCACTGGGTACTCAATACTTTAGGCCTTGTGCCACATCTAATCTGCTCTTAGTAATTTACTCTAAATTTTCTTTATGTTTATTTCTTTATAAAATTCTAAATGATAATTATTGCATTATATGTCGTTTCACATTTTAGAATTTTGTAAATATAATTTTGTTCTTGTAAAAAATAAATATTTTTGTTCTAAATTCTCAAGAACAAAGAATATATATAATTTCCTTTGTATTTGTTTTGGTTTTATTAAAATTCTAATCATCGCTTTTATTGTTTTAAATAAACATTGCTGAAGAGATGAAGGTAGTATAAAATAATAGTGACATCAAGAGAAAAAATCCTTTCATACATCGTTTTATTGAGGGCATGAAAATTTGCCAACATGCACAAATTAATTAAAATAACCACATTAGTTTCCTTTCTTTCGCCCCATAGGGTTAGTTTTGGAGTGGGAGGGTGTATTCGATTTTAGTTCTTTCCTTAGATTAAGTTATGTGCAGTGGTGTGTAGTAATATGAATCTATTTTCGGGGTGTATGATGGCATTTTTTGGCCTTCAAAAATATTGCGTCTTCCGTGATTGCATCAGATTTTATCACGACCAGACACCATTGTCTCGACTGTCGATTAGTTGTCCTACAGCCATTGTCTGCGATGGACCTTACTGCAGAGTAGCGTACGAAATTTGTAAAGCTGCACGAACACACTGGCAAACCTTAGCAGTGAGCAAATCAAAATACTATAAACTGACACGGAAACTCTCCTGATTTAAATCCAATCGATAATCTGTGATCACTCTGCAAGGAACGACTTTTGGAATGGAGATACGAATTGTTAACATATATTTACAAAAACATGTGGGTCGGAGTTAGCAGGGAGGCAGAAGATTGTTAAGGTGGGAGAAGGGAATAAAATGATTAAGTTTTAACTTAGTATAAGTCCGATTACCCATATTAGCTAATATGAATTTATTTTCAGTGTGCATGATGAAATTTTTTTGGCCTTGAAAATTATTTTCATCACGCCTAGACACTATTGTCTCTACTGTCGATTAGTTGTCCTACGATCATTGTCTGATACTGAACCAAACGTACTTTACTCGATCGATATTCCGATAATGGATATTATAATATTGATTTTAGGAAGTTAAAATTTTAAGTCGTAGTCGTATAATGTATTTATTAACTAATTTTAATTAAAATATATACATACAGAGGAACTTTTACACACGTCTGATACAGGAAGAGATTGCTCATGTGCTTCTATAAAATGCCAAAGTTACCAAAGATTTTTGCAGGGACTTACTCAAAGATAAATAGTGGATACAGCAGGCAAACCCATAGATCCCTAGGGTATTAGAAGCACAAAATCTGACTAATAGACGTTTGCCGGAAGTTATCTCTAAATCTCCTGGCATCTAAATCCTCTACACGAAGGCGATATTCTTGGAAACTTCATGTATAAACTATGGAGATCTTTTCATATAATATGACAAGGAAACAGATTGAGTTAAGATTTCCAGAGCACGATACGTTCTTGTTGACATGAAACAGATCACGTACTTATGGAAATATAAAAATGGCACCTCTAACTTCATCACCGTAGCATCCACTTCTGCACTTCTTTCGGTTTAGCGTTCTATATTAAGTTATGTGCCAGCTAAACTCAGCCACTCGCCCTAGAAATGTCTTTTTAGCGTCCATCTCTAAATGGATTTTTCCTTAAAATCACGCCAACCTATGAAGATCCTACTGGAGGACACAGAAAAATATGACCTTTTACTACATCACACCAAAAGAAATACTTAACAAATTTGTAGCATATTTTCAATAAAGGAAAAAAAATTAGGATAATAAAAATTTAAAAAAGACAAAATTTCTTTAAATGCATGCGCTTTCTGGGCCCCTCCAGACATTCTGTTTTCACATCCAGACTGAGCCCTAGTCACGGCTCTCTATCTTCCTCCTCCTCCTACTACTAATAATAATAATGATGCGCCAAACTTATCTGCAGTATGTGGACCAAAAATCAAGAATAGAACGTCTAGAATTGGCCAAAATATGAAACAATGGTTTAGTTGGTTGATTTTTTTGTAGCGGCATATCAACACCTATATGCCGAAACCTAAATATTTTGAAAAAAAATTATGGCTTCAACTAAATATATTTTGGAAGCAATTGCATATCCTCAACTACAAATAAACTGTATTGTTAGTTATTTTACTATAAATATGTATTACTGGTATTTTTACTATAAAATATATTTCGTACTTTCACAGTGTTTTGTAATTGTTTAGGGGTTAACTGTTTGCTCATAGTTGGGATCATAACAGGTGCTACCACCCCAGATCAGGATGGACCTGGGAACAACAGTAATTAAGAGGTGATTTCACGATTCTCAAGACCTGCAATCTCCTGATCAAAGGCTTTGCTGCCGGATGTAGTTTATCCTCATATCCATAGCCAAAAACACTATACAAGGTGTCCCAAAAGTCAGTATACATTTTTAGTGAATTCCTAAAAATTACATAAGAAACTGATTTTTTTATATTTTTAGTATCAACATTAGGAGACATTTCAGTTATACTTGCAAGATTTACCATCAGCTTCCAACGCCTTCAGGACTAACTTCAGCCAGGCTCGGTCGCTGGCCTTGGTTGCAGGCCTCGGTCGCAGGACTCGGTCGCAGGCCTCGGTTGCAAGCCTCGGTCGCAGACCTCGGTCGCTGGCCTTGGTTGCAGGCCTCGGTTGAGGACTCGGTCTCAGGCCTCAGTTGCAGGCCTTGGTCGCAGACCTCGGTCGCAGGCCTTGGTCGCAGACCTCGGTCGCAGGCCTCGGTTGCTGGCCTCGGTTGCTGGCCTCGGTTGCAGGCCTCAGTTGCAGGCCTCGGTCTCAGGCCTCAGTTGCAAGCCTTGGTCGCAGACCTCAGTCGCAGGCCTCGGTTGCTGGCCTCGGTTGCAGGCCTCGGTCTCAAGCCTCAGTTGCAGGCCTCGGTCTCAGGCCTCAGTTGCAAGCCTTGGTCGCAGACCTCGGTCGCAGGCCTCGGTCTCAGGCCTCAGTTGCAAGCCTTGGTCGCAGACCTCGGTCGCAGGCCTCGGTTGCTGGCTTCGGTTGCAGGCCTCGGTCTCAGGCCTCAGTTGCAAGCCTTGGTCGCTTCAGATATCCCCCCACCCCTGTAACAGTGGTTGTGTTACCGGATATATTGCTGAAAAATAGTCCAATCATCCCAGTGGAAGACATAGCACATCAAACCACCACCTTCAGAGAGTGATGTTCATGCTTGAGGATTTCTACTGGGTTTGATTTCCCCCCAAATTAGATAGTTGCGTCGGTTTACCCAAACAGAGAGATAAAAGACACGGCGCTGAACTATAATTTTTGCAAGAGATGAGGGCTGTTTTGGTAATGCTAGGGAATTGACTCACACATTTCCAAACGAGCCCTATAATCTTTTGCGCGAAGTGTTTGAACAATCTAAAGTCGGGTATGGGTTTATCACTTTCCGAAACATCTTCTGAATCGTGATTTTGTTCATACTGAATTCTAGTGCAGCATTCCGGATGGACTTTCCCTTGGTTTGCGCGAAAGCCTGTTCCAGGAGTTCGGTGTTATCATCAGGAGGACCACAAAAAAGATCAGTGGCAATAGATCCTCTCGGCATGGTAAAAAATGAATGGAAAAAAACCTGCCAATTCGGCAACTACAAACTCTGGAACATCTTCTCGTTTGCCCTATTCTTGAAAATCCATGTACATTTAATGACCTCGAAACCGTAACACCTAAAGTAAGTGTTTGTGCGCAACACTTGATGGACGTAGTGTATCGACTTGATCAAAAAAAGAAGACTGAAGTATCACATAAAAATAAAAACAGTTTTTGATGCGAAGAGATAAAAGTTGGTATAACCTGGTTTTGTGGGATATAGTTTAGACTAGGCTATTTTATACTCCGAGGTTAAAAGTATGCTAGCACCAATCAATCATACACCGGTGGTAATTCTTAACTAGAATAAATTATACCCGGTTATATTCTGAGAGTGACATAATTTAGGCTTCTGTGCTTGTGGTTTTGCATTGATAAGGTGGTAGTCCTAAGTTTTGACATTTCAAAATAATCCGTAATATCTTTTTCGTTTTCCAGAGAAAACGAAGTTATGCCGTCTATAGTAATGCCATTTGTTTATATGGTCAAACGCAAGAAATTTGCACAGTTCTCAGTGCATTGCTGTTCCTACTCTTTTCTGGTTATGCTTATAATTCTATGGAACTAGCTTCTTCTGTTCAATTATACTGAGTTTCACAGTCTCACCTCTTTCTCTCCTTACTTCTTTATTGGCCTATTTCGAGATTATTCATGCATCAAACGAATAGTTATTAATTAAAAAAATAGTAATTAATGTATAATATTATCCATAACTACATGTACAAGAATGTCGTTTTTGATAAAAGTTAAAAATTCCCCTAAATACGTAAAAAAGCGTATATGTTCGAAAATTCCTTTTTTCCACAATATAACTATTTCTGCTATGTTATAAGACTATTACCTAAACAATAATAATACTGAATATTTTTTAAAACATTAAATTATATTTAATCACATCTTCTTAATATCTGTCGCGATCTGTTAAAATAAAGAAAACATGAAATATTAGCAAAATGGTTATAATAATTAGTAATTAATGTATACATTTAAATTTATTAATTAATAAGATCAGAAGAGTCAAAATAGCTTTTGTATTTGAATTTTAGTAAGAAACTTTGTGTAGTTCTTAAATTTAATTTAAAATCTTTTTCATCATTTTCATCGAAATTAAGTTATCCACGACTTAGAAGAAAAAATATAACGAACTTCGCCACATTCCTTGTTTTTGCTGTTCTTATGAAGAACGTATTTCAAATATTACATCATATGATATTATTTCTTTTATATCAGGCCTTTTCTATGGGATGCTAAACAAATATTAAAAGTTAAAAAATACCCTATATACGTAAAAAATGCTTATATTGGCGAAAATTCCTTTTTTCCACAATGTTGTTATTTGTGCTATGTTATAATGCTTATTAACTAAACAATAATAATATTGAATATCTTTTTAAACATTAAAGTATATTTAATCACATTTCCCTAATAGCTGTTGCGATCTGTTAATTAAAAAAAAAACTAGAAAGAAACGCAAGCAGGCAAAAGATGAACAGAACAACGAGAAGTGTGTAGAGATAGAAAAAAATGGAACAGGCAACAAACAAGCGTAAAAGGATAACAGAAAGAACAGGACAGAACATATGCTCCTCAACAAGGAAAAAAAAATGAACGCTCATGATCGAAAAAAAAAGGGATGGAACGAATACATCGTATTTCAAATATTGCATCATATGATATTATTCCTTTTATATCAGGCCTTTTCCATGGGATGCTAAACAGATATTAAATGTTAAAAATAACCATAAATACGTAAAAAAAATGCATATAGAGCTATTTGTACTATGTTGTAATGCCTATTAACACAGAATAATGTTTTAAAATAATAAAGTATATTATTCACATCTACCTAATAACTATCGCGATCTTTTAATAAAAAAAAACAAAGATATTTAACTGTTTCACTTTTAATATATAATAAAGGATATACACTATATATTTCTATCTAAAATATATTGTAAAACAGGTATATTGATTTTGTCTTGTATAAAAATACGTATACTGTTGGCACACTGAATGATTTTAAAACCCTAAGTCAGCACATCGTTAGCAAAACGTTGCCGACCTCTGCTCTAAAGTATAAAATGAAACATTAAAAAAATATGTGACAATATGAAACAGAAGCGTTGTTCTCATTGAATGTTCCAAAAAATTGATTTGCTTAATTTTTTTTTCTCCTATTTGTAAATAGTGATTTAAACGTTTTATATTTAGACTTTTCTGTCGGTAGTCGTAAAACAAGACCCAGATAAAATCATTTAGGCCTCATTTTATGTGTATCCTAGACCAGGGGTCAGAAACCCAAGGCATGTGCGCAACTTGCGGCACACCAAGCAATTTCCATGGCTCGCTGCTACAAATGACATCACGAATTCCCAACTAATAACTATTACAGCGCCTCTAAATACAAAAACATGAATAAAAACAGAGATTGCTTTCTCCATTTCTCACTATACCATTGTCTAAATGCTAATTCTCCGCTGCTAGATAAGCTCACCTTGATCAAAATTTAAGATTTTCGATCTTCCATTTGATTGGCCAGATGTTGTATCCTTAATTCTGATTTGATGGTTTTGTTATTTTACTGAAACTACGCCTGCGTGTTTTTTACATTTCGGCATCTAAATGTCTAAGTTAACTACAGAAATTCCCCATATATAATACATCTTCATCCATAACACGCACCCCTAAAGTTGTGCTGAAAATGTGGGAAAATACTTCTACTCACGCATAATACGCATCCTTGTTTGGTAATCAAACCCTATAAATTGTACCTCTCCAATTTCATTATGGCCAACGACTCCTATTTTATTAAAAAATGGTTTTAATCATAGAATAATATTGTTCTAATTTAATTTTATGATAATTGTTATTTTATTTTACATTTGTAAGTATTGTTAAGTATATATGATCGTATTTGACATACTTATGGGGTCGCAATCGACGACTGTTAGTGTGAAATTGTCGTATGTTTGTGGTGGGTAGTCATTTTGCAACTGAAATCGACCTATGAAACGGCAATTTTTTAAAAAAATTGTTGCTGTGCATAATACGCACCCATAATTTTGCTTATTATTTTTTTTAGAAAAAATGCATTTTATACATGGGGAATTACGGTAATGATTTAATCCTGGCTACATCCACCCCTGCTTGGGAAAATATCTTTTCGGTTTTTGTAGGTGCAACATCATTTCTTTGAATGTTTTGGATTCTTCAGGGATTTTCCTAATCATTCAGTTTCTTTAGACTAATCCAATCATGACGGTAATAATGAGTACAATTAATAATTTCCTGATATACAATATCCAGGAAATATTCACAAAATTATCCCTGCATGCTTATAAAGGATTAATGATTGATATGTACCTATCTCCGAACCAATTAAATATTTACAGACAAAAGGATAAACGATGAATATTTATAGTACCAAGTCTTAATGTCCAGTATTTACCTCTCTTCGAACATAAAGTAAAACTAACCGGCATCTACATATCACTGAACCAAGTAAAAGGCCATATAAATATTCATCGTTTACAATTGATTCTATGGATAAATATTAGTCATTTATACGTGTCTCTATAATTTTTATTAATGTCTCTTGCTTCCTATTTTTGGTAATCAACCTTATTTAACAATGCGATGCAAAAATGAAGGGTTCTACTTCTGGCTAAGAATATGCTGCAAATGATGGAATGTACTTTTAAGCTCTCAACCGAAATCTTAACACGGGTTCATTCTTTGCAAGTTTTCTTAATTCACTCGGGATATTCGTGAACAGATAAACATTA
This sequence comes from Acanthosepion pharaonis, assembly GCA_903632075.3. Taxonomy (NCBI): domain Eukaryota; kingdom Metazoa; phylum Mollusca; class Cephalopoda; order Sepiida; family Sepiidae; genus Acanthosepion; species Acanthosepion pharaonis. The sequence continues at coordinate 1,450,424 of CAHIKZ030000768.1, forward strand.
CACATTAGTTTGTTAGCCAAAATCTTCGTTTTTCTGACATGATCTCAATATAGAATTATTTTAAACCAAAGCTGATATGTACAGGAATTCACTGCCTCCGTATTCACTGTACAAATGTTTTAAAAACGGGACAGTAATGGATATCGACTAGGATTGAGGAATCGGAGAGCCGAGTTCAAATTCCAGTCGAATACATTATATTTACTTACGTGCTAAAGGTATGAATGTTCTTCTTTCTCCCTCCAGCTATATGTAAATAGCAGAACAGACCTGGTTCTATAGCCTTGGATGTCAACTGGTCTATCGCAGAAAGAAATGGCAACGTACTGTGGGAAAAAATCTGCCTCGTCAGTCATGTATCGAAACATACATGATCGCCTAAGCGTGTATCAGGCACGGCACATAACTGACACAAATAGCAGTACTGCTATTTCGGAATGAATGCAGTAATAGTAAGTATGTTGGTTTTCTTTTAATGTTATGATCCTCCAAGGGGTTAAACTCTGAAATAAAAATATGAACGACACACTGTCGAATAGAAGAGAATATATATATATATATATATATATATATATATATATATATATATATATATATATAAAATATATATATATATATTCAAAGAAATAATCAAACATAGAATCAATCAGAAATATTAATGCGATTATTGGCGACATCCGTCGCTAGTAGTATAATGTATGCATTAAAATACTGTTAATTTATAGAGTGAAGTGATCCACGCATATAAAATTGATGTCTGTTGTTTTCAGTTTATGTGTTCTTAAAATGCTACTACTTACGAATAGTCTTCTATTCATCATCAGGCATGTGTTGTTTTTTCCTTATAAAATCAAAAACTTGAAGACGAAATAATTGTTTGTCGACCGAAAGATGTTTTTTTGAATATATGCTATTATTGACGGTTGCGTACGATCTCGGAACGTGCAAAGTTTTAAGTGAGAATTTTATTTAAATATTTCTTGTGATGTGTTAAGTCCACGTATTCTATTTTTACAAGTGTATTCAGTTAATATGTCATGAACTAAGCATATAGTTCCATAATATAGTGTAATGTCATAATAGTAGTTTTTTTTTTTTCTATAGGAATTTTCATGTACTGCGGATCGATAGTTTTTTTATAAACATAAAACATTAAGAATAGTCTTCTATTTTGAAAAAACTTAGCGTTGCGTCATTGCACGTTCCGAGATCGTACACAACCGCCAATAATAGCAGATATTCAAAAAACATCTTTCGGTCGACAAACAATTATTTCGTCTTCAAGTTTTTGATTTTATAAGGAAAAAAAACAACACATGCCTGATGATGAATAGAAGACTATTCGTAAGTACTAGCATTTTAAGAACACATAAACTGAAAACAACAGACATCAATTTTATAGACGAGGATCACTTCACTCTATGGATTAACAGTATTTTAATGCATATATTATACTACTAGCGATGGATGTCGGCAATAATCGCATTAATATTTCTGATTGATTCTATGTGTGATTATTTCTTTGAATGTAAATTATATGCTGCCTAATATATATATATATATATATATATATATATATATATATATATATATATATATATATATATATATATATATATATATATATATATATAATATACAATTAAGTAATCCCATAATTATTTAAAATATATATTATATAATTATGTAATCCTATAATTATATATATATATATATATATATATATATATCATATACAATTATTTAATACTATAATTATAAGTGATTCTATCAACAGTTGTTGAATGAAGAAGCTATTCGCTCATGTCAAAGTCGAACTGGTGCAGAAGTCAAAACATATTAATTTAACCAAACATATCATCAATTACTCTCGGACCGCGTGCAAACGTGGAACTGGATTATTAAGAAGTTCTATGCTTTCATATGAGGACCATGAGCTTCTTGTTTTAAATAGCAGATCCACAAATGAATTTTACGATACTATTATATAGTTAGGAGTGAAAGGGCTTTGAACGTAATTGATTTAACTATATCGCTGGTCGCCCAGTCTAGATTTAGCCATTGTGATGAGGGTGCATTATATGTATTGCATACAGAGTTTGTTGCTTTTTTTTTTAATATTATGACCCCCCAAGGGGTTAAACTCTGAAATAAAATATAAACGACACACTGTCGAATAGAAGAGAAAATAAACTGATTTAAGATGTAGTTTTATATCATTCAACCTTCATTCAATATTGGCTGATTGTCTTAGAAATCATAACAGTGAGACACGTTATTACAATGTGAACACATTTAGAGAAGAGATGATTAAATAGATGTACATGCAGTTGTTTTTACCATTCAGCCTTCATTTTGCTGTTGTTAGTTTATCTATAATTCATAGTGGCGATATTTTTATTACTTTAGCTACTTGCAAAGATTTGCTCAAAAATGAACAGACGTGATGAAAAGATGTCCGAAAACTTAATAAAACAACGTTTTATCGCCAAATGTTATTATTAAGAGGGAAGAACGAAGGATTTTTTATCTCATTTTTTAATCCTTTAACATATGTAATATATATAATAGATAATTACATAATCATATAATTATATGATATATATAATTTATAATCATATAATCCGGGTTAAAAAATCTTGTTCTTCTTTCGCCAGTATGTGACCTTAAATTTGTAGGGAAAATGTCAGCGTCTTTTTGCGGTAAAAAATCTGATTTTTGCAAGAATTTCCAAATCAATGATTTCCAAATCATTGATTTAGAAATTAACGCTCTATATCTCTGAGATGAGGTATATATGATTACTTCCATTATTTACATTATTCGTACTGCTATCTTCATCTTCATTGCCATATTCACAACTTTTCGGCCATTGTATGCTTCGGCATTGGTCAGTATATTGGAATTTCAAACCGAATCCTTTATTTCGTTCACCGGGGTAGACTGATCTAATTCCACGTGACATGCCTTTTCCGGATGTCTCAGTTATATCCTTTTAACTGAACTCTCCAAGATTTTGGTTCACCACTGCTGTGACCTGGTATTGAACTAACAAATCTTTGGCTCTAGTCACTGGATCTAACCGACATTTTTATCCACGGGGCATATACCAAGGATTCAGTGGATGGCTGAAACTACGGATACGAATGAACCTGAATATCATTTGTTTTTTCTACGCATACATTCTGCTAACAATTTTCAATTTATAGAACAGGCATAAAAACGGATTATCATAAATTATTACAAAAATAGAGTAAATCAATTTTAATATTCTGTAAAGGACGTTATATTTGCCCACAGACAGTTATTGATTGGCAGAAGACAACAACAAACAAAAAGAAGACTTGTGTAAAAAAAATATATTGTCAAGTTTTTATTAGAGATATACATCGACAAAAATAAGATTACAAGTTAACTATGCAAAAAATATGTCTGTATTCTTATGAAGGTGAGAAGAGCGTTGTCCTGGGAAGGACAGTTTTGTGGTCGCTGGAGAACGTTGGACTGAAAAGGACAGTTTTGTGGTCGCTAGAGAGCGTTGACCTGAAAAGGACAGTTTTGTGGTCGCTGGAGAGCATTGACCTGAAAAGGACAGTTTGTGGTCGCTGGGACGTTGACCTGAAAAGGAAGTTTTGTGGGAGCGTTGACCAAAAGGACAGTTTTGTGGTCGCTGGAGAGCGTTGACCTGAAAAGGACAGTTTTGTGGTCGCTGGAGAGCGTTGACCTGAAAAGGACAGTTTTGTGGTCGCTGGAGAGCGTTGACCTGAAAAGGACAGTTTTGTGGTCGCTGGAGAGCGTTGGCCTGAAAAGGACAGTTTTGTGGTCGCTGGAGAGCGTTGACCTGAAAAGGACAGTTTTGTGGTCGCTGGAGAGCGTTGACCTGAAAAGGACAGTTTTGTGGTCGCTGGAGAGCGTTGACCTGAAAAGGGCAGTTTTGTGGTCGCTGGAAAGCGTTGGCCTGGTCGCGTTGAAAAGGACGTTTTTGGTCGCTGGAGAGCGTTGACCTGAAAAGGACAGTTTTGTGGTCGCTGGAGAGCGTTGACCTGAAAAGGACAGTTTTGTGGTCGCTGGAGAGCGTTGGCCTGAAAAGGACAGTTTTGTGGTCGCTGGAGAGCGTTGGCCTGAAAAGGACAGTTTTGTGGTCGCTGGAGAGCGTTGACCTGAAAAGGACAGTTTTGTGGGTGGCTGCGTTGGCCTGAAAAGGACAGTGTTGTGGTCGCTGGAAAGCGTTGACTTGAAAAGGACAGTTTTTGGTCGCTGGAGAGCGTTGACCTGAAAAGGACAGTTTTGTTGTAGTGGAGAGCGTTTAAAAAGGACAGTTTTGTGGTCGCTGGAGAGCGTTGGCCTGAAAAGGACAGTTTTGTGGTCGCTGGAGAGTGTTGGCCTGAAAAGAACAGTTTTTGGTCGCTGGAGGCGTTGACCTGAAAAGGACAGTTTTGTGGTCGCTGGAGAGCGTTGAAAGACAGTTTTATGGTCGCTGGAGCGTTGACTTGAAAAGGACAGTTTTGTGGTCGCTGGAGAGCGTTGACGTGAAAAGGACAGCCTAAAAAGAACAGTTTTGTGGTCGCTGGAGAGCGTTGGCCTGAAAAAGGACAGTGTTGTGGTCGCTGGAGAGCGTTGACTTGAAAAGGACAGTTTTTGGTCGCTTTGACCTGAAAAGGACGTTTTGTTGTCGCTGGAGAGCGTTGACCTAAAGGACAGTTTTGTGGTTGCGTTGGCCTGAAAAGGACAGTTTTGTGGTCGCTGGAGAGTGTTGGCCTGAAAAGAACAGTTTTGTGGTCGCTGGAGAGCGTTGACCTGAAAAGGACAGTTTTGTGGTCGCTGGAGAGCGTTGGCCTGAAAAAGACAGTTTTATGGTCGCTGGAGAGCGTTGACTTGAAAAGGACAGTTTTGTGGTCGCTGGAGAGCGTTGACGTGAAAAGGACAGTTTTGTGGTCGCTGGAGAGTGTTGGCCTAAAAAGAACAGTTTTGTGGTCGCTGGAGAGCGTTGGCCTTGAAAAGCGTTGACCAGACAGTTTTGTGGTTTTGACCTTGACAGTTTTATCGTTGCTGAAAAGGGCAATGATGACTGAAGCGGCAGGAACTGCGGGCCTACTGGAAATGGCTGGAGCGGTGGCCGATGGCAAGCTGGAGCTGATAATGGATCTTGTTAGCGGGAACTGGAGCTGGTTGCTGGAACTGTGGCCGGCTGAACATTTGATCCCATTCATCTACACTGAGGTGGCATGTGACAAAAGGTCGACTTTGATGCGGGGACCCTGAGTGCGTACACTCGGGCCAAGGGGAAAATTTGCTCAGCCTCCACAACCACAGGTATTGAATGACGGAAGAAAACAACAAACAAAACGAAGACTTGAGTAAAAAAACAAATATATTCCCAATTTTATATTTGTTAGAGAAAATTACATCGGCAGAAAAAAATGAGTCAAGGAAGTAATGGTGCTGCTAACAAACCTAGGGAATCATATATTCACCAGATATATAAAAACAACATTTAAGGTGGACGAAAATCTGGAATTCATGTTTTTATCTGTTTACATTAGTGCGAAAATGAATGCGACAAGCCCGAAATTTGAACTAGGCACGCTTATTCCACTTTCAGAAGTGCCATCTGCTAAACGACTTGCACGCCCATATATAGATATATATTATTAAAGCACAAATCAAAATAATGTTCAAATACAAAAAAATATGATGATAGATAAATAATCATTTTAATATTAGTAGATTTATTTTCTATGTATTCCTTGACAAATAAATAAGGGCGGGAATTACGAAACACAGAACGCACTTGTCTTTAATTTCCCTTTTAAGTCGTTGCGTGACACGCATAGGAAAATTTATCCACACGTGCGTGTTCACATGTGTTTTCGTTTTCTTGGCGTAAATCGGATTACAAAGTCATGAAGAGTGTTACATTCAGCATAGACAAAAAAATGAATCGCACAAAATGTTATTTTTTTTCTTAGAAAACTCAATGGGCATTAAAAAATGGCTTTCGTATAAAATTTTTCTCCAGGTTAATCTTGGCGTCACCAGCAGCAACATTCAAAGTTTAATAATTAAACTGCTCTTCCTATAAATATTTCAGATGTATATAACAAATCCCCAAAAAGACAACCAGCAACTCTCAAGCACACATTTATTACCATAGGAATTACCATGTGTTATTAATATGTATATGTATACTTATATATATACACTGAGAAACCCTTTGAGTTATTCTTCTAGATAACAAACAGGTTAAAATCGTTTTGTGTCAGCCCCACTATGTCATTCCAGCTGAACGATGGTGAAGAAAAAGTTCATTCAGGCCTTCAATAATGTTAGCAACATTTATAGTCTGCCTTCCATCTTCAACGACTATTCAAGAACCATCAAGAGAATGGTGAATAAGTTTCAAAAAGAGAATAGAGAGGAAAACTGGACCAGGTGGTCACAGCAGGAAGAGGGGTCATCGCCTCAATTTAGAGCTAAAGACTTCAATTAGGAAAAATCCAACTCCATCGATAAGACGTTTGGTACATGAGAGAGTAGTTTCTGCTATGACAGTCCAAATGAAATCATACGTGAAACGCGTGGGGCACATTGTTACTTCAGGACAGAAATTTAGAAATCAGAAAGGGCGAAGATCATCTTGAATAAGTTGGGAATTTCTCCTGCAATATATATATATATATATATATATATATATTTGAACTTTATTTTAGTCTTTCATGAGATTCCCTTCCTTAATAATTAATGATAAACATGTCATTTTCGTTCATGGTCGAGTTTGTTACGATTCTTCTGTTAAGCTTGTAGAGTAATTGTACATTGTATATTGTTCAAAGTAGAGCTAAATACTGTTATAAAAACTTCGGAGAATTCCAGTAAGATATCTTTAATCATTTCTATGATACAACGGTTCAAAGATTAATCTAGCAATTGGACAATTTTGCTGTTACACGGTTTGGAGAATTTTGCTGTTACACACGGTATATATTTAATCATTTCACCTTAACCAAAGCAATGGATCCACTAAGCCTAAAGTATTTATTGAATGTGAACGAATATGAAAAAATGAAAAGGAGAGAGAGAAAAAAAGAACTGAAATTAAGATGGCAGAATATAAGGATTGATATTACATATAAATTTTTCAAGTTCAAATTTTACAGGAAAGTAAGAAGCTGGAAAAGAATTCAATAAGCGATAAGAACGAGAGAAAAGATTAAGCATACAACTTGCGGTTACAATATAGCCATTTAAGCTAATCTCGTACTGTTCTGAAATTTGTTAAGTCTTGGCGCCAAAGAGGCATACTCAACAGTAAAACCGCCATGAAAATATTTATAGAAGAATCCCAGGGAAACTACGTTATGGCGGTGGGAAAATTACTGAAACTAAATACCATGTCAGGACCAAGAAAACTGTACATTCTGCTTTGAATTTTATCAAGAATTACTAAATACATCAGAACCAGATTAAATGTGACAGCAATATTCAATGCATGCACGAATAGCAGATTTATAAATGTGTATACTGCCGGAAAGTGATTCAAATGCAAAGAGCATCTATGTGAACTAGATGACAAAAGAAAAAACTTGTATCTCGGGGGGTCTGGAAATTTGCACACCCAACACTCAATAGAGGTAAACCGTCAGTGCCTCCATTATAAATCACTATGAAATCATCTCTCCTCGTCAGATAAGGCTAAGCTCTTTGCTATAGACTTTACCACTAACTCTAGGTTAGACGACAAAGACCATCCCTTACCTGACTTTCCTCAGGAAACACAAGCTTCGTGATATCACTTGTATCGGCTGAAGAGTTTTCCAGATTTATCAAAAGCCTTTTCTATACTGGTCCTGATACCATCCATGTAGTTGTTCTCAAGAATCTTGTCCTAGATCTATCTCCAATCTTGACGAAACTGTTCAAACCCTCCTTAAGAAAAAAAAATCCAAACCTATGGAAGTTATTCTGTGTGTAAAATTTATATTGAGAAATGCATGTGATCCCTCGTTCCCGTCACACTATCACCACGTCAGTTTCATTATTGTCATTAGTAAATGTTTTGAAGCAATCATAAACAAGGAAGTCGTTGAATAGCTACAAAAAATATCAAATGCTGAGTGACAAACAGTATGGTTTTCGTCCTACTAGGTCCACTGCTGATGTCTTAATATATCACGCATAGAATCAGTGAAGGACTTCATAATAAAGATCTCTTCTTCACGTGGTTAGAATGTCGAATTGAACCCTTTATTCCGCTCACTGGGTTATACTGTTCTAGTTCGACGTGCCATGTCTAATGGATTTCAGATATCAGTTATCTCTTGTTAATTACCCTCTCCAAGTTCTCCACTGCCTTAACCAGGTATTGAACTCACACTCTTTGGGTTCTGTAACAGGATGTAACTAACGCCTTTATCATAAGTATTCCAGACGATTTCGTTACATTTACTTACGTGCTCGGGAAAGATATGTATCCAGATCTTATCTCCCTAGCTATGGGTAAATAGTAGGTAATAACTGATTTTTATAGCCTTGGGTGGTAACCAGTATAGGAGAAGGAAAACTCCGAATTCAAAACTGTATAAAGCCTTGGGGAAGCACTTAATATGCAGCTAAGGAAAGGATCGTTCGCTTAATAATCCCGACTACGGTTGACTAGATCAAGGAAAGCTTTTATATATTCTATTTAAAATAGTAAAACAGGCCTGGTTATATAACCTTGGGTGGCAGCCGGTCAAGGAGAAAGAAAATTCTTAATTCAAAACTCTATGTAGCTTTAGGAAAGCACTTACTATGTAGTTAAAGAAAGGATTGACTTGATGATCCCGACTACGGTCCACTAGAACAGGGAAGGCTTTCATATGTTCTATTTAAAATATTAGGACTGGCTTGGTTCTTTAACCTTGGGTGGCAGCCGGTCTAGGAGAAGAAAAGTTCTTTATGCAAAACTGTATAAAGCCTTAGGGGAAGCACTTAATATGCAGCTGAGTAAAGGATCGTTAGCATTGACTCAATAATACCGACTACGTTCGACTAGATCAGGGAAAGCTTTTATATGTTCTATTTAAAATAGTTCGACAGACGTGGGCCTTGGGTCGCAACCGTTCTAGGAGAAGGAAAATTCTGAATTATAAACTCTATGTATCTTTAGGGAAGCACTTTCTATGCAGCTAAGGAAAGGATGGTTCGCATTGACTCGATGATCCCGACTACGGTCGACTAGAACAGGAAAAGCTTTCATATATTCTATTCAAAATAGTATGACAGGACTGGTTATATAGCCTTGGCTTGCAACCGGTCTAGGAGAAAGAAAATTTCTTAATGCAAAACTGTATAAAGCCTTGTGAAAGCAATTAATATGCAGCTAAGGAAAGGATCATCCGCATTGATTCAATAATCCTAACTACAGTCGACTAGATCAAGGAAAGATATTATATATTCTATTCAAAATAGTACGACAGGCCTGGGGTGGCAACCGGTCTACGAGAAGGAAAACTCTGAATTCAAAACACTATGTAGCTTTGAGGAAGCACTTACCATGCAGCTAAGGAATAGATCGTTGGTATTGACTCGATGATCCTGACTATAGTCGACTCTTTTTATTTTTTAAAAAATGTCCGAAATACTTTGTCAGATTCCCTTTTCTGCACCCTAAATATGTTTTTCTTGTTAATAAAGGATGGTTAAAAACATAGGATTCTGTATCGTCCCCACTTTCTACCAAGGGAAAACTTAAGATACTCATTCAATTTTATCCAATTAGTCTCCATTTCGTGGAACCTGTCTTGATTCCATCTCTCAAGTTCTTTCTCTCTCACTCTTTCTCTCTCTCTCTCTCTCTCTCTCTCTCTCTCTCTCTTTCTAGCGTTCTTTATTTTCAGGAGATAGACGATGATCCCTCTCAGCTTCCTTTATGTTGTTGCTTCCAACAATGCTCCTTTACAACACCTGTTTTCATCCCTCTGTTCCTCCGATCAAACTTGTTAAGTAGGTTTTGGTTTGAACTCCAATTCTCCTGTTTCCGATGGACGCTATGAGACGTAAATTCTCCAAGCCTGTTTTCCGCATCCTATGAAATGCAGAACGTTTGCCAGAAATCTTCAATGGATTTTTTCACCGGAGTAACAGACGTCTATAATCTCAGGTATTACGACAAACTACATCCGACAGCAAAAACTCTGATCGGGGAGGTTTTGAGGAGCGTAGAACCACCTCTTAATTGCTGTTGTTCCTAGGTCCACCGTGACCTGGGGTGGTAGCACCTGTTAGGGTCCCAGCTATGGGCACATAGTGAACCCCTCCCAAAACAAAAACAAAATCCTGATAGTATAAAAATACATTTTAATAGTAAAAATTCCAGCAATACTTTTTTTATTAAAAAATTGCCAGCAATACATATTTATTGTAAAATTACCAAAACATTTTGATAGTAAAATTACCAACAATGCATAAATACTAACAAATTGTAGCGACTTTGCCCAAATCTGTTTAAAATAGTACCAAACAACCAACATATAAGAACTTTCAAGACATGAAGTAATATAAATATTTTTTATCAAACTGTATTAAAAAATATAACTTCAATAAAACTACAATATAAATCACAATTCCATATGTATAGTAATCATAACTACACAAACATGCATATGCACAAAAGCTGAGTATCATCTACCATGTATTCAATTGTGAAAGCAGAATAACATATATTTATTACTTTCCAGAAAATTAAATGTCGGCATTAAATGAACCAAGCGGAGTTATTTTGCCGTTGAACAGACAAACCGATCACTCAATCAAAAGACGTTAAAATCACAAAGTCTCGTCCTGTAAGATATTCCTGGATACGCCCTTTTACACTTCTCAACAAGCCGCGTAATGGACGTCAAGGGTTCTTCAATTCTTACTAGCTTGACAACGTAACTTGTTACAAGCTATCTACCATGAACACTGCTTATTAGGAGAAGGACCAACATCTTTTGTTTCATTGCAATAATCATGGTCGTGTGTTATCACAGACCGAAGTATTTAATCTCTTAGTGTTTGACAGCGTTAACGATTATTAAAATAAATTTAATTTCACTTGTACTTTACTTATCCTGAATATAAAACTACTTTTAATAATTACTCGCATGGAGCACTTTTACTATTTGGTAAAATAGTACATATTTTTCGAACCCGGCAAATTTCCTGAATCTTATGGTAATTTATCATGCGTAGCTTAGATTTAGCCTAATATCGAAACTATGTAGCACCCAGTGATGAGCAAACTCACTAGTCAGTCGTAATTAATCTAGAAAAACAAGCTCGTTAACCATTACTCGATGTGCTCAGATTTCTTGAAACATATGCATTATATATTATTCAATAAGGATTCCATTAATAAGTAGTTACTGATAAGTAATGATGAAATAAAACTTCCGATCCACGAATTCTCCCGGGAATGGATAACCTTGCTGGGAAATTAGGAATGTAGAAACATGTTTTCAATTTGAAAAATTTCATTAACCTAATATGATTACTTATTATTGAGCATGGATGAAACCGGGTTTCTATGGCCGAAAGCTGTTGAGAATGGAATTGGTTAAATTGCCAAGTAATCCAAACTTTGAAACGAGTTAGCCAATAGAAAGTGCCCGGGAGAAAAGTTTTACCGTTATATTCTGCTGTGGATGTTCAATTCGTAGAATTATTAAAGTGTGCAAAATGCACAAACGCAGCATCATTGGCAATCGTAATGTCAGCAGTGAACTCAGCTAATCTGATTGATTGATTCGCTTTTGACGGCTTATCAACCCATTCGCAGGTTATTTAATGCCAGACAGTTTTTTTTAAATTTAGATCGTAAGAATTTTATTTTGGAAATAATGATACTAATTAACCCAAAGCTATGAGTGAAGAGATGGTTTCATACGTTTCCCAAGGCCATATCATTTCATATTCTCGTACTAACTTTTTCCGTGAGAACAATTTTTTGTATTTCTTTAAGGCATGGGTTTCGATGAATTCCATTCAATGACTCTATTGGAATCTTTTCCAATCAATCCGAGAGATCCAACCACAGCAGGGATTGTTGATGGTCTCATATGCCACCTTTTTGAGATATTGATTTGAAGGTCCTTGCATTTTGATAGCTTTTTGAAGATCTTCAAAGATACGTGGCAGTCAACAGGGACTACCATATCAACAATGAGGCATTTTTTGTTTGTTTACGGTCTCTAATAATGGTACCAGGGCGACGCCCTTTGATCTTTGTGTTTGTGTGTATTGTGCAGTCCCATAAAATTGTTACAGGTACTAACTCAATAATAATAATAATAATAAGAATAATAATAATAATTGTTATTATTACTGTTATTATTATTATTATTATTATTATTATTATTAACTAGAAATCCCCGTGAAAATTACATGGTGTTCTTATTTGAATGTTTTGATGATTCTTAAGTTTTAAGTTAATGAATAATCTAATGCCCAGTTCAACGACAATAAAAATATACATAGAAATTCCCCTTTCGCCTCGTTAGATATTTGAGCTTAACAACCTTAAAAAAATATTGCAATATCAATCATAAATGTGAATACTGGCAGTTTGTTTTTAAAGAAGTCAGGAGACAAATGAAAATATTTGAAATTGAAAACTGTTGTCATGTCACCGAAAAAGGCATTAAACACTTCTCTCTTTGTCCCTTTCTACTTCTTTCATTTTCTCACTGAAACCAAGTAGCGTCTCTGATATGTCTTTTCCGATCAAAACGGAATCTATTTTAATGCACTGCCATTATTGTTGATTTAAGAAAACGTTTAACAATTAAATATACACACATTAAAAATATCAAGGTAAAGATTAACCGATTTTATAAATTTATTATTGTTATTATAAGGACTTTTTTTTTATCTCGATCATATGAGCAATCTTGAATAATGCGTACATTTTACCGGACGGATTTCTGAGATATGTGGTTAGTATAATGAACATCGTGACTGTAATTTCTCCACGAATGGATGAAATATGGGCAATCAGGGATTCTTTCAATAAGTCTATTGGAATGTTTTCCAATCAATCCGAGTGCTCCAACTACAACTGGAATTGTTAATGTCCTCATGCGCCACATTTTTTTTGAGATTTCGATTTCATGGTCCGTGTATTTTGATTGCTTTTTGAATATCTTCAATGATGCATTGCAGTCTACAGGGACTGCTATGTCAATAAGGAGTCACATTTTGTACTTGCGGTCTCTAAACACGATGTCAGGGCGATTAGCTTTGATTGTTTTGTCTGTGTTAATTGTAAAGTCCCATATAAATGTTACAGGTCGTAACCGAGCCTCGATGGTATTCATACTAATTTTTTGCAGTTTCCTTTCCGTAAGTGTTGTTATTATTATTATTATTATTATTATTATTATTATTATTATTATTATTATTCTATCTCTTCTGCGTATATGATATTATTTACTTCTGTGATCTTTCCCAGTAGTTTGTCCGTTAACAATGTTTGCAGTAGAGTGTTGTATATTTCCACAATATATTTGCTGGACTTTGTTATATAAATTTTTGGTAGCTTGTCATATTTGTGTGAGAGTTATTCTTCTGAGCACTAGGACGATAGTTTTTTTTCGCTTCGGTGATTTCACCTCTGTTGTTTTCCAATGTAGTCTAACTCATCTTCAATGGCATACTCTTAATCACTGCAGTTCATGTCACAGATACATTATCCGGTTTTGTTTCCTGAGAGATTATTATTTCGTATCTCATTTATTTTAGGTTTTAACTGTCATATTATTTATTTCTAGTCTCATCACTTTATTTTTTGAGTGATGGTTTATCGTATTCCGACTTATATTTAGTTTTATTTTGATCTGTTTTTGCATTTGAGAGTTTTATTTCGCATGATGTCATTGGCAAACACGTTTGGATTGAGATGGATTCTTATTCCATGGACTTTCGAGTGCGTTGAAAAAGGATCTCATTATTTGTTGATACTAGTACTGCATTCAGGGGGGGGTAACATAGGGATCTGGAAATGGTATTAACTATGATAATTTTTACATCTCCCAATGACCAATACAAGATGAAATATCAGAGGTGGACATACTTTTACATTGAGGATTATCACGATAAAAAAGGAAATAAAAATATAATGAAAAAAAAAATTAAAGTTAAATATAGTCAGAGAGTGGAAATAAAATTAAAGAAAAGAAAAACGTAATTTCAGGTTCTATAAAACTTCGCATTGCTTACATGTTGAAGGACGGACGTAAAATCGTATCGGCCGAAAAATGTTTAACTTTCTGACCCCAATAAGAGTGATAGTAATCGAGCATTATAGGGTAGATCAACCGCCCCGCCACTACAAATTAGCGTAAGGTTCAGTGATAAGTTAATCAAACAAAGAATAAATAAAACTGATTTCCCATTTTGGGTCACTTCTCAACCTCCTAACAATACGGAACCCTAAGAAAAGATTAGTTTACCTGTAACCATATGTGTACGGAGGAATGAGAAAGAAAAATAGGTAATCAGTCAATACGGTCCTTACGTATGTGCATACACGCACACACACACACACACACACACACACACACATATATATATATATATATATATATATATATATATATATATATATATACAAATACACACACATATATATACAGTAGCGTCCAAAACTAAGGGACAACATTTTAAAACCTAATATTTGTTAGAAATAACAACTGTGAAAAGCTGAAATTTTGACAACTGGTAGTCGTTATCGTCCATAATAACATATTAAAATTTGAATCATTTGCAAAGGATAGGAAAAGAATTATAACAATTATTTATTTATTTTCAAAATAGGATCGTCCAAAAGTAAGGGACAAAATTGAGAAAAACAATGTAAACAGTATGCTATATTCAAATTTTTTGATTTCCTCTAAAGAATAAGTCTTACTTAGTCATTTGTAAACGTTGCATCAGCCGGGCACCATGGCGAAACGCCAAAAACTTGATTACTCTGTGAGACAAGATATTGTGAAGCTACACAAGGAAAAGCACACCATTAGAGAGATTTCAGAGAAAGTGAAACGTTCCAAGAGTGTTGTAGGCAGGGTTGTTAAATCCTACAATGATACTGGCAAAATAGTTAGTGCTTTTAAAACCGGCAGACCCCGCAAAACTTCGGCAAGAGAAGATCAAAAAATGCAGCGTATGTCATTAAAGGGTCGTTTTAAGTCTTGCACAGAAATTAAAAGGGTTATGAATAGTACCTCATGTGTTAATGTGTCAAGACAGACTGTTTGTAGACGACTGCAAGAAATAGGGCTGTTTAATTGAACCCCAGGGAAGAAACCACATGTTAGTTCGAAGAATAAGAAGAAGAGATTAGAGTTTGCAAACAGGTATGTAATTTGGACATATGAAAATTGGGCAAAAGTATTTTTCAGTGATGAAAGCAAGTTTAATTTATTTGGAAATGATGGAAAAAACAATGTAAAGAGACGTATTGGTGAAAGATTAAGTGCAAAGTGTACTAAGAAAACTGTCAAGTTTGGGGGCGGAAGCGTCATGGTATTTGGAATGTTTTCTAGCCAAGGTACAACGCCTCTTGTCCGGTTACAAACTCGTGTAAACGCGAAGATCTATAAAAACATTGTTCAAGATCATGTGCCAATCATATAGAATTCAGGTTTCGATAGGGCTACCTTTATGCAAGATAATGCCCCATGTCACAAGGCAAAGGTGGTAATGAGTTAACTTAGCGAGCAAGATTTGGAAATTATGGATTGGCCACCGCAAAGTCCTGACTTAAATCCAATAGAAAATCTTTGGAAGACCTTAGGAATGAAAGTTATGGAAAGAAATCCCACTAACACGGAGGATTTGTGGGTGAAGCTTCAAGAAGAATAGTCTAAAATTAGTATCGAGGATTGTCAAGAACTGATTCGTTCTTGTAGTCGAAGATGTGCAGCTGTCATTGAGCGCAAGGGCTCATTTACTAAATATTGATTGTACATGTATTTTTATTGTTTTTTGTCGTTTACATTGTTTTTCTCAATTTTGTCCCTTACTTTTGGACGTTCCAAATTTGAAACAAATATTAGGTTTTAAAATTATGTCCCTTAGTTTTGGACGCTACTGTATATATATATATATATATATATATATATATATATATATATATATATATATATAGATAGATAGATAGATAGATAGATAGATTAACACGAATCGACAAACATACATTATGCCGAGATAAAAAGATCGGAAGTGAGGAAAAAAATATAGATAAAAAATAAAATGATAAAAGTAAAATAAAATTAAAATTAAAGTTAAATAAAGTCAAAGAGACTTTAAATAACATTAAAGAAAAAAAGAAAAATGTAAATTCAAATTGTATAAAATTTCGCATAGCTTACACGCTGGAAGCCGGGCATAGCATTATTATTATTATTGTTTTTATTTCCTTTGATGTCTGGCGTTTACACATTTCTTTCCGGTTCACGCCTAGACACCTAAGGTTAGAAATGGCATCATGACACTTTCTACTGACAAAAAAAATTACATAGATAAAGCCCTTTGTAAAGTGTGGGCTGTACTTATCAGAACAATTTTTTGTATCTCTTTGAGGCATGGACTTCCAGGAATCCCTTCAATTAGCCTACTGGAATCTTTTCCAACCAATCCTAGGGATCCAACTACAACAGGGATTGTTGATGTTCCCATATGCCACATTTTTGAGATTTCTATTTCAAGGTCCTTGTATTTTGACAGCTTTTTGAATATCATCAAAGATACATTGCAGCCTGCAGGGACTGCCATATCAATAAGGAGGCATCGTTTTTGTTTGTGGTCTTTAATAGCAATGTCTGGGCGGTTGGCTTTGATTGTTCTGTCAGTGTTTATTGTGTAATCCCATAGAATTGTAACAGGTCCTATCTCCATAACCGGATCTGGGTGATGTTCATACCAGTTTCTTTCAGTTTCCTTTCCGTAGAAGATGCATATTTTGCAGTGCAGATATTGGCCCACTCTTTCCTGCCGGTTTTTATACTCAGTGGGTGCCAATATCGTGCAACCTGATACAAGATGATCCATCGTTTCTGGATATTTATCACAGAATTTGCCTTTTAGGATAACACAATATTTTAGTATGTGTGATTGATAATTCCTAGTTAACAAGCATTGGTCCTGTGCAGCAAGGATAAAACTTTCAGTTTCAGCTTTCAACCCTGCACTACGTAGCCACTGATGGGTACGGCTTTTGTCTACGTCAGCTTGTTTGGTACGGGCAGAGTATTGGCCATGAAGCGGTTTATCTTGCCATTGTTTCTGTATCTGGTCGGTTGCATTTGTCTTTGCTTTCTTTTTAAAGTATTTTGCAGCTTCAGCCGGTATATTATTATTATTATTATTATTATTATTATTAAGAGATGGAAGCAAAGTACCATCTGAACCGGAATGACATATCTTTATTATCATTCGAGAAATCATCGGATCATGCGAGCAGCCCCCAAGAGTAGTCCTCTGCAAGTTTTTAGTCTTGACATTGACCGCTGTCTTCTCTCAGTCCTTCATAAGGTCAATTTTTATGGGGCCTAATTATTCACTAACGGGATTCATTATTATTATTATTATTATTATTGTTGTTGTTGTTGTTGTTGTTTTTGCAACACTTAGAGAAGAGTGCGATTGAAGAAAAGTAGAAAAAGAAAACATACATTGTTTAACAATGTTTAACATATTTCGACAGCATGTTTTTCCTCTTCAAACTATGTTTAACAATTACATACAAGGAAAAAAACATGAAACTTATGCAAGCCTGTGTATAAATGTTTGTACAACCATTTCTATATTGTTTATTCTTGTGTGCAAGTTTTAAACATAACCTGAAGAGAACACACATAATATCGAAATATCGTTAAACATTCTTAAACATTGCGAAACCGTGTATTTTCATTTCTTTTATCTTTTCTTACACCATGCTCTTCTGTAAAAGTTGCTAAATATTGGAAGATCTACGTCAATCGCTATTATTATTATTATTATTATTATTATTATTATTATTATAATTTTGATTTCTGATTTCTGGTATGTAATCATTTTTTTCCGGGGACCGACCAGAGAACTATGTTCGGAAATAGCGTCAAGATATTTTCCACTGAGCGACTGAAAAAAAAGACAACGCATATTTTACATTTGTGGACTGTACTCGTGAGAACAATTTTTGTATTTCTTTAAGGTAAAGTCTACCAGGAATCTTTTCAATGAGCCTAATGGAATCTTTTCCAATCAATCCGAGGGTTCCAACTACAGCAGGGATTGTTAATGCTCTCACATTTTTGAGATTTCGATTTCAAGGTACTTGTATTTTGATAGCTTTGTGAAGATCTTCAAAGATACATTGCAGTCTGCAGGGACTGCCATATCAATAAGGAGGCAATTCTTTTTTTGTGTGTGTGTTTTCTAATAAAGATGTCTAGCAAACAATTTTAAGTCATCCATGTAAAATAGATGGCTTGTTTTCTTTTGAGATATCTTAAAGCCATATACTATTCTCTTAAGTTTGCTGGTTAATGCTATTAGGTATATAGAAAATATCAATGGGGGGCAAAGAGTCACCGTGAAATATTCCTCTGTTGATCGATTTTTCATTACACTTATAGATTCCATTTATATGTTTGAGGTGAAGTATTGTTTTCCAAATCACCATACTTTGATGAAAGTTATGACGACCATATATATATATTTAAAAACATTAAGATCCAGGAATGGGGTACATTATCGAATCCCTTACAGTAATCTATACAGGCAGTACTGACATTTTTCTTTGTACTGAAGCTGTTTCCCAGTTATTATAATAATAATAATAATAATTATTATTATTATTATTATTATTATTAGTAGTAGTAGTAGTAGTAGTAGTAGTAGTAGTATTTTATTTCTTTTGATTTCTGGTGTGTATTCATTTCTTTCCGTGTCCCGCCCAGAGACCTAAGGTCAGAAATGGCATCATGACATTTTCCACGGAAGCAATTGAAAAAAAAATACATATTTTACATAGATAAAGTCTTTCGTAAGGTGTTGGCTGTGCACGTGAAAACAATTGTTTGTATTTCTTTATGGTATAGGCTTCCAGGAATCTCGCCAATAAGTCTTTTGGAATCTTTTTCAATAAATCCGAGGGCTCCAACTACAACAGGAATTCTTCATGTTCTCATGTACCACATTTTTTGATATTTCACTTTCAAGGTCCTTGTATTTTGATAGCTTTTTGAAGAACTTCAAAGATACACTGCAGACTGCAGGGACTGCCATGTCAATAAGAAGGTAATTTTTTTGTTTTCGGTCTTTAATCACGGTGTATGGGCGCTTACCTTTGGTTGTTCTGTCTCTGTGTATTGTATAGTCCCATAAAATTGTAACAGGTTCAAACTCAGTAACCGGGTCTGGGTGGTGTTCATACCAATTTCTTTCAGTTTCATTTCCGTAGAAGTTGCAGATTTTCCAATGCAGATATTGTCCCAATCTGTGGTTTACATTCTTTGAGTGTCGATACATCGCAACCTGATACAAGATGATCAATTGTTTCTGGATATTTATCACTGAATCTGCATTTTGAGCAAACACCATATTTTAGTATCTGTGATTGATAATTTCTAGTTAACAAGCATTGGTCCTGAGCCTCAAGGATAAAACCCTCGGTTTCAGCTTTTAACCCTGCAGTATGTCGCCACTGATGGGTCCGAGGTTTGTCTACATCTGCTTTTTTGCTATTGGCAGAGTATTGACCTTCAAGCAGTTTATCTTGTCATCGTCTCTAGATCTGGTTGGTTTTATTTGCTTTTGCTTTCCTTTTAAAGCATTTTGCAACCTCAGTCGGTGTATTGTGCTTTACTCATATTTCTACACCCATTTGAAACTCCATTTCGAACTTGTTGGCCTTCTTTACAAAGTCTTATATTATTTTCATATTCTCAGACACATCATCATCTTGTTTTCTGTAGTTTCCGAGTATCTTTGAAGACGAAATTTTGTAGTTTTGTAAGAAGGTTCTAGTTGAACTAATCCTCTACCTTTTTCGGATCTTGGCACATAGAGCCGATTATTATTATTATTATTATTATTATTATTATTATTATAACATACTGGCTTTCATAGACGCTTTTCAAGGTGAGCAGTATATAATCTTTGGAATAAAGGTATGTAAGAAACGTAAAACTTTCATATGAGCTAAACTTTAACTGTCAATATGAAGAGTGAAATTTTGAAATTATAAATTTAATGATTGGGTTTCAACTGTTGAACGCAGTTAAGCAAGTGTCCGTGGAAGCAGTTTGTTGTCACTTATCGTGATAGCAAATTTGTCATTTTGCCAGAACAAACCTTTATTGCCTTGAAACATGGCCACCATAAAATGTCATTTCTGTCACGACGTATTATTGAGATGTTCTAAGCGTGACCTAGATGTGGCACAAGGCCGAAAATTTGGAGCATCCAGTGAGGATCGAACTCCCTACTCACTCGTAATTGTTCTAGTGAGACAAGCTTGTTAACTATTACACCACCTCAAGTTGCCCAATGACGTATTACTTGTTCCCTTTGCGAATCGAGCAGAAGGCACTCTCTGGCAAATCGATGATATTACGCAATCTGTTCTACGGAGAACTAGACTATCTTCCTAGCAGAGTTGAGAACTGTAAAACTGTTCTATTGACAATGTTACATGCATAGGTGAGAAACAGCAACAGGTTTAGTAGTTTCAATGATGATACTTTGTCATGAGTAGTACTGATAATCTTTATGAAATGCAGCCTATGCTAGTCGCCCACCAATCTATCGTTTTGTGATGTCAACAAACACTCGTTGCCACTTTCGTGATGCCAACAAAAACTCTTTGTCACTTTCGTAATACTCGTTGTAGTAGAGACTTTGTAATCACAGATAAAACTATAGTAATGCCGATGAACAATACTAGTGTCATACGCCTTCGAATAACCTCGCTCTTATAGTACTTGCTCGATAACACTCGCTCGAATAGTAATCCGTATAGTGATCGGAAAAGAGAGATGGTGTAGTGTATAGAACAGAAAATAGCGATCTGAATAGTAATAGAGGATATAATAGAAATAGAGATCCGTATAGTATAGATGATAGACTAGGAATAGTGATCCGAATATTATTAGAGGATAGACTAGAATAGAGATTAGTCGTCAGCTACTTCCGATATATTAGGTCATCCCATAAGTTCTGTCCGAATTTTGAATGAAGAAAACAAGTGAACAAATGTTACATTTAATTACAGATTCAATCAACAATGTATTTTCCCTGAGTATCTATGACTTCCTTCCATCTATTAACAAGCATACTAATTCTATTACTGTAAAATTCTTTTGGCTTTGATTCGAAGAACTCGCAAAATTTAGTTTTAACCTCTTCCTGTGTTACAAAAGCTGTTTCTTCCAAATGATTCTGTAAGCTACGAAACAAATGGTAGTCAGAAGGAGCAAGATCGGGAGAATAAGGTGGATGTGGAATTTTCTCCCAACCAAGTTCTTCGATCTTTTGTGACGTGATTCTTGCTGTGTGGGGTCGCGCATTGACCTGATGAAACATCACCTCTTTTCAATTCACTAGAGCAGGTCTTTTTTTCGCCAAAGCTTGGTTCACACGCTCTAATTGCTGACAGTATATTTGAGCATTATTTGTTGCATTAGGTGGTAAGAATTCAAAGTGGATTATTCCTTGGCGATCCCACCAAATTAAAAGAAGAACCTTTTGCTGTGGCGTGGGTCCTTCCCCTTTACCAAGCTACTGTTTACGACGCTTAACATTTCGATAAAAGATCCATTTTTCGTCGCCAGTCACAAGTCTATCCAAAAAAGGTGAAACAAGTTGGCGAGAATGGAGAGAAGAGCAGATGTCAACTTGGGATTTGAGGTTGCTTTTAGACAATTCATGAGGCACCCATTTTCCAAGTTTAGGAACTTTTCCAAGTTGTTGAAGATGGCGATGGACCTTTTTTTCGATTGACTTGTGACTGGCGACGCAAAAAATGGATCATAAAAATAATACCAGCTTCCATTTTTATCGAAATGTTAAGCGTCGTAGACAGTGGCTTGGTAAAGCGCAGGAAGGACCCACGCCACAGCCGAGAAGGAACTTCATGGGCAAAAGGTTCTTCTCCATTTAATTTGGTGGGATCGCAAAAGGTTCTTCTTTTAAGGAATAATCCACTTTGAATTCTTACCACCTAATGCAACAATTAATGCTCAAATACACTGTCAGCACTTAGAACGTTTAAACCAAGCTTTGGCGAAAAAAAGACCTGCTCTAGTGAATTGAAAAGAGGTGATGTTTCCTCAGGACAATGCGCGTCTCCACACAGCAAGAATCACGTCACAAAAGATCGAAGAACTTGGTTGGGAGAAAATTTCTCATCCACCTTATTCTCCCGATCTTGCTCCTTCAGACTACCATTTGTTTCGTAGCTTACAGAATCATTTGGAAGAAACAGCTTTTGTAACACAGGAAGAGGTTAAAACTAAATTTTGCGAGTTCTTCGAATCAAAGCCAAAAGAATTTTACAGTAATGGAATTAGTATGCTTGTTAATAGATGGAAGGAAGTCATAGATAATCAGGGAAAATACATTGTTGATTGAATCTGTAATTAAATGTAACATTTGTTCACTTGTTTTCTTCATTCAAAATTCGGACAGAACTTATGGGATGACCTAATATATCGGAAGTACCTGACGACTAATCTCTATTCTAGTCTATCCTCTAGTAATATTCGGATCACTATTCCTTTCACCATACGGTCAGTTTTAGACCCACTGGAGTGACAGGGTGTAATCAATTTCTAATTTTTCCTCAGATTAGGTCATTTGCAGTGGTGTGCAGTAATATGAATCTGTTTTCGGGGTGTATCATGAAATTTGTTTGGCCTTGAAAAATATTGCGTCATCCGTGATTGCATCAGATTTTTATCACGCACAGACACTATTGTCTCGACTGTTGATTAGTTGCCCTACGCTCATTTTCTGCGATGGACGTTACTCCAAGAAAGCACACGAAATTGTAACGCTGCAGGAACACACTGGCAGGTGTTACCAGTAAGCAAATCAAAGTACTATAGACTGGCCTCGAAAATCTCCTGATTTAAATCTAATCGAGAATCTGTGGTCAGTCTGCAAGGAACGATTTCGTGGAATGGACACAGAAAGTAGAAAGCACTGGGCCATGTTTCATTGAAAAAATACACAGAAAAGTAAATAATAAAGGAATTATTCGTTTTGTTTCAATTAATTTGCAAAAGTGTGTAATATTTAACTGACTGTAAGAATATTGCATTTGTCGGAATTACTTTTAAATCGATTTGCGTTTGTTTATATTTAATTACATTATTTATAAAAGAGATAAAAAGTAAAGCGAAAATACAAATCATTTGTCGCGTTGCATATGGAAACCTTTCCTTGGCGCATCTATCGCCGATAATGAGGTGAACTTTTGAAATAATCTCTATCTGATAGGTTTTCCGACTGAAATCGGATTACTTATGATAAACAAATAAAAACCGACGTAGTAAATGATATTAGATGTTTCACCTGCCGAAAGCAAATTCTTTTTAATCTGGTAAAATTAGAAAAATGAACTTGTATTTTCTATGCCGAAATAAGTACGGTACACGGTCACGAGTGCAGAAGGGGTTCAGAATACATTTCAACTAGGAACTAATTTCAACTCGGAACTAATTTCAACCTGGAATTAATTTCACCTCGGAACTAAGGGTTAGGTTAGGATTAGGGGTAAGCCGTTAGGATTAGGGTTAGGGTTTTTAAATAAAGTTGAAATTTAGTTCCGAGTTGAAATTAATTCCGAGTTGAAATTAGTTCCGATTTGAAATTAATTCCTAGTAGAAAGTAATTCCGAGTTGAAATTAGTTCTGTCACCACTGAGGATAGATCTTAGTACAGCTGTATTTGATTCATTGATGGCTTCGTTTATTACGGCTTATCAACTTTTGCAGGTTATTTAAAGCCATAAAATTGTTTTAGATTGCAAGATTTTTTTTTTTAGAAAATAATGGTTTAGTGATACACCTCTTACTGATTAACCCATATT
Source organism: Acanthosepion pharaonis (assembly GCA_903632075.3). Lineage (NCBI taxonomy): Eukaryota > Metazoa > Mollusca > Cephalopoda > Sepiida > Sepiidae > Acanthosepion > Acanthosepion pharaonis. The sequence continues at coordinate 1,474,524 of CAHIKZ030000768.1, forward strand.
TGGTGGAGAAGATTCATACATTTCCCAAGCCTTTTTGCCCGTAAGTGAACCTAACAGGAATTGGAACTCAGAAAACCGAGTAATAATTCCAATCCTTTATCCATTACACCTTCTGCACACCCAAGCTTACAGTACCTGGTTTTCTAAATAGTCACCCATCCAGGTACTGACCATGTTCAGCGCTGCTTAACTTCAGTGATCATAAGGGAACAGGTATTTCAATGTTATGTGGCCGTAAACCGATAGACCGTTTATATCATTGATTACCAACCGATTTTGTGCCACGTCACACTTTGGTATTTCTAAAATTTTGTTGCCTCCTCCCCGTAATATTTAATTCTTACATAATCAAAATTTTACTGCAATTCACGTGAATTAACTTGGTCTCCAAAGACCACGGCGTCCATGAAAGAGAAAAATTAAAAAAAAAAACAAATTGACAATTAAATATATATAATTACAAAACATATAATAGAGACCTGAAATGCAGAAATATAAAATATTTGAAGGAAATGTTATTCTGTAATATACTTTGATCATTTTAATCATGAAATAATAATGCAGAATGAAATTTGAGTTCACTAGAAAAAGTCCAATTTTAATAACTCATTCTCGAATTGCGCCTTTATTCTGTTGGTATAGTAAGACAAAAGGTGCACATCCTATACATGCCCCGCCAAAATATTACCAGGTCCCACTGTTGGGGCATGCGTCCCATGTTGGAAATCATTAGTTCATATATATATATATATATATATATATATATATATATATATATTACTTAGATCAATTTGGAATAGATGGAGATATCATTTTGCGTCTCAACCAATGAAAATTTAATCACTACAGGAATAATGAACAACTTTTCCAAAGAAAGAAGCTATATACTGAGATTAGAATAATCAGTCACAAAGCCAAGTGTTTAGTTCAACCAATAGATCAACAACACTACGGCAGTAATAGTCTAGACCAGCTCTTCTGAAGCTTTTTTCATTCATGGCCCTATTTTTCATGACGAGACTTTTCGGGACCTCAGGTATTAAACCAACTGTACTCAAAATACATTCGTTGTCACTGCACTTAGTCGCAATGGCGCTGCACGAGCGTTTTATTACCGCAGCCCTTGGGTGACGCGTCCCCTTAGATATTATGCGTTTGGGAAATAACAGAAACTGAAATTTAAGTGTTTGTATTTAAATTCTGCCACTCCAGCATTTCGCTTCGTGACCCATTTGAAGTGGCAACACATAGTATAAGAACTTTAATTATTGCTTTTTAAAACAACAAACTTTACCGAGGGGTGACGGTAGATAAGGCAATAGCGGTGTCAATGGAAAAACCGTTCTTTTATGAGCAAGAAGGTTCAAGCTTGGAAATATACGGTTACCGCTCAACACTCCTCAAGGCTCGTTCCAGGAACGTAGATGTTTTGTGACCCACCGACTAAAATGTGATGTAGAAAAAACACGCGTTTTAAAAATTGGTAAAGGAAAAATTCTTAGGTTATTTGGTGACGGAAGCCTGTAATATCTGTAAACGCATAGCTTTCTTTAAAATTTATAGGATTTATTCGTTTGAAATCATCTTTCTGTATACCAGTTGTATATAGATACTTTTGATATCCATATGAAGACCTAAAAGAGATGTGTTTTTTTTTTTTTTGAGAGCATGTCTCAAGATTATTTGCATTATTTTATTATTCGGACTGTTATCCTCATCTTCATTGGCATATGTTTGTCAATGTGCAGAGCATAGTTTAGGAAAAGTCGCCTCTAAGTGTTGATTTCAATGTTCACTTTTACATTTATACACGCTCTATCTCTGATATTGAACACTTTATTCCATAAATATAACATATATATATATATATATATATATATATATATATATATATATATATATATATATATATATATATATATATATATATATATATATATATATATATATATATATATATATATATGGAAATCAACACCTCAAGACGACATTTTGTTTCATGCTAAACGCAATTGTCAATGCCCTGTCACTTCTGGGTGTTGACTTCAACGTCCGCTAAAAATATTTACATCCGGTCTATACTTGATATTGAACACTTAAACCCATAAATATAAGATAACTATATTTTATCATGTGTAGCGGCTCGGATTGAGGAATCGGAGAGCCGAGTTCGAATTCTATCCGAATCCATGGCATTCACTTACGTGCTAATACCCTTGGGAATCCTTTATTTCTCCCCTCAGCTGTGGGTAAATAGCAAAACCGAGTGAGTTCTATAGCCTTGGATGGAAAATTGTCTACCACAGAAAGAAATGGCAACTTACTGCGTGAAGAAAATCTGCCTGGTCAGTCATATATCGATGGATACATGATCACTAAAGCGTGTATCACGCCTGATACATAACTGATATATATATATATATATATATATATATATATATATATATATATATATATATATATATATATTATAAATTAATTGATTTAAAATATTTTTTTTATTACAGTTTTAAAATATGTTTTTTTCGCTACACAGTTCCAACCATGTTTTTGAACTATGTATCGAAAAACATATTTTAAATCAATTAATTTATAATACTAATGCTCTGCAAATTTACATTGAGCATTATTTTGTAAAAATAAAAAATATCTATAAGAACAGCGGATTATATATCTTATTATTATTTCCTTTTACACACACACACATACACATATATATATATATATATTGAATAGGACGTGTACTTAATGTCTGTTAAACATGTGTGTGTGTATGTGAATGTGTGTCTGTCTGTGTGTTAACCTAACCTGGTGAATATTTATGAGCGTTTCTTCAATTGAAAAATTTAGAAAAACTAGAAAAATTTTTGCTATTGTCTATAAACATTTGTTACAAAGTAAAATCTTTGCATTTGCCTTGATAAAGTCCCTCAAAAGACGAACGGCTAAGATAATTTTTCTTTTTGTATCTATATAT
>CAHIKZ030000768.1:1482500-1502500 GCA_903632075.3 Acanthosepion pharaonis
TAACGCATCCGTGGGCAGTTATGAGGGTCATAATTTGCGAACTGATAGGGGTATATACCATACCTAATTTATCAAATGCCATTAATAAAAATGATATAGTTTTATATAGAGGTGATAGTTTAAGAATTATAAGAAATTGTAATGTTAGAAAAAGGAAAATGTAAAAAGACAATATAAATATTTAAATCTAACTGTAAATTTTCTTGTCATAACATTTAATTGAAATAATAATAGATGCAAACAATATAGGAAAGCAAATAATAATTTCATATATATTAACAAAATTTCAAATCACCCATCTAATGCATATACCAATATCTATTAATAAAAGAACTGCAAGTAATTTTAGCAATATAAAATATTTAATGAAAAGAAAAAATATATAATTCATCATTAAGAAGTGATTATTCGAATAAATTGGGATAAATAATGAACAAACAGTCATAAAAAATGAAAGAAAAAGAAATATAATTTGGTTTAATGCACCTTATAATAATAGAATAAAAACAAAAATAGGAAAATATTTTTAATTCAACTGAAAATCACAGACCTAAAAATAGTAATTAATCAAAAATCAGTTATAGTTGTATGAATGACATGGCTAAAATAATAAATAAACTTAATAAAAATTATGAAACAAAATAATAGCAATTACAATAATACAAACCATCAAAAGCGCAACAATTATTGTAATTGGCGAAATAAAAACTATCCATTTAATAAATGTCTAACTAATAATGTAATTTATAAAGCAACTGCATCAAATGACATTAACGCGGACGAAAACATTATATAAAAACAACTGAAACAAATATTAAAGAAAGACTTAATAACCATAAAATATCTTTTAAAATAGATACGAAAATAACACAACATTATCAAAATATATATGGAATCTGAAACAAAAAAATATATCAACTAAAATTAAAATAGAAATCATAAAAAGTACACCCATATAATATTAATAATGGAAAATACATAAACTCTGTTTAAATGAAAAAAATGATATAATGAATTTCATTAATTAAATTAAATTATTAAACAAGAGAAATGATTTGATGGGTAACTGCATAAATTTTATTTAATATTTATTTTTTACTTAAATACTAATATATCATAATAAATACAACAGAAACTAATTTAAATTAAAAAATAATATAATATAATAAACACAATACAATATATACATATATATATATAAAGACAATCAAAGATTTACATACAAACAAAAATAAAAATGAAAATTACAAAATATACAAACGAAAAACTATTGCGTTTATGAACGAACACCTGAGAACATGTAAAGACATGAACATGCGAGGTAACATGACGGAGTTTAAAAAAACGGCGTAAATATGATAATTAAAAAAGAACGGATATATATATATATATAATGGACTTCCCTGTTGGTTTCGACGTATGAGGACCTAACAACTTAGTCATTTACAAAGAAGGCCTCATCTGAAGCAAGAGTGAGGATAGTGAGATAAGATCACTGTTAGATTGGCTGGACTTTTAGATCTTGCTCTCGCTTCTTGAAGATGATCCTGACAAGTAGATTGAAAACTGCTGAGTTCACTAAAACATGATAATCTCCATTCTACCCACCCCAAGGTTAAGCGCTCAAGGGTATGATGTGGTATATTGACAGCTGCTTTTCATCTTGTCTTTGTATCTTAGCCATAGGCGTCCTACATTCCTGTAGCCCTGATCTACCTGGCTTAGGATCTTGGGTATCCTGTCATCAGACATTCTCAAGACATGACCAGTCCACCGTAACTGACACTGTATTAGAATATATATATATATATACATATATATATATATATATATCCTCTAAATAGGTCAAGGTCTGATCACTCCTCCTCCCCCAATACTAAGTATAATTGAGAGAGATATGAAATTAATCCATCCCTAAACTCTACCATGTCTCTTTAACTATCCCTTTTACACTCTCTGTTAAATTACAAAAACTTACACTACCCATCAATTTTAATTTCATTTTTCGTTTCACTTCATTTTTGGAAGTGCTATCTGATGATCTGGCGTCCTTTAAAACGGCTCTGGTGAAATAAATTATTATATTGGAACCTTAAAGTGGTTTGTTTTTCTTTAATATATATATAATCGACTCTCTCGTCGAGATTCGATGTATGAGGGTCAAGTAGATCAGTTTCCAGGAAACCGACAGCCCGACACCGGCACATGAGATTTGATTATCGTGGTGAAGGCCTCGTGCAGGACCATCCACACTTTTTGAAGGGACGAATACAGAGACCTGGTGCACCGAATGCCACAAGGTTCCCAAACGACCCTCCGCAGGTTTTGAATTCAGAGTTGTCCTTCTCCTAGACCAGTTGCAATCCAAGGCTAAAGAACCCTGTCTGTCCTGCTAGTTTACCCATAGCTGGAGGGAGAAGAAGAGGATTCATACCTTTCCCAAGGGTATTAGCACGTAAGTGAACGTAATGGATTCGACTGGAATTTGAACTCGGCTCTGCGATTCCTCAATCCAAGCCGCTATCCATTATATATATATATATATATATATATATATATATATATATATATATATATATATATATATATATATATAATGGGTAGCGGGCTCAATGAACAGAAGATTATAAATACAGTTTATAGTTTATAAATACATTATTGACAAAGGTATCATCCCTGCGTTATGGTTGCGAGTTTCGCACCTTAAGGGATCGTCAGTTAATCTGATCAAATTCCTTGCTTACATTCATCTATTCACTGAATTTATTTAATTATGATTTCGCAGTTATTTCCTGGGTTGATAGCTGGTATTTTATAAATGCGATTTAATTTCCGGACGAGCTAATTAAGTCTTTACTTGCGCAGAAATTTGAACGATTTTTTCAGAAGCTCAATCGTGGAAAAAATGGACATCCTTCATAATGTTCACTTTCTATGACGATGAATTGATAATGATTATAATGGGGGAATTAGCCTTTTTCACCTACAGGAAACATTCAACATTAATTGACTGAATAATCAGCATTACTAACGGTTGGAATTTATAAATCATCATCCTTAAAAAAGAAATCAGGAGATTAAACTTCTTAACTCTCAGCGCTCGTTCTCATATTGTTGGACGTTTTCCGTCCAAATATTATTCAATCATTATTTTTCCTTTCTGCTATTCATTTCTGTGCTTGCTGTTGTTGGAAGTCGACGTATATATCTTGTTTTTACTTTAGTTCACTCAATACAAGGTCCAAACTAGAGCTTTAATGTGGGATGTCGATTCCAATCATCATGGGAATGTTTATTTTTGAAAAAAAAACTTTCATTGTTAATTTGGCCCAAGGCAGAAGTGTAAGTGGGAAAGATTGGTCTTCACTTACTCTCCAACACCTAATTAATCCGATTCGCCACCCATTCTCTTTAACAAATGAAACTATCACCACAAGAACACATCCTTCTACATTCAATGTAACATACACCACAATACCACACATTTCCTCATGGTGTAAATATTATGTACAAATGTATATATATATATATATTTTTCTTATGAAAATATATAAAAATTTAGATATGAAATGAAGGCGGAGGAAGAATCCAATAACAAAATAAAAAGCAAAACAAAATATTAAACCTAAATAAAACTGTGTTAGTGAGATCTGTGAAACCCACAAAAATAAGAACATCTGCTGTGTCTTGCCGATAAATAGAATATAGACGCTCACTCACTAGTGGCGTGGGAAAGACAAATCAAGAATGGAATGTGGAAATATTTTAAGGATGACCCAGTCAAGCTAAAAAGTGAGGGTAAAAAATTGGGGAGCCTGGGATTCTTGATAAGGTCCATAACAAAAGAGAAAGCCGGGAACAGGCCGAGAACGTCAGTCTCCATATTAGATAGGTGAACAAAAAGAGTGCAGTTTAACGAGGATTGGAGTCCGTCCGGAAACCGCCTCGTTGTGACTTGAGAGAAATGGGCGTGCGAATGACTTCAAAAACAACCACTCCCCAAATGTATAGACAGATCGTATAGATGTATTCTAAAATACACCATTACCTGTTATATTTCTTTTCTTTCTTGTCTTGAAGACAGAACGCTGCGATCACTTGTCTGTATCCATTTTGTGAGTTAGCACCATTCTTACTGCTGCTTTGTCTACATTTGTGCTGCTTATTACTTTACAAGTGACATTGTTGTAAGGAGGGGGAGGAGTAGTAAGCAGGAAGTGCATATTCTGATGATATGTACGATAGATTACATTCGACCCTGAACTTGTTGAGTTAAAAGTAGTAATGGTCAGAGAAGAATCCCCGGGGTGTCTGTTACACAAGGTAACAGTTCTCGGAAAGAAGTTGTGTCAGTAAAATTGACTCCTTACCAAATAATCATGAAGGAAATGGGGATAAATTGCCGCCATGAATATTGCATGACGAAGTCGACCTCCGAAGGCCAGAGAAACCGAATCTAAGGAATGTAACTCGATCGAACATTTGCTATGTAATTCTGTATTCCAGTCTATAGGTTTGTGTTACTTAAAATCTTGTTTTAACCCTTTCACCACAAGTAAGGAGATAATGCCATTGAGACGCATGGGGGGGATTACTGAAGGTGAAAGCGAATGAGAAGACATTAATGGAAAACGACAAGAGAACAGGTTTCAAGAAGATAGAACATGGCTATTGATATTTCATTTAATGTTTTATTTATTTCAGTAACGGATGTTAATATCATTTTCTTTTAGTAATCACTTTCAAATTAGGATATTACTAACAGCTTTCACTTGAATAGTACTTAAAAATTTAATTAAGGGCATTTAAAATACCATCATAAAAATATAAACTTTGAAGTACTCAACTGCTTTACTTTTTCTCATTTTTTTGTAGTGGATGATTAGAAGAGAGATTTAAAAAAAAATTAATTCTAAAAAATCAGTTGAACTAAATTACATGGAGTTTCTGTTTACTAAACTTTTTTAATTGACAACATTGCTTTATTGTAAGAAACAAATATGAAAAGATTTATTAAAATACAAATTATAAACATGGAAATCTTTTTAAAGAAAAATCCACTTGCCGTAAAATAAGGACCCTTTTTATGAAATAAAAAATGAAACTGCTAATAATAGTTATGTAACACTTTTTAATTCTATAATCTAACCTTACTTTCTGAAGAGTAGAAATATCCATGATCCTTTTTTTTATAAATATATTTTTGAATATTTTTTCTTTATGAAATCTTGATTGAAATTAAATTGTTACTGCGTTATGAAAAATTTGCTGTTTTTTTATTGTGAAGACAAAATAATTTAAAATTTGTAGTTAGATCAAAGTTTAATTGTAAATCTGTGACATTTTTCTTGGTAAATTCCAAGATTGAATTGGGAATTTTGTCTCTGTAAAGTTGACTCCTTACCAAATAATCGTAAAGGGAATAAGGATAATGTGCCGTCGTGAACATTGCATGGAAGAGTCGATCTATGAAGGTCAGAGCAAACGAATCTGAAGAATGTAACTCGATCGAACATTTGCTAGATGATTCTGTAATGCCAGTCTATAGGTTTGTGTTTCTTAAAATCACAAGTAAGGCGATAATGCCACTGAGGCGCATGGGGGGTACTGAAGGGGAAGCGAATGAGAAGACGTTAATGAAAAACAATAAATGAACATGTTTCAAGAAGACAGAAGATGGCGATTGATGTTGCATTTAATGTTTTAAAGATGTACTTAGCAGGCAAGCAAGAAATCGGAAGAGAGTTCACAGGTGATAAGTGTGAGAAAAGAAACTATTAGAAAATAATGGCAGTTACATCTAGCACATTCATCAATCTAGCGGTACGTTTAACTTCATACAGTCGGAGTACCCAGGAGGGTAGAGCTTATCAGAACAAGAAAATATCTATAGAAAAGACAGAGGGAAACCGCATTACGGCGTTGGAAAATTAACTGAAGACGAGATGCGAGGTTAGGACCGATAACATTACAGACCCTTTTTTTGCATTATGTCGAAAATCTTTTCTTAATATCTTCTTAATTACTGCTCTTTTCTTATTTCTTTGTTATAATGAAAAATTGAATGACTGAAAAAGTCTTGTAGTGACCACACATCCGGTTATATCAATGAATATTGATAATAGCATAGACAGGGCATGTGAGAAACGAATTAGTTCTAAGGAGAATAGAAACTGAAACGAAACTGCTAACAGTCAGAAAAAGACGGCTGAATTTTTAACGGATATCTAATGAGGAAAGAACGTTTGGAGAAAGTAATACTCATAGGACACATCGAAGGTAAGAGAACCAAAGGAAAATATTAAGTGTATATACTTGGCAATTTTGTGTAAATCGATTGGGAAACGGGAACCACAAACAAGAAGCAAGGACATAAATTAACAAGCATTGGTGACAGCTATAGAGGTCCGGAAACTGTGGAAAGCCGTGATCGCCAACTTCCGGAACAGACACGGCAGATCGCAAGTGAAATTAAGGTTTCTAGATAATCTTCTACAGAGTGTAAAGAACTGATGTTCTTTTTTGTAATAAGGATTTCGTTGTCATTGTTTACTTGTTAGCAATTAAAAGAAGTTGCAGAAAAAAAGCTTTTTTTTTTGTTGCTTTATTGCACGCTTCTTTAATAGGATTGGATTTAGAAAAGTTTATTCCTCTCTAGAATTGATACCGTGTCATTTTGTGAGATAACATTCTGTAAAGCAGACCCGACAAAAGAAAGCAGACAAAAAAATAACTTGAAACCGATTCGCGGGCTTCTGTGCAAAAGCAACTTTGATTCATGCTGGGCCCAACAATAGATGGTTTAATCACTCCAGGCGGGAGGCAGTAAAGTTCTGATAAATTTGCTCATATAACTCGATCGTCTGTCTCTGCACTGTAGGGATAGATCATCAGCTGGGTAATCGGCATTGATTTCGCAGCCATTCTGGTAGATAAAGTGATTTAATTACTGCTTTTATAGCTATATTGCTTTTTTTTCTTTTCTTTTAGCCGACAAAATAGAAAGCAAGCCCAAAAAGCCAGTAAAGAAAAAAAAATTAAACATTTTCGTATGCTACAAAGTGGCCAGGCACAACTTAAGTGCCGTTCGAAGTTGAAAGCGTCTCTGGTGATTAATTTATTTTAGGAAAGTATTTTATTTTAGGTTGAGAAAAAGAAGAAAAAATGGTTTGCTTATGACCTTATAAAATCATTGGGAGTACTGTTCCTTTTTTTTTCGGGATGTAGCTTATTGAGAATTCGTTTTATTAAATTCTTTGACAGCATTTAAATTCTTTTCTTTTACTTTAGAAAACAAATGTCTAATACTCAGCGGTGATGTTATGAAGGACATAAAAAGGTTTGTGTATTGATTAGCACAGAAATCGAATGAATACTTACCTTTGCAAATAGAGCAAGTGTTTTATTTTTCTCTTGGATGATAGAGGGCTATTTCAATATTGTTCATCCAGTACAAGGCCCACGAGCCACTCAGGCAGTAGCTTACTAAATGTAGTTGTTCTATGCATGTACAAGGAGGGAATAATAGTAGCATATTATAAGGATATGTAGAATAGACAATGGTTGACACGAGACTTGAACGTACTGTCTGAATAATGGAACTTTCTACTGACAAATGGAATATGAATAAGGATGACTCGACTCATTTTAAATCGTGTGGCGGGTCATACATATGAAGACCTGAATTGGTAGAACCAAGGAATATAAAAACTATCTGAAATTATTATGCAAATAATATAAACTTTAAATCAGATTTCAAAGATGACACTTACATATCTTCAACAATTCTTTAAAGTAAGTCTTTTATACTCCACAAAATCAAGCCAATAATCCTTTCAAAAGAGATTAGATTCTGCCACTAGTTTTGCAGTCCCTCTGAAAACTACTTATGATTTTAACGCATCAGATTATCGCATTATTTTGTGGTGTGCTGCTCAGATTTGTTTTAAAATTGATAATGAGGTTGCGTTTTTAATGAGAGCACATACATTTAAATTTGCAAAGAACACAAGGAAAGAAGAAGAAGAGATCAAATTGCATTCAACAATAAAATATATATTGTAAATCAACGAGTACAACAATTGTGCTTATGTATTAATATTTAGGGAGAGAAAAATAGCTTCCCTTGTACTGATATCTGATACAAGATAGGACTAATGTACTTAAGAACTTTCTTGTTGAAATGTTCAGAGTTCAGTGAATAAAATTTGAATTCAAAAATGAAAAGTTTGTACAAAAAGGATAATAGAATTTGGTTTGTGACTTGGCTTGTGACAGCTTGTGTAGTGTAATGGTACTTCTGCGTCTGTGTGTGCGTGAGTAGAAGACTGTAGATACGCATGCGTTGCTGAATTCTGCTGATTTATTGTTCTACTCCTTTATTTCTGGTGTACGAACTGTTTAAATACTTTTTGGGTAGGCTCCAGAGAGAAGCGGGAAAAATATCGAAAGGAATATCTAAAATACACGATTGGATAAAAATTGACCAATCACTGATTTTTTTACAAAACCAAGTTAGGCAAAGTCATGGCAGAAAATTTTGTGTAGTTACTGCGATAGGTAAATTGTCCTGTAGTAAACAGTACTTATTTTCTATCCAATTATAACTGAGTATTTTGTGGGCGTGGTAAGTTAGAGTAGTCACTACAAAATTAACTATTTACCGTTATTGACAATCTGCCATTAAAAGAATAATTTTGGTTTCTATCATAGAAACGAAATACAAACGGCAAGACGTTATTCAATGTTTCACAATAGAAAATCATATATCCTTGTGCAAATTAATTAAAACAACTGCTTTAGCGTCCATAATTTCACCATACGGTCAATTTAAAACCCACTGGAGTGACAGGATGTAATCAATTTCTTGCATCAGATGAGGTCATTTGCAATGGTGTGCAGTAACATGAATCTATTTTCGGGTTGTATGATCAAATCAGTTTGGCCTTGAAAAATATTGCGATATCCAGGATTGCATCAGATTTTTAACACACCCATACACTCTTGTCTCGACTGTCGAGTAGTTGGCCTACGTCCATTGCCTAGTAATCATAATACCTCATCCCAGAGATATAGACAGATATATAGAGAGACATAGACTTAAAGGCCGGAGCTTACAACGGCCGAAACGTTGTCAATAGGGCAATGAAGATGAGGATAACAGTCCGAATAATGTAAATAATGCAGGTAATCATAATACCTCATCACAGAGATATAGACAAATATATAGAGAGACATAGACTTAAAGGCTAGAGTGTACAATGTCCGAAACGTTCTGAATATGGCAATGAAGATGAGGATAACAGCCCTGATAATCTAAATAATGCAAGCAGGTCTTTTATATTCCTAAAAAAATGTTGTTCTTTTACTAAAGTGGTTAACCCTTATTGAAGATGCAGCAGCAACCCCTTGATCCATCGATGATTTTTATTCTTCGGATTAGCGTATTGAAGCCACGTTTCACCTCCCTTGAGAATCCTCCATGACAGAGTGGACATAATCAAAACAACAATATTATTGTCATTTTTACGCCTCTCTATATTTTCTGTTCTTTTATTCATCTCATCCTCGTCGCCAAAATGTTGGATCAGAAAAACACATATAAGATTCGCCAGCGGCACGTAGAAGTAGTCAACTGCTAGAAGTGAGTCAAGTCAAGTGAATTCCACAATGAATCTACAACTGCAGACCAACATACAGTATTCACTACGATATTTATGTGAATGAGGACATATCCATTATCGGCCGCATGTACAAGAATGTATAAAAACAAGTTTTGTCGAATAAAGTTAAAAAGTGTGCAATTGAAAACGTATGCCAGGCCATAAACAAAGCAGAGAAAAAGGATATATATATATATATATATATATATATATATATATATATATATATAGTCTTAAGGTGTGCTATATTTATGGGATAAAGTCCTCAATATCAGAGATAGAGCGTGTGTAAATATAAAAGTGAACATAGAAGTCAACACTTAGAGGCGACAGTCTGTTTCATGCTATATGCAATCGTCAGGCCACATTAACGAGCAATATAATTTGACTCAAATAAATAAACAAAGCGACTTCCGGTAAAAATAACCGCCATAATAGAATACCCACAATGCACCACTAACCCGTATATATATAAATAGCCGAGAAAAATAACAGCATATGTGGCCTGACGATTGCATATAGCATGAAACAGACTGTCGCCTCTAAGTGTTGACTTCTATGTTCACTTTTATATATATATATATATATATATATATATATATATATATATATACATACATCAATAAATCATCACTCATTATAACTTCTTATTCTTTATAGTTCTTAACAATGTTTGTTTTCTGTCTATATCTTTGAAATGAGTTATTACGATTACTTGCATTATTTACATTATTCGGACTGTTATCCGTATCTTCATTGTAATATTCACAAGGCTTCGGCCGTTGTACACGCTGGCCTTTAGGTCTATGCCTTTCTATATATCTGTTGTAATTTTGGCTAATCTCGTAGCCAAAATGCTCTAACCTAAGGAAGGTTACTGAAAAGAATAATCAAACGAAGGTTGGTAATGAACGATAATACTTAGGACAAGAACAACACATATAAGATTCGCCGGCGGCGCGTAGAAGTAGTAGTCAACTGCTAGAAGTGAGTCAAGTGAATTACACAAAGAATCTCGAACTGCAGGGTATCTACAAACCGCCCGAGTGGTCAGATATGGCACAAGGCCGAATTTAATGTGTGGTATCCGAGCCCGTAGTCTCGGCCAAAAAATTCCCCGTAGACCCCGTATAAAACGGGGCCGGGTAGCTGTTTCCCGAGACGAGACTCTTCCCTTTGACATAACATCGTCTGGGGACCCTTTCTTCCCGGGGGCAGAGAGTTTGAACAGCACAGCTGGAGACGAATCTCCATCTGCAGACTAACATACAGTATTTACTACTGTATTTACGTGGATGGGGACATGCCCATTATCGTCCATAGTCATGATACAACATGAAGTGACTTATCAAATTTTTGTACGTTATATAAAGATGAAAACTTTTAGGTATTGTATTTTGTATTTTGCGTATCTAATAAAGATTCTAGTAGTTGAATTAAAGCAATTGAAATTAATATGAAAAAACTATTTCTAAAATGACTAATGTTTGACATTACTTCATCAAATAAAATACAATATAATATGAATACTATTACTACTAGTAGATATAAAGCTATTGATATTACGTTGAAACAAATACTAGTAAAAATGCCTCATCTAAAAATTTTAAGATTATTGAGAACGCAGAATTAATATTTAGGATAACTTCAAATATTCTCATTTACTCTACAAACAGAATTTAGAACAAATTTTTTAGTTACCAACAATACCAAGAATGAATGAAAAACACACACACACACACACACACACACACACACACACACATATATATATATGTATATATATATATATATATATATATATATATGCACTAAATATGAATGCCACCTTACAAACGCCATCCTTAAGATCCTTTAAAAGATATTTAAAAATGAAAAATTATCATTGAAGTTTTTATTTTAGTTTTAATTTCAAACTTATAGATTAAATTTAATAATTACGATAAGCAAAATACTATGCTGTATTTGAAGCTTATTTTAAATCGAATGAAGTTTTTTTTTAATTATCAGTAAAAACACTACTGACAATTATGAAATCCTTTTCTTAAAAAGCTTTCAAAAATAAAATATTCTTTTCTAAAACTTTATTTAAGAAAATTATAATTAATCTGATTTGAAACAAATATTCACTTTTAATTTAAAATATCGCAGAAAAGGATTATTTAACACGGAGGTGGGCTTTTTTATGAGATGTTGACGACTCTCTCGATAGACTTATGTTTGGGAATTTTTCTAAGGGGGATATTACTCTGACAATTACTTGACAAATATAACGTGAAAACTTAAAAAAAAAAAATTTTTACCGGTAATCTTACAAAATTAATAAAATATTCTAAACAATCTAATATTTTATTGCATATTATGTACTTTATCATATTTATGAAGCTACTTGCTGGGAAAATGTAAGAAAATTACCAATATATTTTAACTTCACTATAGTTGCCGTTCTTATTTTCTGATAATGTTGCATTTGGACATTCGCATTAACAAAAATCAACACGTTTATAAAAATATAGAACATATTCAAAATTATTTAAAAAATATTTGGGACCGTTGAATTGTAGTGATCTCTTCTTTTCTTTTTATGTGCCATGTCCTTTCAGGACGTAAGCGATCATGGCTCTCCACCACCTCTATCCCTTGCAGCACTCAACAAGTTCCTTCCCTCTGCCATCTCCCCCAGACCACGTTCTGTCATCCACCTGCTCAAGCCCACCAGGAATGTCACGCGTTTCTTTCCCTTGTCTCTCTTTCACTCTATTTGACCCGTGAGTATCAGATTCTCTAGGCCGTCCTTCCACATTATGTGTCCCAGAAACTTCAACTACCTCGTTCTGATGTTAAGTATAAGCCTTCTCCTTGATTGCAACCTCTCTAAAACAGCCTCGTAGCTCACACGCTCGGTCGATATCCTTAGCATCCTTCTGTAGAACCACATCTCTATCGACTCCAGTCTATTCTTCATCTTCGAGGAATTCGTCCAATATTCACTGCCATAAAGAAGAACATATGTCACGTAACAGCTCAGTATTCTTTTCTCTGTTACCAAAGAAATCCTACAACCTAGCGCGGGAAAAATCTGCCTCGTCAGTCACATATAGAAAGATACATGATCGCCTAAGCATGTGTCACGTACGGCACATAACTGACTGAAATAAATAATGCCTTATTTCTTTTTACGATTCAGTGCAGATTTTTTGTAAAGGGCCAAAAAAGTGCACGATTTAAATTCTAATCCGTTTAACTATATAAACATTAAGCAATACCAAAAAGAACTTCTCGAAATTTCATCAAATTAAACATGTGAGGGTTAATAGATGTAAAAATATATTTTTTTTAAATTTTCGAAAATAATTACCTTCATTTTTGAATACATCCTGAAAATTCATTAAAAATTGGCAATTATATGATTTTTACAAGAATTTCCAAATCAGTGTCTTTTGCACCGCGAAAAGACGCTAAAATTTTCCAGACTAATTTATGGTACAACGATGACGCCAGAGAAACAAGGTTTTTAACCAAAATGTCGAAGGTTCTCAAAAGGATCAAAATATAATTAAATAAAAAGAAAATCACTGGTCTTTCCTCTTAACAATAACATAAAGATTTTGACGATAATATTTTTATTAAGGTTGGGGCATTTTTTCGTCATGGTATGCTCATTTTTAGTAAATCTTTGAAGGCATCTAAGTAAATAACAACAGTAAAATTTATACATAAATGATCAAACGAAGAAATAAAATATATAAGGAGGTATTTATTTACTGTACTAAACGCTGATAAATTTTGACTTTAGGCCAATTAAATGGATAACAAAATATTTTTCAGTTCTTCTTGGAATGTTCTATTTTTTAAGGCAATTCACCCCAAGCAAGGCCGGAGTGCTATTAGCAAGCAAGGGGTTAGAACAAGAGTAAAGAGGCGCGTTTGAGGACAGGACACAGTGGAGGACGGGGTACAAGCTCAGGATGTCAGATATTACACTTGAATAATTACACTTTGAAGAGTATGATCATCGTGGAAGCAAACAAGGGAAGGGAGTTTCACATACGGGAAGTACAAGAGAAGAAGCTGTTTGAGAAGAAGAGACGGTTACATTTAACCGTTTTGATAGTGAAAAGGTGAGACCAAGATGCCAGCCTGGTAGCTCGCTTAAATTCATGTAGTCCGGGAACCAGTGAAAGTAGCTCGTCGGAACAGCTGCCATGAAAATATTTGTAGAAGAGACAGAGGGAGGTCACAGCACGTCTGCGGGATAGCGTTTGTAGACTAGATGCCAGATCATGACCTATTATATTGCATATTCGTCTCTGGATTTTGTCGAGGACCTCGAGGCGTACAGCGGGAGCACCAGTCCATATATGACAGCAATATTCAGTGCAAGGACGGATTGTTGATTTATAGATTTGAAGGATTGACTCAGATGAGAAAAAACATTGGGACATGACACGGAGAGACAACTTTCCTGGCGGTGGATGAATCTATTGATTCAATGTATTTATTGCACCTCATGTCAGTTGACAGCGTTACAATGTTACAAAATTGACTATTTTAAAAGATTCCTGATCAAAAAAGGCAAAATTTATATCGGAAGGGTTCGTAAGAACGCCAAACGTTTCTCAATTATTGTTCGGGTAGATGGGAACCTTCTTCATCTGCCAACCTTAGTTGATGTGACGCAGGAGAACGTGGTCGCTTCTTCTTTGGAAACATATATTTCCAGGCGAATATGTGAAATCTGTCGACGCACAAAATTACCTGAATTTATATTAACCAAAGCGTAGTTACTGTCAACTAGAAATGTATTGTAGCCCGTTCAAAGAGAAATGTGGCGCCATTTTTTTTTTTATGATGAGGAGATGTCCGCCTTGAAATGAGACTGGTCGTTTTTTTTTTGTTTTTTTTTTCATACCCTTGACTCAACGCCGATCACAGAAATTGTTTTAAAACAAACAACATTTTTAAAATACGAAGCAGAAGAAATGGTAACGAAGATTACCCACAGAATGAAGAAATGGTTCGAGTGATTTCAAAAAACAAAGTTAGAGTTTATAGGGCAAGGAACTGACCTTTTTAGCAAGTTAACTCCAAGAAGAAAATACCCAAGTATCACCAGGAGCCAACAAAACAAAAAGATAATACTTTATATTATATATATATATATATATATATATATATATGTGTGTGTGTGTGTGTGTGTGTGTGTGTGTGTGTGTGTGTGTGTGTGTGTGTGTGTGTGTTTATATTTAGCCCTAGAGGGTATCGAACGGAGACAAAAGATTGTGGGAAGCAGTCAGAAACAAAGCAAAAAATGGCATTTCGAGGAGTGCATTGTACGAAATATTAAATATAAATGAGACTTTAAAATAATATGAGGTTCAAGTATATTATATGTTATTCACTGAGGTCAAAGGTGAAGAACACCGGGCAAAGGTTATCGAGGAAATATTAAATTCACTCTTAGAACACCTGTGAAATTCATCGGATCTTTTGAACTTGCAATAGAAATCGAACGTCGGACAGACAAGTGGATATGATTCTTTCCTGGCGGGTTAAAATTCTATACGATTCTACGAATGGTATCAAACGAAAGGTTTTAGTCGTTCCAACTCTTTGATGCTGTCGAAGAAAATAAACTTACCAAGTTTATATCACCTAAACAAACGAACAAAAAAGAAAGAAAAAGGGTATCGCATTTTTCTGGCTGACCTCAATACACTTATATCTTATATATAAAGTACAGTGTATATGTGTTTGTTCGTGTGTGTGTCTGTCCAAACAATTAACTCCGCTCCCACTGGTCCGTTTTCAATGATTCATAGTTCATTCAAAAGCCCTAGGAAAGCTAGGCGCAGGGAGCAATTTTCGTTGAGCTCAGAATCCGGGTTGCCAGATTAGGAAAGAAAAAATATCTCATTTTTCTGGCTAACCTCGATACGAACCGAAAATACCCTTATATAAAACAAATAGAAGACACAATAAAAAAGGTTCGTATTGTAATCTCTCAGATGGACGGGCCGAAAAGAAGAAAGTCGCGAAATACTTGATCTAAAAGAGAGAAAGGAAACTTTTTTCATATCAGCCAAACGAAAAAATAAAAGAGAAAAGGATTGGTTGATGGATGACATGTTTAACGGCATATCAAAATCCTCATGGGTCATTTAATACTGGGATTTATTTTTCTTGGGCGCTTTGAAGTAATACAAATATGGTACTCGAACATTTGGCCAGCAGACATTTAGCCGAAAATCTAGTGGCGTACTTATATCCATGTTACATTCTTTATCGTAATGTGTTACATATATTTACAATTATTTACTGTATTCATTTATCATTTTTCGTTTTTTTACGGGCCTTTTTTAAAAATCTCTTCTGTATATATTATATTTTACTTCAAATATTACTGTAAGATGATAAGCATTTTGAGAAAAAGGACATTTTACTACAGCAAAAATCTTAAGCTTTTACGATATGAATGATTTTTTCAATTTCGCTTTTAATAATCATTTTCTTAAAGGGATGAAGTAGTTTTTATCTTCAAATACAAATTTAAATAATTAGGTGCTACTTTTTACCCAAATACATTCAAATATTTTTAAAAATACTAATTTCAATAAACAAATATTGAAATAAGAAAACTTTTAACTTTAAAATTCGATTTAGTAATTTAATCACTTGAAATTCAGTGGTAATTATTAGTCCTATTCTACCTTTTAATAATGGTAATTAAAATGATTAAAGTATTACTTGTTACTAATTTTACTTGTACCTTTTTTGGTGAAATGACCGTTCGTCCAAATATCCGTTCGGCCAAATATCCGTTCGGCCAAATGTCCCTTTGGCCAAATGTCCCTTTGGCCAAATGTCCCTTTGACCAAATGTCCCTTTGGCCAAATGTCTCACGGCCAAATTTCTGTTTGGCCAAATGTCCGTTCCGCCAAATCTCTCTTGGCCAAATGTCTCTCGGCCAAATGTCCGTCTGTCAAATGTCTCTCGGCCAAATGTGTCTTGGCCAAATGTCCGTCTGCCAAATGTCTCTCGGCCAAATGTCTATCGGCCAAATGTCCGTCTGCCAAATGTCTCTCGGACAAATGTCTCTCGGCCAAATGTCCGTCTGCCAAATGTCTCTCGGACAAATGTCTCTCGGACAAATTTCCGTTCGCCCAAATGTCGGTTTGACCAAATGTCTCACAGCCAAATGTACGTCTACCAAATGTTTGTTCGGCCAAATGTCCGTTTGGCCAAATGTCCCTTTGGCCAAATGTCTCTTAGCAAAATGTCTCTCGGCCAAATGTCTCTCGGCCAAATGTACGCTTGACCAAATATCTCACGGCCAAAACTACGTCTACAAATGTCTGTTGGCCTAATATCCGTTTGGCCAAATGTCTCTCGGCCAAATGTCTGTTCGGCCAAATGTCTCTTGGCCAAATGTCCGTCTGGCCAAATGTCTCTCGGCCAACTTTCTGTTTGGCCAAATGTCCGTTCCGTTATATATCGCTTGCCCAAATGTCCGTCTGCCAAATGTATGTTGATTGCTTGGTTGGTTTCATTTGTTTGGCGATATATAAACCTCTATGAATTATTTAATGCCGAAATACAAATATTTTTCGCATTTTTATGCTTTCAACTGCAGATATTTTGCACATGTTTTTAAACTTTTAAAGTAAACATTTTTAAATATATATTTTGTAGATTATAGCATGTATTGTTGATAATTTTACTTTGAAAATATATTTTTATATTTTTTTAGTATTGCGTAGATTATCATTTGACTATAAAAATGTATTGTTGGTCATTTTATAATAACAAAAACGTACTGTAGATCTTTTGGCTCATAGCCGGGACCCTAACATATGCTGCTACCCCGGCTCAGGGTGGACTTGGGAACGACAGCAATTAAGATGTGACTCTATACTCGTCGAAACCTCAATTTTCCCAATTACAGGACTTGCTGCCAGATAGAATTTATCTTCATACCCAGGAAAAGATAAAGGATAGATAAACGAGGGAGAACAAACAGAAAGTAATGAAAAGCCGGAGAAAAAGATAACGAAAAATAATCGTTTTGCTATATAGGGCTTCAGTTGTCTTAAATGAAGATGAAAAATGCGACTCCGGAATTCGAACTCTCATTTGATTAGTGAAAAATGCCTTCCAAAACCTAAACAAAGTACTAAGAAACAGGAAAAATTCATTAGAAACGAGTTCTGAATTGCTATGCGATATCAATCCTCCTGTGCGGAGGGAATGTAGGATAATCTCCTCACAGTATTTACATTAGTCAGACTATTGTCCTCGTCTTTGTTGCCATATTTGTCACAACGTTTCGGCCGTTGTATGATCCGGCCTTCTTCAGGTGGTTGGAATTTCAAACTGAACCCTTTATTTCGATCACTGGGGTAGACTGTTCTAGTTCCACGTGCCATGTTTGATGGATGTCAGTTATCAGTTATCTCCTGCTAATGTTCCCTCTCCAAGTTCTCCACTGCCTTAATCGGGTAGTGAACTCACATTCTTTGGGTCAGTCACTGGATCTAACCAACGCCTTTATCCACTGTGCCATGTGTCCTTGAGGACATCTGGGTATGAACTTCTGGGTATTATAAACCTAATGTTTTCAGCAACCATTTTTTACCAGTGCTCATATTCCAATTTTGCTGTTATCATTGCATGTTTTTACCAGAGTCCATATTGCAACTTTGTTATCATTGCTTTTCTCTGACACTCCTTATTACTGGTTCCCATATTGTATTTATTTCTATGCTTGGTCGGCTCAGGAGATTTTTGTGGCCTAGCATATGTGCTGATTCCTTAAGTTTACGAATTTTCCAATGGTTTTCCTTGTCTATGATCTCAACATGATCCCACAGGGGGCGGTGATCTCCCTTCTCTCTCCATATGTGGTCAGCCACGCCTGATTTTTCTACTTCCTCTCGTGTTACAGCTTTCTGGTGTTCTTGAAGCCTTACCTTGAGGAGGCGGCCTGTCTCTCCTTTATATTCCTTTCCGCAGCTGCATGGGATAGCGTACACAGAGTCTTTAGTCATGTTCTCCTCTATGGGGGGGTCTTCCTCGGGAGAGATATTTGCGAAGTGTCGTCAAGCTTTTGAAGGTTGTCATGATGTTATATGGACCGCAGATCCTTTGTATTTTCTCTGATAACAAATATGTCGACAAAGATGAGGACAATAGTCTGACTCATGTAAATACTGTACATAATACCTCATCTCAGAAATATAGACAGACTCTGAATCTCCTCACAGTTGAAGCAGTTTGGTTTGGTTTGTTTTACGGCATATCAGCCTCAATGGGTTATTTTATGCCGACAATTTTTATTTCTGGTAATATTTTTTTCAAAAAATGTATAGTTGGTAACATTTTTTGTTTTCCAAAATGTATTGCTAATAATAATGTATTCCTGGTATTTTTTTTACAAAGTAAGGTTAAAAGTAGGGTTAACTATTTGCCCATAGCTGGAACCCTAACAGGAGCTACCATCCCGGGTCAGGGTGGGACTGGGAACACCAGCAATTAAGAAGTGGTTCCACGCTCCTCAAAACCTCCTGATCAGAGGCCGTACTGTTGGACGAAGTTTATCGTCTTACCCAGGACCCGGATGTATTTTATCGTCATACACTGGAAGCAACATATATGTGATTCTACAGAAGGATATTGAGAATTCCATGGACAGAGCGCGTAACCAACTAAGAAGTCTTAAAGAAAACGCTAACAAAAAAGAACATTTATACTGAGATTTACAAAGTGGCAGCTGAAATGTCTTGGGCACGTCAAAAGGAAAGAGGACTTGGAAAACTAAACACTCACAGTGCATATCGAGAACAAGAGAGATAAAGGATGTAACTAACTGGCAAACTTGTTTGAATTGATGGTGGAACGGGTGGAAGCGATAAGGCAGTTGTCAATTCGATTGTAAATAACCTATCAGGCTTACTTTTAAGGCTTAAATATGTTTGTCAACGGAATAGATATCAAACTAATGGCATCGTAATACTTGTTGATGAAAATAAGGTGCAAAGTAAATCGAGAATAGATCCCCAGGTGAGGCCCGCATTAATGCAAGATGATCAAGATGAGTTACTACGCAAGATAACTAACATTACATTCTTTTTTTTTCAAGAAAGTTTTAATCCCATCAAAGAGACATCCAGTAAAAACATAATCCTTTAACTTGAGAAGAAGTCGAGCATGTCAAACCCTGTCATACAAAACGTCTTCGAAATATCTAAAGCAAAAGCTATAGTTTTGTTATTCCTACCTAAAGCATGACAGTCACTTTCAGCAATAACTCTCAACAGATCGGCAGTTAACTTACAGTAC